>OX243999.1:16010000-16515000 GCA_945859715.1 Apamea sordens
ACGTCAAATTAAGAAACTCTCGTTAACTGTGAGCAGTCGAGCAGAAAATTGTATTAGTATCGAAGGAGACGTTATTTTTAGGGTACCGTTGCGAAACACAAGGTAACTCTCGGAGCTACTTAAGAAAGTATGAAACAAGAAGACATTCAAATGTCTACTTAGGAAATTAAGTAGACCAACACGACGAATGATATTTTTACTTCGCACCCTACTTTGTTGCAAAATCTTTGGACAACACGTTTCCTGTAATTTAAGACGCAATTGTGTGCCGAAAGAATTTTGTAACATATTTTCCCCCAATTTGTTTTTTTACTGCCTCGTTGGTCTAGTGGTGGCATGCGCTGCTGCTGACCATGAGCTCCAGGGTTCGATTCCCGGGTCGGGCAAGGTCCGGTTTTTCCATCGGTCATCATCTCAGTAGCATCTTGGTGTTTGGAATTGTGCCCAGTTGATGACAATAGGCTCACTATATATGGGGCTTAAACATAACTGGCGCAATGTGGTTTCTTGGCTTCTACGAGTTCTGGACGGGAGTCAACAGCCGACTCCCGGCCACCGTAGGCGCGGGCTTGCGGGTGACGAGCAATGGGCAGCTCGCCGCCCGGTGTCAGCACGAAGTGACGGGGTCCGATAGGGCTGATGCCGCCAGGGCCGCGGGTTGTTCGAAAGAGATACCGTGGCCCCTGGCATAGGCAACTGAAGGAACACGGGAAAAAAAAATGGCCTATGCGAGTTGGCTCTAACTGGTGAAATGTGGGTGTTATTATAGGTACACACCTCTGCCCAACCCTTTAGGGATTACAGGCGTAATATTATGTGTGTTTGTTTTTTGCGTTTGTGTTTTTATTTTATGCGTCATGTTTAGTGCCAATAAATGTATTTTATTTCTTTCTTTCTTTAACACCGTTATTCAAGTATTCTACGATTAAAATATGCGTTATGTAATGTAGTTCTCGAATGTAACTTTCGAGGAATAATAAATGCAGCACAAGTAAGTCTTATCTCTGTAAGACTTCCTCTACGCTTGAGGCATAGCTTGGAAGAGAGTACATGAAAGTAGATAGAAAGTTTCGGTACTTCATATCTCCTTTATTCATTAAACATATTATTTAGTGTGTTTCTCCAGGAATATTTCAGGTTTCACTCACAAAACAACAGTTTATTTAAAAAATACACCTTTTACATCTCAACACGTCTTTCTTATATCTACCGAATCGCCATCTTCCCTTTTTTCTTCTTTTCAATCGTTCAATCACTCATCTAATGAATCGTTCAAAAACTTATTTTTATAATAGTTTAGAAACGCTTAGGTATACAGCCTATTAAGTACAAGTCTTAAATAAATCCTACATGTGAAATTAGCATAAAAAGAAGTAAAATCTGGTATCGGGAAACCAAGCTACGGGCTGTCAGAAGGCCAATTCTCGTAATTTAAAACGTTCAAAATCTAGTCGCAGTCTCATCTCAACGACAAACAAATGTCAAAAACTTGTCAAAATGTAGGGAAATTAGAAGTATTTTTTGACAGATTGAGACTGAGATCAGACTGTGAACGTTCTTAAAATTACGAGAATTGCCCCCCAGGGCTCCAGAGAGAGAGAGGAACCTCCTAACAATAAAATCAAAGTCAAATTTTATTTCAAAAAAGCTCATAAAAGGCACTTTTGACTGTCAAAATACGAGCCGCGTCCAGAAGTATTCGTAGTGTTCTTATTATTATTAAATACTCTGAGAACAATAAGAACCTAGTAACTTAATCCACTTTACTACCAAATCTAGAAGCTACCTGTACTGCTAGCCGCAAACATGACAAGACAACCATAAATAAATCAAGACCCGATACATAATCAAATATTTAGAAGCTTTCCCCAAATAGTGCCTTCATAGAGTAAACAGCACGGTAACAGGCCGAACAATCTCCCTGAATATTACACACGCACCTTAATTAACATTTAACGAACATATTTGGAACATGAGAAGGGTAATATTAATGAATATCATACAAATGATTAAAACAGACACTTCTAAAGATGGCTGATTAATGAATTTCCGTTGAAAGTGGGAGAAAGGTAAGGAGAAAATTACAGGGAGCGCTCCCGCGGAACACATAGGTTATGTCCGTACTATATTTTTGTAATAAGAAAAGTGCTGGGTTTTATTGAATTTTGCTGAGATGTTAGGTTGTTCACTGGATTTTTGATAAAACTGATGTGTGCATCTGTACATAGCTCATGCTTATCTCGGGCCGATAGATCTCAATCTTTGTAGGTATACAGGATGGTATACGTCGACGCGCAAACTGAAACCATGAATTCAGCAAATTTCAACGCAGGAGGGTTCATAATCATGTACCGAATCCATAGTTACAGGTTGCGCGTCGATGTCCCAGCCCACCCTGCATTTTTTTCATTACAGTAGATTGTTTTTCGAAAAACATCAGAGACCGCCGAGAGGTACAGTCACGAGCACCAATATGTCAATAACACTTGGCAACTTTCAATTAAGATTTTTTCGTGAAATAACGAATGCAACGTTGAAATACGATACATTACATAAACCTATGGGTTCGAAATAGCTATGTTCGTAACAACATAAAATTTCATTAAAAAATAAAGGTGTAAATCTTTTTTGAATAAAGCCGAGTGTATACGTATACTGTACACATTTTACGGCTTCTTACTAACTGAACTCGCGGCTCCTGTGTAAAAAATATTAATTTTGCCGACTTAAAAGTATTCTATTTTTTTGCAGGTTCATTATTGACCCATTGGCCACCAACCATTTTAAAGTAGCAAACATGTTATTGCAGTAGGCAAAGAATTATTTTAATTTTAGTAGTGGATCTTTATGTATGTTCGTATGACCCAGTAACTGGGTTGTGAAGGTCAGGTAGGCAGTCGCTCCATGTAAAATACTGGTATTCAGCTGCATCTGCTTAGACTGGAAGCCGACCCCAACATAGTTGGGAAAAGGCTAGGCAAATGATGATGATAATGATCTTTATGTCAAAAAGAACTAGTTGACTCTTAATAACAAAAAAGAAAACTATTTCATTTGGGATACGCACAGAAAATACAAACAATAAAAGAAAGAACATTTAAAACGAACAAAATAATGAAAGAAGAGACGTGCGCGAGGCCAAAAAAGCTCCTATGTCAGCATAATGCTGCAATATTTAAAAATAAATACCGCAGCGCTGATATTAAGGTTGCTATTGCAAAAAGAGTAACTTTCACATAAAAAAGATACCAAACGTCAACGTAAACAGAACCCTTCTCAGATTTGTATAGTTCGTACCATCCCACTTTCCGTACCATTGGCGACGCGAAAGCCTTTACAAGCGATATGCTCCCCCGTTACAAATACTTGCTATACTTAACGTTTGCAATAATTTGTTTTGAGTTAAAAAGGTATATTTTTTAAACTAGATAGCTCGGATTTTAAAACTGTCTCACCTGGAGGCCAATTCCCGTAATTAAAAACGTTTAAAATTACATTTTAGCAACGATCAATGTCAAAGACACCAATCACACAAGTGTTTGATATTGATCGTCGCTAAAATGTCCCCACTGCCCCCACAAGCTGTGCTGTGTTCCCACTGCTGGACATAGGCCTCCCCCAAGCACCTTCACTTCGACTGGTCCTGTACAACGGGTTCCTGCGGCCTTCACATGCTCATCAATCCACATTGTGGGAGGCTTTCCAACGCTACGTCTTCCGGTACAGTCACGAGCAAAAGTATGTATACACTCGGCTTTATTCAAAAGTGATTTACTCCTTTACTTTTTAATTCAATTTTATGTTGTTACGAACATTGTATTTTCGAACCCATAGGTTTATGTAATGTGCCGTGTTTCAACGTTGCATTCGTTATTTCACGAAAAAATCGTAATTAAAAGTTGCCAAGTGTTGACATATTGGTGCTCGTGACCGTACGTGGTCGCTCACAATGGGCCTTATCAGAAGGCTAAAAGTCACCGAAAGGACAATGGAGAAGGCTATGCTTGGAGTTTCCCTACGTGATCGAATCAGAAATGAAGAGATCCGCAGGAGAACCAAGGTATTCAACATAGCCCGAACAATTGCTAAACTTAAATGGCAGGACTTTTGGTCATTGTCCTTTAGAAATTTTACAAAGTGTGACACAATGAACGGTCTTATCGTCAAGGAAAATAGTTACTAAACAAATTCCTCCCTACGTCAATTTTCCGTGTTTCAGGCATTTTATATAACTGTCGAAGACTGACAGTTGAACTTTGTACTGATGTTGCTTAACAATTAGTTTCCCTGACTTTTCTTTCAACGCAGTCTGGCAGTCAGTCGCGACAACCTTGCTGTCTGGCTACTATTTTTTCCACGGGCAGCAACTATTCTCATATTATTCAAGTCGAAATAATAATAATAATATCCCTGGACATTTCACACAGCGCCATCTAGTCCCAAGCTAAGCAACCTAATGCTTGTGTTATGGTAACAAGATGGCTGATAAACTACTTATATACATTTTTTTTTTGTAAATACATACATATTATAGATAGAAAAACACCCAGACTCGGAACAAATACATGTAGGTCATACAAATATTTGTTCCATGCGGGAATCGAACCCGCGACACGCAGCGCAGCAGTCAATCGCTTAACCACTGCGCCAACCGTGCCGTCAATGAAATGAAAATGAAGAATGGGAATTATAATATTAGAGCAAGATCTTCGTGACGTGAGTCCCGAAAAAGAAAAAGCGTGCTTCTAACCTGTTTCAAAATAAACCATAAACGGTATTTCTCTATCAGAAGCATTTCAAGCAATGCTTTCCGGTTTACAGTCTCCGTTAAATAACTCGTACTGAAGCAATATGGCTCAGTTACAAACTAAGTTTGCGTAGATCGGTTCAAGCTGGATCAACAGCAGTGAATCTTAGGAATCAAGTTATTTAAAGCCAGTTCAGTTACACAATCGGTGGCTATTCAAACGTTATAATTATTAATTTGTTAATGATACATGATATTTATTAATGTTGTTTAAATTGGTTAAAAAAACACTTATACGCGTCAAAAATGAATAATGTTTTATTTGTTTGGGATCTCCAACAAAGGATACACCATCATCATCATCTGTCTAGCCTTTTTCCAACTATGTTGGGGTCGGCTTCCAGTCTAACCGGATGCAGCTGAATACCAGTATTTTACATGGAGCGACTGCCTATCTGACCTCCACAACCCAGTTACTGTGTAATACGATACCCCTTGGTAAGACTGGTTGTCAGACTTTCGGGCTTCTGACTACCCGTAACGACTGTCAAAGATCCACGAATGACAGCCGGGACCAACGGCTTAACGTGCTTTCCGAGGCACAGAGGGGTCTCGGTATGTAAAGATGGTCACCCATCCACAGACCAACCGTGGCAAGCGTAGCTTAACCTGACCGATCGACCTGTGCGGCTGTTATTATTTAGCCACGGGCCCCTCCTCGTTAATTTGTTAATGATACATGATATTTAATAATGTTGTTTAAATTGATTAAAAAAACACCTATACACGTCAAAAATGAATAGGTAATGTTTTATTTGTTTGGGATCTCCAACAAAGGATACACCATCATCACCATCTGTCTAGCCTTTTCCCAACTATGTTGGGTCGGCTTCCAGTCTTACTGGATGCAGGTGAGTATAAGTATTTTATATGTAGCTCCTGCCTATCTGACCTCCACAACCCAGTTACTCGTACTTGGCAATACGAAACCCCTTGGTAAGAGTGGTTGTCAGACTTTCAGACTTCTGACGACCCGACGAATGACAGCCGGAACCAAGGCACGGAGGGGTCTTGGTATGTGAAGATGGTCACCCATCCACGGACCAACCGTGGCAAGCGTGGCTTTTCAATCGATTGACCCGTGCGGCTGTTATTACTTTGTCGCAAGCCCCTCCAACAAAGGATACACATACAGGGTGGCAGGGACATCGACGCGCAAACTGTAACCATGGATTCAGCACGTGAGTTTAGGCCCCATCATCATCTGCCTAGCCTTTTCCCAACTATGTTCGGGTCGGCTTCCAGTCTAACCGGATGCAGCTGAATACCAGTATTTTACATGGAGCGACTGCCTATCTGACCTCCACAACCCAGTTACTGGGTAATACGATACCCCTTGGTAAGACTGGTTGTCAGACTTTCGGGCTTCTGACTACCCGTAACGACTGTCAAAGATCCACGAATGACAGCCGGGACCAACGGCTTAACGTGCTTTCCGAGGCACGGAGGGGTCTCGGTATGTAAAGATGGTCACCCATCCACAGACCAACCGCGGCAAGCGTAGCTTAACCTGACCGATCGACCTGTGCGGCTGTTATTATTTAGCCACGGGCCCCTCACAATGAGTTTAGACCCCATAACGTCGAAATTTTTCGTCGGTTATTCAAAATAAATATTGCTGTTTCATACATTTTGACCGCGTAGGTATTGCACTTTTCTATGGAAATATTACACACTAGCTTCTGCCCGCGGCTTCGCCCGCGTGGATGTCGGAAATTATTCCACGGGAACGTGCTAACAGGATAAAATGTATGTGCTTCCCCAGAATGCCATCTATCTCGCGGGCCCTTTGTGGCTAATAACAATAGAAAACCAATTGTGTTTCATTAGTGGTGATTAGGAGGGTACCTATATGATATCTTTACCTAAGTACCTACCTAATTTTAAAAAAAACTCAATAACAGAAAATTAAATACCTACCTAAATAAACCTATTTCTGATGATAACTAATCTAAACTCAATAAATAAGCAAAACCCCTAAAAACTAATATCTATACGAATGACTAATCCTACCTAACAGTATTATAAAATAACCTACGGTCACTACTTACGTACACTATCAAATATTCTACCTATACTTTAAAATTAAAATCTACACCTACGACTTATATGAAAATAAACCTAAATAACTCTAAAAACTAAAAGGAATAAAAATGAACTCCACTGCGGGTGACGTAACCTACGACAAACTTATTATTTGCGGTTGACACAGTAATGAGTCTAGGGATCGAACCGCAAAATTAAGTTTGTTTTTTATTGTATATACTTTTCCGGGATAAAAAGTACCCAGTGTGGTGCCCAGGATATTAAAGAATAATTATACCAAGTTTCATCGTAATCGAACCGGTAGTTTTTGCGTGATGCCTGAACAAACAGACAGACAGACAAAAATTTTTTTAATCACATTTTTGGGTTCGGTGTCGGTCTAGTAACACCCCCTGCCATTTATTTTTTTGATATTTTCAATGTACAGAATTTTCACTTCTACAGATTTATTATAAGTATAGATAAGTATAGAAGAAGATGGAAAAATTGAGTCGCTGTTGCAAATAAAACTTCCTATTTAAAAACTAATTCTGTAAAAATGTTTTGAAAGGCCAAGTAACATATTAGTATACGCGTAGGTCTATTAAGTATTCAGATGATGATTCACTAAGCTTCAACCAAGCATAACAAAATAGATTATTTATTTATTTATTACTGTAATTGCCCGTGACATTACAGCGTGACCTTTTTAAATGTCGTAGCATCATGCTGAGATAGGAGCCTTTTAGCCTCGTACAGGACTTTCTGTTTCATTTTTCTTTTTGTTATTTTTTTTTTTTAATATAATTTGGTGTTGTTACCTACTTTTTTTTAAATATAATTTGGTTTTGTTACCTACTTTTTAGGGTTCCGTAGCCAAATGGCAAAAAACTAACCCTTATAGATTCGTCATGTCTGCCTGTCTGTCTGTCCGTCCGTATGTCACAGACACTTTTTTCCGAAACTATAAGAGCTATACTGTTGAAACTTGGTAAGTCGATGTATTCTGTGAACCGCATTAAGATTTTCACACAAAAATAGATAAAAAACTATAAATTTTGGGGGTTACCATACTTAGAACGGAAACTCAAATTTTATTTTTCATCAAACCCATACGTTTGGGGTATCTATGAATAGGTCTTTAAAAATGATATTGAGGTTTCTAATATAATTTTTTTCTAAACTGAATAGTTTGCGCGAGAGACACTACACACACTTCCAAAGTGGTAAAATTTGTGTGTCCCCCTGTAACTTCTACAATAAGAGAATGATAAAACTAAAAAAAATATATGATGTACATTACCATGTAAACTTCCACCGAAAATTGGTTTGAACGAGATCTAGTAAGTAGTTTTTTTTAATACGTCATAAATCGTAAACCGCAATTTACCTTTCATTCAATCAACTCATGATTGATTTAGATAATGGTACGGAACCCTTCGTGTGCGAGTCTGACTCGCACTTGGCCGGTTTTTTTATATAATTTGTTTTTTTTATTTTTGATTGTGTTTAGGTTAGTTTTTCTTCTTCCATGTGTCCAAGTCCTGATATCGTTGAATTGTTCAGCTCATAAGCTGCTATCTATACGTTGTAGGTTACCAAGCTGGAAGACAAGGCTTAAGGCCTGTCACTAGCTAAGATTTAACACATTGTAGGCCGACCTCAGTGGCATGGTTTTCCATGTCAGTGTTCAGAAATTGTGTGCAGTTTTGGAAGATATCTTTAACTTGACTTTTTTTTTTCAAAGAAAGCAGCACCCAGATCATATTATGTTGTCGATTCAAAAATCTTAATTTAATACGTGCTTCAATTCGAGTGGACCCGAGTCTACCGTACCGAAGGGATGTTTGAAAGTAGGTAGAACAGTTTATATTATGGGAAAATGAAATTGTTAGTACTAGACTACTGTTAAAACTAGTTACTATCTTCCTCGCAATTTTTCCATATTTTCTCACCGTTTAAACCTTCCCTGGACTCTACGACAAACATTTCAAAACCAAAATCAGTTAAATCGGCCCAGCCGTTCTCGAGTTTTAGCGAGACAAACGAACACCAATTGATTTATATATATATATAGATTTATACAAGGTGTCGTTTTGCATCCTCGTCAAATTCAAGGAGGTAACTATGCTACTGATTCTCGATACGAATCAATAATAAAATAAGTAGTTTTTTTTTTCTAATTTTCGGAATTCGGCATGTGTGGGACAAGCATTTTAGAACGCGGCCTGTGTGAGACCGCACCGTGACTGCCCTTTTACACACAAATAAAATCGCGGCCGCTTATACGATACCATAACGCGATTCTGTTCATTGAAAGTGGTGTATTCTGAAATACTGTCAAACTTTAATAACTAAAAAAATAAGTATGTATTCATTACTTACCAGGGATCCTAATTTTATTTGATTATTTATGTCTTTCATAACAGCCTCCTGGAATTTGACGAGGATGCAAAACAACAGCTAGTATACACCGTGACTTTTTAGTCGTCTGACAACGGCAGCCCACTTCATGTATCCAATGACTACTACACATTCATAACAAAAAAAATGGCATTTAAGAGAAAAAAAAAAGAAAAAAATATTCATTATTATGATGCATAACGTAGTTGAAACATTCTGTTGCGAGCGAAGATCTATCTACTCGACTCGTGCGATGGTTAGGTATGTTCTACTGTTTGATACGTAAACATTATTAACAGGATGTTTCATAATTCTAATGTATTAATTATTTTTCCTTGTACCTATTATCTTAATTAATGGTAAAAAAAAACACGCCTAGAGGTATTTTATGTCGGATACATTGAGTCGACCACCTTTGTCAGACGACTTAAAAATCACGGTGTATTTATTTACTAACATACATATGCCTTAAAACTATCATTACAGGGCTTAACCTAACGCGATAGCCAAGTCAAACACACAGAATTAAAAATTAAAGCACAAAATATATTTCAAGATCATAAAGATCATTGCTGATTATTTTTTTGATGTCTTATACACTACATGTTTTTGACAAATCCTTATTAAGCCCTGTTGAAAACAAGTGTAGGTAACAACTTGAATACTGGTTTAAACGAGGGGCTATAGTATCTTCTAGCAAAGTTATAAAGCGATCTCATTCCTGGCTTACTAAGGTTACATAGTTAAGTTGAACCGTGTGTCGGCTAGACATACCACTCCCGGATCTTCTTACATGATCTCAACTCGTGCATGTTTTAGCCGACTACGGTGAAGCTGAAAGGAGGTTGTGTTTAACGTGGGTGTATACAGGAAGATGACAGGAACATCCTTCGGCAAACATGGCCAGCCGACTGCCAGTTTAGTTTGCTTACACTGCAAGCTATGTCGGTAACTGCGGTTCTTTCCCGGAAAATTTAATTCCTGATACTATCCTTGGTTGTGGTTTTTTTTTATGAAATGACGTTTGAGAGGAAATAAATGAAGAAAAAAAAGGTCTAGCTCTCATTCGCCAAGTGTGCAGAGTATAACGTAGGATAAGGAGAACTTCGTTCCAAAAAATTTTCGGAGATTGCCGTAGATTGTACGTAGGTAGTTAGTGGTAGTATCTTAATATATTATAATTCTTCTGTACGTGTGTTTGTCACCTAACTCCTCCCAAACGGTTGGACCGATTTGGATGAAATTTTGTGGGTATATTTCAATGGGTTCCTGGATGGTTTGAAAACACAATTGGATCCGGTCGGGCAGGACGACGTCTACCGGGTCCGCTACTAATTATATAAAAATAACAGCCAAGATTTCAAACAAAAGTGTCGTACATATTCCTTCACAGAAAACATTACATAACTATTATTAAGAAAGTTTCGAAAACAAAGTTTTGAGAACACATATTCTTTTGTTATGTAGGAACACCGTGAATTTCTGTTCCTAGAAAAACTTTCGAAGTGACTATTATACTCGTTTTAACAAACCAACTTATGTACTACGACTTCAAAAAAAATGTTAGTCTAATGTATTCTAGAACACGAGTTTGCTACGTCAGGATTTTTTTATTCGAAAAGTAGAAGCTAGTAAAAAGTTCTTAGTTTAATACGCAGAAATCATTGTTTTACTTACAAAATAGGTATATTGCATAAATTTGACCATCATCATCATGATCAGCCTAGAGAAGTCCACTACTCGTCAAAAACCTCTCCTATTGCAAAACATTCAACCTTTATTTTCGGCAACTTATTTTTATTTATTTATTTATTTTACCATATAAGTACCTACACACATATATAAACAGACAAGAAAAACAGAACATAAAAAATAGGTACAGAGGTGATGCTTATTTCACAAGAAATCTCTTCCAGCACACCCAAGACAGGACAATAGATACAGAGATGTAGACAGCGTGTGACAAAAAGACAAAAAAAGGAGACAAAAAATAATACATACAATCAAAAACAATTCACTTACTAACATACATATAAATAAACATACATACATACTTCTAAAATAAATATGACTAGAATGATAATAATTATATCCTATGCAAAATAATAAATACATACACAACTATGATGAAGTGGACAGATAGTGTTCTTTTACTCTTCTTATAAAAACTGCAACAGTTTGGCAGTCCCTAATGTCACTTATCCAGCTGCTACCAGCCATCCTTCAAAGATCGTCGCTCCACATAACCTAAGGGCATTCTACGTTTTAAAGTTGATATTATTTATCATTCCTCGCTAAAGAAA
Organism: Apamea sordens; assembly: GCA_945859715.1. NCBI lineage: Eukaryota > Metazoa > Arthropoda > Insecta > Lepidoptera > Noctuidae > Apamea > Apamea sordens. Next base: position 16,021,539 of record OX243999.1, read on the forward strand.
AGAAAACAGAACTCTAATCACCATCTTAAAACATCTTCACCCCACCATATTGTTTCGTTGATCCGATTGTAACAGGCCGAAACGTTTGAACCTAAAATCTAATTATCTCCAATACGATATTACAAAGTCATTCAATTTCGTAAATCGTTTAAACTTTCCACTAGAGATCTAACACCATTGAAAATTAAATGTTTTATTCATAAGTGTTTAAAAATTTTAGCTCCACGATAAAAATGGTATCATGATTTATTGCCCTGGTGTTTCGCCATGGGGTATTTTATATCGCAGTGTTGCAGGGCTTATGGTAATAAGTGTGTCATTAATTCAGTCTATGGGGGTGGTAAAAGCTTTTAAATTTTAGTATGAAAGGTGTTTTGTACTTACCATAAAAGTGAGTGTAGTTTTAAATACTTGTTCGAAATGAAATAGAACTATAGTCCGTTCCAAAATTATCTGATGAAAATGTAAACAAACCTGTTATTTACTATTTTATTTTTAGCCTGTGTTGTCCCTCTGCAGGCAAAGGTCACCCTTTCTCCTTTCCACTCCTCTCTGTCTTGAGCTAGTGTACTCCAAATCCTGTCTGTAGGCATCAAGTTCGCCCCGCCATCTTCTCCTGGGTCTGGGTTTAAATTCTTGGTTTGGAGGAACCGAATTTAGTATTTTTAGTATCAAACACAATCCTAACCTACTCCTACACTACTCCTACCCTACTCCTACCCTACTCCTAGCCTACTCCTACCCTACTTCTACCCTACTCCTAACCTATACTATACCTCCTATCCTATGATGTTCATGGAAACTCATGAATAAAGTTCTTTTGAGGTTATTAAATTGTCTCTTCCTAGTATAAGACTTTAACCTAGTATACTAGGTGGCATTTTATTTTCATGGACATCGTAGTAGGTTCATGTAACATTAAATCATAACATCACGCCTGTAATCTCCGAAGGGTTAGGCAGAAGTGTACATATAATATTATGTATAGTACACCCACATTTCACCAGTTATGTTTATGTTTTTTTTTTACTTAAGGGGGCGAGCCTATTTGCCTTCAACTGGGCATAAATCCCGACTCCAGGCTGCTACTGAGAAAGTCCAGATGGTATAACCCAATAACACTTTGCCCGACCCGGGAGTCAAACCCAAGACCTCATGCTCAGGAGCAATGCTTGCGACCACTGGACCAACGAGGTATTTTATTTATTTTACCATTTATGTCACACATATATAAACAGACATTGAAAAACAGTACAGAAAAAATAGGTACAGAGGTGATGCTTATTTCATAAGAAATGTCTTCCAGCATACCTGAGATAGGACAATATATACAGAGATGTAGACGAGTCGAGTAGGTGGTCGAGTTTTAATATCATGTTCCTAAATTAAAGTCTGTCTACACATACCATAAATCGTTTGAATACCCCATTGAGCTCAAGCCTTTGCCAAAGCCAAATACATGGCCACAACCCCTGTTTCACACACACAAACACAACAACAAAGAGATCCCCAAACCGACTGTTTTCATATTTCAATCCAGCCATATAAATAGATATCAGTGCCTACAAAATATTGTGGCGATAAAATGCATGCCCAAATCCCTAGCAGAATCACAACGGTTTAATATCGGAGTCATTGTGCACATTTGGCTCGACCGACATTACGCGATGCCATTCCCTGTGGTGCTGTAATAGCGGCATACTTAAAATCATTGGCATCTAATCATTTGATGTATGGCTGTTTAAATCTATTGATCAATTATGATGATGAATTTTTTATTATTCATAGAGTATAAATAAAAATCAATGCCACTTTTCGTTGTAATTTTATAACTCAAGAACGACTGCACTAAATAGGATAATTCTTTTTTTTGTGTTCGTTATTGTCAGGACAAGGTTTGTATATATAATTGGACCCGGTAGGTGGCGCTGATGTTTCGGGTGGGATGACGTCTGTCGGGTCCGCTAGGTTCTATTAATCAATCAGCATTTTACTTATAGAAGTAGGGTAGGAGTAGTGTAGGAGTAGGTTAGGAGTAGGGTAGGATTAGTGTAGGAGTAGGTTAGGATAGGAGTAGGCTAGGAGTAGGGTAGGAGTAGTGTAGGAGTAGGTTAGGAGTAGGGTAAGAGTAGGGTAGGAGTAGGATAGAAGTAAGGTAGGAGTAGGGTAGGAGAAGGGTAGGAGTAGGGTAGGAGTAGTGTAGGAGTAGGGTAGGGGGTAGGACACGGCGAACGAAGTAGCTCCAGGCAGCTAGAAATAATATATAAGGCAAAACAACGTTTGCCGGGTCAGCTAGTTATTAATAGAGTAAGTGTAAGGTCGTTGAAAAAAAATCCGATCCAGCCTGTCTCTTGTTGCCCCCCTCGGCCTAAGCCGAGGTCCGTACCCCACAGGGGGTGCCCTTAGCGTGTAGTCACTTAGTTTTGAAGCCCTGGCTGGAGACCTTAATTTATTGAGGCAACCACAGACAAGTCCAGTTAAGCAGCTGATAACCTCTTAGGTTGACCTACGAGATGCCATATATAATTTAAAAGCAAAGTCGTCGAAAAAAAGTCTAGCAGTATAAAAACTTTTTTTGGGTGCGACAGATAAGAACAAAAAGTTTTTAATCGGTGGACGGACACTGAACGAGACACATTAGAAGTTTTATTGTTATTACGTCTGGGGGCGCAAAGTGTTAAATATGTAGGTAACTATTAGGGCTGTAAGATCAATAATAGTTTAAACCAAGGCAGAGAGTTAGCGCGGGGAGCTAAAAAGAGTGGACTGTATAACTAGGCAATGGTTTATTGCCGTCTGATCTACAAATATAAACTTTCCCGGACAAATAATTAATCATTTAAGGCTCGGCGCAAACGGGCCACCAACCACAGCCACCGGTGGCTGTCGCGCGCTACCGCCACTTTTGTAAGTGTCAGAAGCGAGCGATAGCCACCGGCGTTCAGAAGCCGCCACATTTTATAACCCGCTCTTAGCTGCGCAGTCTTACGATGGACTCCGACGTGGAAAGTTTGCACGCGTTATTGTTAACGCAGACGACGTAGACAACGCCTATATTGGGTACATCAAATTTTAACGTCTCGTGTGGCCCGCAGCGACCACAAGTGGCGAGTCGCCGACACTGCTGTAGCGAGTGGCCACCACCGGCCACACGTGTGCGGCGAGTTTCAACAAAATGTATGAAAAAGCACGTAAACTGCTTGTCGCTGGCTACCGGTGGCTGTGGTTGTTGGCCCGTTTGCGCCGAGCCTTAGAGTATCGAACGTCGCGGTGGAGTCCGTTGAAGCGAGTGGTCATCGGGCCGAGCCGTGTCGTCGCCGCGCCGCGCCTCAGCTTGCCGATGACGCGCTGATCACGCTGCCTGCGCGTGCAGGCTGCGCGCAATATGTTGTGTTGGTTTCGATTCCCAATAAAGAGAATTTAATCTCTGGGAATCGATTATTTCATAAGATCGATGGTAGTTGATCGATTATTGGCAGTTTAAACCATCGATTAGTTAAAACTAACTCAAGGGGTCGATTAAACTCCTGTTAGTATAGATTAAACTGACCGTAAACTGACCAGATGGCATAATATGTCATGACGACCTTTCAAAAAAACTAAAAACATGCCTGTTTCAAACATTTCTACGTATCTATTCATTGAAGCTTTGTTTTGTGGTTATTAAAATGGAATGTTATAACAGTGATTCGGATTCAGATATCGAAATAATACACGAGTTGAACGATATAAACAGGTATTATAGTAGACCGTATGTTGTTAGACCAAGATAATATCATGAATCAATGGGATGGAATTCATACGTCGTCTTCGTGTGTCCAAAGCTTCGAAAAAATTAAATACCACATGAAGACATACATTATAATAATAATGAAAAGTCACATAGACGTCAAATGTCAGCGTCAATGTCAGATAGACCCATTTGTTGCCTGTTATTTTAATGAACGGATGAAAGAACTTCGAATAAAGTAGAGAATGTTGCCATGTGTAAAAGACTAATCCAAGTTCATATGTTATGCTTGTGGAAAACTTTTTGTGTGAATTATTAACTTATTTTTATTCAGAATTTTTGCAATTAATAGGTGCAAAAGTATAATTATTTTTTATTATGCTTGGCTAGCCAACCATAGAAAAAGCAGCACTTTAACCACAATCATAAGAATAATAGAAAATACCAAAAACTTCGTAATTAAACTTTAACACAGCAGCCCTTCAATCTAACAAAAGATAATTAACAAAACTTTTAAAACACTATTTAATAAAAGTTAATTCCATTAGAAATACAATTAGTGAAGTTAGTTCAAACATTCCAACTTTGAGTTCAGACAAGTTTTTGTTTGTAAATGCAATTGGTAGTGTTGTGTCATTTATGATTCAGAAGCCAGAGGCACAGAATAGATAGCAACAGAAGGGCTCATATAACGAGTAAAAATGGACGCACACATAGACACGCTTTACGTACAGCGAATACAAGCGCACTCGCGACTTGCATTCGTTTGAGTGCGTCAATCGTCGCGTTCATTTGTTCGGCAAATCCGTACACGGCATCTCATCGGTTTCCTCGAACAAATTTCACGGTCACGCATTCACGCGAAGTCGTCGATCGCTTTCTTTTCAGCGGGCCCTAAGTGCTCATATACACGAGCGGCACGTTTCCAACGAAAGAGACAAGGCATCGACGGCTGCTGGCGACAGAGGCAACTACAGCCGTCAACAACGTATTTGAGCACCGTACGAGCGGCAAGTTGTCCACGGCTGCAGATGCTCTGCTTTTGACGCGTGCTGCTCGTGCTAAATGAACAATTATATTGCATAACAATATCACAAATTGCGCAATGTTTTTGACCGTTTAGGGTTTAATATTGAAGTTTGCGCAATGATTGAACAAAATTTTGACTGAGTTTAATCTTTATTCCACCATATTATTTTAATTGCATCCTGTAAGATAAATAGTTTATGGGCTGTCAATGTTATTGCGGCTGGCTGGCTGTAAATGAATCGTTTGAGTGCAAGGTCTAATACTTATTGTGCAAACTTACTGTAAGTGTAGGGGCCGCCTAAGGACGACGTCTATGAATGCGTGTACCTGTATTTGTTGTATCGAGTCGGCCTTTTGTACTATTATCTATCTTGTGCCAACGGGATATTGTTTAAATGAATTATCCAATTAGTTTAGAATCCGCGACGCATTGTGTTGGCCTTAGCTGGAGTGTGGTCTAGGCTAAAAGAACGGTCTTTACTATTGCAGATCTATTGGTATTTATTATTGATTTTATTTTGAGAAGAATTTTGTGTATTTAATTTGTTTTAGGAATGACAAAACAAATTGTTTCAATTTTATTGTAAAGTGCAGAATCGTTAAGTATTGCTGACAAAGTGAAGTGAGTGGCAAAAGGGAACCGGGTTAACCATTATATAATTGGTTACTTTTACATAAATTATCATTTTACTTTTGGGTTTTCAATGTCTTTGTTTTGGTAGAAATTAAGCTGAATTTTTTAGATGGCTTTAATTATATGTCGGAAATACATTAGTAAGGTAGCCAGCCTTTCGGTATTTTACAGGATGCATTCTGGAGAGTGTGCGCGGGAATTACATGATTTAATTCCGCCATCACCGTTCTATCATCGGACAACCCGTCGTACGGCGAGTGTCCACCCTTACGTTGTTGACACCACCGCGATCCGGACGAAGCGTTTTGCCTCGTCGTTTATACCGCGTACATCAAAGGACTGGAACAATTTGCCTGCAGCGGTCTTCCCGTCCGATTATAATTTGGGTGTTTTCAAGGCTAGAGTGAATAGGCTCATAATAAATTTGTGCGCTTACCATCAACGATTGCATCTCTGCTTTCCATCAGGCGGGATTGCAGTCAAACGCTAGTTTATACCATTAAAAAAAAAAGTCATTCATTTGGCCAGTGACACCTGGTGGCGCTCGACAGAGTCTAGCCTGACGTCCATGCGAGTCGAAGAGAGCGAGCAGCGGTGTGGAGCCTGTCTTGACCATGCTCGTCGTATTTCGTATCCTTGTGTCGTGTACCTACAGTGCGTGATTCGCTAGTGTGATTAACATGTTCGTAAATTATAGTCTGATTTGAACTGCACTGAACGGTTTTTCTGTTGCGTAATTAGCAACACTACTCATAGTACGCCCACAGCCGATAATATATGTCCGATGATAACGAGCGACACGTCCTTCTCCGTCATATATACATAATCAGCTTATAATGTTCTAATGGCTGGGACACAGGCCTCCTCTATGAGAGGTATTATATAATCCAATACGCGAGCCCAGTGCGGGTTGGCAAAAAAATAAAAATAAATATGATAAATAATTTGTGAAGCTTTTATGCCCAAAACCTAGCCAGCAACAAAATAACAATAAAGAGTAACTACACAAACAGTACCAATTTATCCACATCTAATATTAACGAAAATTGTATGCATTAATTATTCAGAAGTCAGTAGGGTAGAGTTTAAATGAATTAACCAATTAGTTTAGAATCCGCGCGGCATTATGTAGGCTTTAAATACAGTAGTGTCTTTTACCGTTGAATATGTGAGTATATTCATTAAAGTCGTTGCTAAGTCCTTGTTTGCTAGTCTTTTCTGCCCTTTTTTGGGTCCACTCGTTAGTAAATGTATGAATAGTTTCGTTTGTTTTAGTAGACTACATTGTGTATTTTTTTCTACCAAACCTCTATTATGTACGATCTCTGGCCATGTCGGCCCTGCAACCATGATCTGGTGCCTTTCGGATCTGGACGCCTTTATCACCATCTTCTCCGCGGCCTACCACCATGACGATGTTCTCCCTGCGTCCAGTGAGTGACAATATATGCGCATTCCTCCGGGCAAATTCGTGCAACGTGGCCAGCCTAATTCCACTTCAGCCTGGCTGTTTTGAATCAGGTGACAAGAAAAACAACACGGCCACCTCTCTCGAATACCGGTACTCAAAGAAAATGATCGCTTTTTGCACGACGTCTGTCATAACGACTATAGTGACAGTGACACATGGAATCGACAATACTTCGTCTAGTCGAAGCGACAAGACGCATAGTTTGCGCTGACACTTAAGATGGTTACAGAATTGTGAACTGCAACAGAAATGTAACAAATGAGCCATCCAAATCTATGCCATGCAACATGAAATGTAACACAACAAGTTGGCGAACTTGTTTCAACGTGTGTTACAATTCATGTTACGTTTCACTAATCTGTACCCAGCATTAGACGGTGAAGCTCATCGGGTTTCAGACAAAAGATTCTACTGCTTAATTACCATGTTATAATCATGTAGTAACCATCAGCATATATCTGTAAATAAATTGTGGTAGTTTCACATTCAACCTGCTATTCATAAACGCACGTTCTATATCAAACATTTTCCACTGAAAATAATGACACTATACAAAACATTTCTACATTAAATAAGCATTTCGATATTGCCGTTGAAATGAAGCTATGTATGTATATAGGTAATCTAGTTCAACAATGTGACAGGCCAGCAAAGCATAACATAAAACAATGACGGTTTCGTAGAAAACTGACATGACGCCGGGATATAATGGTCCGCTTAAATCGAAAGCCGCCGTTCTAACGACTCTGTTAATAATTCTAGTGGACACTTATGTTTGTTTACTGGGAAGGGTTAAATGTGTGAGGTTTTCGTTGTGATAATTATATCCTGTAGTTGTATATGTTCCTGTGCATTCTGCATTAGATGTCGTCGAAAGTTAATTCAGAACACGAGAGAAGCGTTTATGTGCTTGGGTATAAGAACTACATAGTATAAAAACAATAAAAGCTAGATCACAATAAATATGATGGTGAATCGGCCAAGCCTTAAAAAGTATTGGCTTGGTTTACAGTTAATCACAAAGTCATATAGGTAAATGAATACAAGGTTCCTTCTACTAGGTAAATATTATTGGAAAATCCTGTCACAAAACCGCAACTTAGTGCACTCTCTAAGCATAGTAGCTCCATATAATATTCGGTACATATTATCACCAGTGGTAACTATTGTCCGTAGCTTAGCCCAAGTTATGTAATAGGATATTATGAAACGGAAAATGTGTAAGACCCCTTCATAACCATGCAAAAACACTCTAATTATTCTTCGAGTTACACTTAAGTCTATGACACCTACCAAAATTTCAATAAACTTCACACGGACAGTGTTCCGGAATGGACCCAACTCCACATAGTTTTGGGCGAATAAACAATGACTCTGTGAGTGTATATATGACATGTTTACTTTGTATAGGTAAGGTAAATACGTTGGGGTTTCAATATTAATTATTCAGTTGTCTGTTTATTGATTAGGATCTTGATTTGATGCATATCTTGTGTAGGTCTTACATGGTACAGTCTTAGCCTGTATAAATAGAATAGGTTTTGCCTGCGATTTCGTCCGCGTGAAACTTCGAACCATGACCCAGCGCGTCGCATCTCATCGTCCACCTGCGCTGAGACGTTCTGTATAATCACATCACTGATACATGCCAAAGTGTCTTTCCGTTAAAAATTAAATACCTGGAAGTGAGCGTGAAGGATTATTTGTCATTGTTTCACACAATTAGATGATTTTTCTTATATATATATATATATAAATTATATATACCTAAATATAAAAAATAAATAGAATATACTGTTTTCCGTTTCAATGGCATAATTAATTTAACACACGTATACATACGGTTTCGCGTTTTCGTTTTATGAACATATTTTAATTTCATTTAGGTATTTACAATTTTCTAAAATGGCATCTTGGAGCAACTTGTACTTAAAGAACTGTATAGCTTCCAGGGTCGCGCATCATAACATCGCATCAATGCAATGCAATTTAAACGAATAACGCGCAAAAGAGAGTCGTGTCGCCTATGTCGGCGAGCGGCGCAGGCGGTACCTACTTAGTTTTAAAATAAAGAATTATTCTACGTTGTTATAATTTTTATGATAACTGGCCACTAGCCCTACCCGTGTGATACATTAATGACGCCATTTAGCGGCACGTTGTAATATTATTAATTCACAGTCCAGAAAGGGGTGGTGCAGAATAAGAGTTGGAAGGAGTTGGGGAAGACTTTGCCCAGCAGAGGGTCAGTATACACCTTTAAATTTTGATCGTTTTAATCCTTAAAAGGGATCATTATACTCATAATTATGAACAACTTTTACTACCGGACCAACCCTGAAATCGTGAAAAAAAAATCTGTTGATCCATACATTATATCGAGTTATGCAAACATGGATCAAGTGATATTTTTTTCACTATTTCAGGGTTGGTGCTATAGTAAAAGTTGTTCATAATGTCATCATTATGAACAACTTTCGAACTTTTTTTTTGTACAATGACCCCTTTTAAAGATTAAAACGATCAACATTTAATGGTGTATAGGCTAAGTGAAAAAGAAATTGTTTTCTCAAAAATCCTCATGACGTAATTGAAATGAGTTGAATGACTGCATTTTATTATAATAATATAATAATATCCCTGGACATTTCACACAGCACCATCTAGTCCCAAGCTAAGCAACCTAATGCTTGTGTTATGGTAACAAGATGGCTGATAAACTACTTATATACATTTTTTTTTTGTAAATACATACATATTATAGATAGAAAAACACCCAGACGCGGAACAAATACATGTAGGTCATACAAATATTTGTTCCGTGCGGGAATCGAACCCGCGACACGCAGCGCAGCAGTCAATCACTTAACCACTGCGCCAACCGTGTCGTCAAACACACAATCGTTCATTACATTTTCATCGATAACAGCCTAGCTCAGCTCATAAAACCAAGAAGTCATGTAACCTACCATAATTCGACCATACAATAAATTAACTCAAGAAATCGACTAAAGCGCATAAATTCTAATCCTAATTACATAATTATAGCAACCGCGATAAAACCATAAACTTCTCGTGTTCCCATTCACAATATAATTGCCTACATTAGCGATACACATATATTTAAAAACGTTTGCTGGCATTAGTAGCTTTTTCTAGTTATTGTTGTAATTGATGGAAAACATTCGCTTGCATGTGCACGAAGTGCCTTGCATTTGTTACTAGTTTTACAGTTGCGAATTTCAATAGAGATTATTATGTTTTAAAGGGTTTTTTTCTGTGAATTAACAAGGCCACAATAAAATTAAACCGTTATCGGAGAGATTAATCGTTTTATTACCAACAGCTAGGTTGTTAATTTAATTATACTTTGTTTATGCCCGTATTAAAAGCTTCCTAAAGGACATTGAGAGCCTTATAATATAAGGAGGAAAGACAGCTGCATCGCATCTTGCATCAACAGCGTTGGAAACAGTGATTCTGTATAAGCGGTCATACGTCGAGATATCTCGTAACGACTAAGAGCGTTTTATCAAGAATATAACGACTAAGAAGAAAAGGACAAAAGCATCTGCCTTCTTTCTTATCACTACAAACTGCATTATTATCTGAAGTTGTGATTAAAATATTAGCCAGTTAGCAAGGTAGCGGGGCTAAATTCCCAATATACGTCAGACGTACCTATATACATACATATGCATACGTTGAGCCATAGGATATTTGACGGGTTTACTGTCGCTTCTTGTGAATATACACAGTACTTTGACGTTCACGAGATGTTGAAGTTTTGCTTAGCAGTACAAATACATACACAACACACCTACAGAACGCCACCTGCTTTTTGCTAGTTTGGCCAGCTCTTGACCTCGATCTCGATCGACCTGGCAGTAAGCGATGGATGAGGTCTATGATAGAACGAGCAAGCCTAAAATATGCCTATTCACTCTTACTTTAAAGGATGACGGGTTATACTCGTATAACTGGCTGATGGTTCCACACTTTAGCCGTGCGTGTAATACGAGTAAGTGTGGACGAGAAGAGCTGAGTACGACTGGTCGGTATATCGACCAAGAGAACCCTGCAGTACCTACATCTGGTTGTCCGGTAGTGAAAGGAAGATGGTGGGATCAGATCACACATACTCCTTTTGTTTCGTTTATGTCAGGTCATACACGCACGCCGATTGCGAGTACTACGCACCTGACCTTTCTAAACAACATCAGTAATAAAGTCACTATTATGTCCTTCTAGAGCGTACCCTTCCGGCAACCCAGAGCGGCGGGTAGTTTGAAAATATGCAGAGCAATTTATTTTCTATTAATTGTTCTAAGTAATACCCGTAAAAACACGTTATAAAAGTGTTGTTAACACTTTAGGAACCTTGGTGTATTGTTTCAAGTACAAAGGCTATCTTAATTTATAATCTGACCTATAGCTTAATATAATTTCACGAATTTAATTTAACAATATTATGGCAGCTATCCATTTCATGACGAAGCGGTCGGTCATTGCCCTTTCAATGTAGACATGAATGCAAAGTAGTTAATACCACAGAAGGTCATCGCTATACAACGGGCTAAAACAGGCGCATGCACACCTTAGACAGGACATACACGATCAACGCAAAACTATTAATTTGTAAGTGTAGACTATGATTTAACCCTGTGGTAGTCTTTCGTTATAATAGTAAAAATGCTCAGGATGTTATTTACCATACAAAAATAGTACTTCTTTTTTATGGCACTTTAATTTTTGGGTACAAAATGGATAATGTCCTTTAATAGAGTACTCCGTGAACAACATTTTAATCCATGTGAGTTTAAAAATGGGTAAGTATTTTTTTTTTCTAAAAATAACTTTTTGTAATTCTAATTGCAGATATTTTATCTATACTTATACTTATAATAAATCTGTAGAAGTGAAAATTCTGTACATTGAAAATATCAAAAAAATAAATGGCATTATAATAATGGCATTATATCATAATGGTTATTATACCGACACCGAACCCAAAAATATGATTAAAAAAATTTTTGTCTGTCTGTCTGTTTGTTCAGGCATCACGCAAAAACTACCGGTTCGATTACGATGAAACTTGGTATAATTATTCTTTAATATCCTGGGCACCACACTGGGTACTTTTTATCCCGGAAAAGTATATACAATAAAAAACAAACTTAATTTTGCGGTTCGATCCCTAGATCCGATTACTGTGCCAACCGCAAATAATAAGTTTGTCGTAGTGTTGTCTAAATGTAGTGCTGAAGGTTGAATTTGGCTTGCACCGTCCGCAGCACACGCGTGGCGCGCGGCCGCCACGGATCGCTACCATAAGGACATTTTTTGAACTTTGATTTGATAGGACGTGTCGAGTGGCGAGCGTTCGTTCTTATTTTAACTGTGCAATTCTAAACCGTGTTTTTCAGTGCGACCTTTTATTCCTTCCTACCAACCCGCACTGGGCTCGCGTGGTGGATTATGGCCCACTCTCACAGAGAGGAGGTCTGTGTCCCAGCAGTGGGACATTATAGGCTGGGCATGTAACATTCCCTTCCATACATAAGCGTAGGCACCAGCACACCATTGTGAACAGTTTAGGTAAAATATTTATAAATATCTGCTTGATTAGATATGATATCCGTCACTTCGACATGACCTTTACTACTAACCCGTAATATCCTTTAATAAGTTATACAAGTAACATTTAGGATATTTTACACGTATAACGTATAACTATCTCAAAGAATTCCTTACTGACTTTCAATCGACTTTGCTGAAAGAAATGTTTCAGTATAAATTCGCACTTTATCATTACAAGAAATAACGGTGTTTGCATGACATTCTGCCGTGCTATCGAAACCAAAAACATTATTTCATTTATTTATTACACTTTTTAGGGTTCCGTAACCGAAGGATCGAATGGGAAATTACTAAGAATTCAATGTCCGTCCGTCCGTCTGTCACAGGACTGTATCATTTGCACCGTAATACACACACAGACACTTGAAATTTTCTCAGAGTGTGAGCGGCCACAGTATGGCCGCTATAATAACAAATAATAAAAATAAAATAAGGTTAAAAATTAAGGGGCCACTCCCTTTAATTTTTAACTTTATTTTATTTATTTACAAGAGACATGTTTTTATTTTACTCAATTGTTTAAAAAAATGTAGTATTAAATATTGTACGGTGGTAGGAACCCTTCGTGTGAGTCCGACTCGTACTTGGCCGCTTTTTCAACCTTATGTGCGTACATTTGTATTTTTTAAATGACTCATAAATTTTCCAGTGCATAACGTTCATATAAATTTTTCTTTCTGTCTGTACGGAGCAGAATTACTGGTGATAATTCGATTTTAAGCTTCAGGTAAAACATTAAATCTGTCGTATCAAATTATAATGAATGAAAATAAATTAGATTTTTAGTAAGTACGAGAAACGTTTGAAATGAAACAGGCTCAGGCAAAAATGATAGAACATTTTGAAAATAAAAATAATATAGACGTTCATAATAATGAGATAGTATTCATAATATAGAGGGGTCCGTGGCTAAATAATAACAGCTGCACAGGTCGATCGGTCAGGTTAAGCCACGCTTGCCGCGGTTGGTCTGTGGATGGGTGACCATCTTTACATACCGAGACACCTCCGTGCCTCGGAAAGCACGTTAAGCCGTTGATCCCGGCTGTCATTCGTGGATCTTTGACAGTCGTTACGGGTAGTCAGAAGCCCGAAAGTCTGACAACCAGTCTTACCAAGGGGTATTGTATTACCCAGTAACTGGGTTGTGGAGGTCAGATAGGCAGTCGCTCCATGTAAAATACTGGTATTCAGCTGCATCCGGTTAGACTGGAACCCGACCCCAACATAGTTGGGAAAAGGCTAGGCAGATGATGAATAATGAACTTCTTTCTAAGCTGTCTCTGAATGTTCCACCTCGGCATTCTCGTTTGAGAAATCTCCTTCATGTTCCTTACACTCGCACAGTCTACTGTAGGAATCCTTATATGGTTCGCTCAGTTAAAGCTTTTAATCAAATTGTTAAGAATAAGCACCCTTCAATCGATTTGTTTGCTAGCAGCTTAGCGTCCATTACTACTGTTTTATCTAAGCAGTATATTATTGTTTCTGATACAATCTGACAGCGGCTGCGCATGCATGGCAGATGATGTCGGAGTATGTGCTGTTACAGGTATTTAATTTATTAGTTAAGTAATTTAATGTTATACTGTATTATAGTTGACCTATTCATTAACTATTTTTACTTCATTTGTCAATTTGAAAATGTGTACAACAATATTCTATTGCTAACTGTGGCTTGTAAATAGCTTGTCGTCAATTACCTCACTACTACTTCTGTATTTGATAGCTGTAAGCCACCCAAAGACAATAAAATAAAATAATGAGATAGTATGTTTTGTTTACTAGCAAGAAAATAAGGAAATGAAATTGTGTAGTTAAAGTTCTCATTAGGTAGTAGGTATTTAATTTTTTTTCTTTTAATTTTAAGCAATTTATTTTAAGGGCAAAACATCAGCATTGCCATCCAAAGTGGCAATGCTGCCTGAATTTTGGGCACTTTTCCCATTGACAGAGATTTTTAAATGTCAAACGAGTTCTTCCCCTTTTTTTATATACTTGTACATACTATTATAAGTGTTAGCTTGTATAAGTTCTCAAGTACCTACTTGTAGAAGTACAAGTAGTAATAAAAACTTCCACCAACATTACTCACTAAAAAGATTTCCGATTTCCAAAAATAAAACCTAGCCATTTCGTGTCTGACAATCAGCCAAGATAAACATATGGAAAATGGAAAAATATTTTATCAGAAATATCTCAAAGATGTTGACTTGAATTTCATATTTCGATTCTTTGAGATCCACTGCTCCGCTAGTCCTATGGGATGACAGAATATCTTTATTCTATCATTCCGGAACAAAACTGTGGGTTAAGGATAATATTTATGCTCTTAAAAGTATTTTCGCTTTTATATTCCCTTATGGTTTCGAAATAATTACGTCTCTCGTTTTGGACGTGGGTGTAGTAAGTTAAAAAGGTACATAGGATAACAACATTACAGCCCATTATTATAATATGTATTTAAAACGAATCTAGTATTTCTTTAATTATGATACTTTAGTTCACTTGCTACGCTTTTCGTAGCACCATGCTACGAGCGCTACGACGCTACACATCCGTAGCAACGTAGCACTTTTACGAATTCTGAACTCGGAAACAGACATAGAATTATGCTTTTTATAATATAAAATGCATTATCTTTTAAGTGTATTAAACTTTCCTTATCTTTCGCATCAACCCACAAACATGCTGAACATAAGGATTATAATGTTTTTACAAAACTATTCCCTTCCGGTCTCAGCTAAAAATATCTTCTACCGACTTTAAATATTTTTAATCTCGACCTATTTTGGACGCCGAAAAGATTTAAGATTATTCGGATGTGCTTCAAATAAACTCAAAGAAAGTAAATAATCTTAATTTTAGTTTGCCATTTTTTTGTTATTTTTGACAAAATTTTTAAATAAATGCGTCTGTTGCTTTAACTTTTGCTGTTTTAATTTATTTCAAATATTTTTTTATTTTTTTTTAAATTTTAGTCATTTTAAACTTCTAGATAGATAGTCATTTTAAACTTCTAGATAGATAGTAGCTTCAGCTAAGCAAGAAATATTAAGAAAAACACAAAACCATGTCAACCACTACAATTCCTCGAACATGAAAAAGTCGTGCAGATAAACGCAGCCAACACCAAAGGACGAGACTAGTTAAACAATAAGTTTGCAGCTAATACCAGTAACAAGTCAGACTAATTGTCGGTTGGCGTGCGAACTCCTTAGTTAAGTGTACCTTCGTACAAGTTGCTTTGCTTTTTTGCTCTTGTCACTAGTAACGTATCGCTGGGGTTTCGTTTTAAATATGGTACACGATATGGGGTAATGAATTTTTGTTTTGTGTTTAGTGTTTTTTGTTGTGTCGATATTTTTACTTCCATTCGAGCTGGTACGGTGTTCCCGTTTCGATGACCAATATTTTGTCTGAGTTGCACCCTAATTACGTAACACACAATCAATCGGAATCAGAATCATTTTGAAGCAAATTGCTAATCCATTGCTTCATAAGTTCGAAAAATTGTCTGCTCAACACGTAAATAACGCAATGAATTTTGTTGAACTGTCAAAATGAAACGGATTCCGATTGATCGTGTGTTACGCAATTAGGGTGCGGTACGTAATGACTTTTACAGCTCGTTCTTTTGCTTCATATAAGTTCTGGAGGGTTCAGATTGTTGTGCACGAGGATTTGTACACTCACACTGTGTTTGGAGTGGCTATAATGGTGATGAGATTAGTCAGTCAGCAAGATTGGGAATAAGGAACAAGTTGATGAAGAGCCAACTTTTTATTAATTGGGTAGGTACTTATAGAAAAAAATAATTTTTTATTTAACCACTACTAGGTTATACCGTGTCGTACAAGTTGCTTTCCTTTTTTATCTTAGGGGCAATTCTCGTAACTTTAAGACCGTTCACAGTCTGATCTCAGTCTCGATCTATCAAAAAATACTTCTAATTTCCCTACATTTTGACAAGTTTTTGACATTTGTTTGTCGCTGAGATGAGACTGCGACTAGATTTTGAACATTTTAAATTACGAGAATTGGTCTTCAGGTCTCAGGCCACGTATCGCTCGGGTTTCGTTTTGAATATGGTACACGATATGGGGTGATGAATTTTTGTTTTTGTACTTTTAGCGCTAAGTTTTTTTTTATGTTGACGACATTTCCATCGCTCGGGGTATAATGGTCTTCTTCTTCTCGTTGGCTCACATTTTGTCTGACCAAGTACAGTCACCAAAAAAGATAAGTAGCCAGGGTCGTCGAATATAGTTGAAGTTTATAAAGAAACCGATGGATGTTTTCTAATGAAATTTAATTTGATAAATTAACTGTTTGTTTTCTATTACCTAAATAAAATTTTATTTTAAAACATCCATCGATTTTTTACTGAGCTTCAATAATATCCAACGACTCTGGTTTCTTATCTCCTTTGGTGACCGTACATAACGACTTGTATACTGTACCTTCAGTTTGGCAGGGTGCAGGATGTTGTGCGCGACGCATTTTTATCTTCAAATCCGTTATTTATCGAGGTTCTTTAAATAAATCGTAGGTTAGCAAAACCATTTAAAGTCCCATTTCTTTAAAAAAAAAGTACATGACATCATGTACTTTTTTTTCTCTGTCTGTGCTTATTACACGTCTACTTATTAATTTGAAGTTGATAAGCGTTTTATCCTGAAATTAGAAATTATCATTAACGAAAATAAGCTTAATCAACACTCCATTTTGTTTATCCAAAAACGATTAGTATTATTGTAGATACTTTATATACATTTCTGATATGTACTGTACTTCGAAGGAAAGGCGACTCAATTCTAATATAACAATTTCCATGAAATTTCTATATAAATTGTTCTACTGGAGTAGTGTCGCACCTGTCTACGGGAGCCTTGACGATACTTTCAATACGCATGTTCTCACTTACCTATGTACAGACAGATAAGATTAATTAACTCTTTCCGAGAACTTCTTAAAGAACAAAATTCTAAGTAATAATCTAATTAAAAGCAGATACAATGGCTGCGTGATGTGAGTTTTCGAACACTCTTGTTTCGACTTTCGATTGCTGTACTTGTTCATTGCTATGTCGAAGCACGAGTTTCAGTTATACGAACTTTCGAGCAGGAAAAGTCACTTTCGAATTGCGAAAGAGTTGCTGGCTTATTTTCAAAACTTTTTTTTGTCATTAGTTGGTACCCATAGGATTAGGAAAAATAATATTTATATAGGTAGGGAATTGTTTAAGTTACTTGGATATAATTTTTTTTTAAAAGGTAGAACTCAGATAGGCAGTCGCTCCATGTAAAATAATGGTATTCTGGTGCATCCGGTTAGACTGGAAGCCGACCCCAACATATTTGGGAAAAGCCTAGGCAGATGATGATGTCTTGGTTTAGTTTTAAGGCCTCCGATAGGTATATACTTGTATTAGTTCAACTAATTCTAGTATTATAGTATGCACATACATTAACGGTTGCTAGCAATTTAGGGCACATAAAATGGCGCTGTATGAGAATTAATCTTTATTATTGGTGACAATTTAATTTTCATTTAAAAGAAGATGTGCTGATACACGTGGGAAGAGTATGTTTAGATGGTTGGGTTATATTGAGAGATTTAATGAAATGCGAGTAACAAAACACGGCGACTGGAAACGCCGGTGCCGTACATGCTCTAGTAGGACATAATTATACCGACCTTCTTGGTTGGTGTTCTTCAGAGGGGATAGGTGTGTGTATTCGCAACTGGCGTGCGTGTATGACTGTAAACGAAACAAAAGGAGTATGTAAGGACCGTAGCGGGTGGTGTTCTGTTGTTGCTGCCTATCCCCATGGGAGAAAGGCTTAAGTTTATGTATGTGACGGAGAAGGTATGTCTGTCTCTCGTTAACATCAGGCATAATTTAATTACTGTGGGCGTACTATGGGTAGTGTTGGTTATAGCACCATAGAAAAACGGTTTGCAGTTCAAATCAGATTACAATTCACAAACAAGTTAGTCACACTAGCGAATCACACACTGTAGGTACACATTTAACGATACGGAACGAGCGAGTTTCTCAACACATGTTGTTCGTACGATGTCCAATGTTTCAATGATCCCGAGAGCTCTGCTCACACCGTTCTTGTAGCTGTAGCTCTCCGTCCATCCCCACGAACTCAGGCTAGACTCTCTCTAGCACCTCGAGATGGCGCTAGCGTTCCGAATAGTCAAACGAATGACTCCGACATATGTATACACCGTTAAATTTTGATAGTTTTAATCGTTAAAAAGGGTCATTGTAATCATCATTATGAACAACTTTTACTACGGGACCAACCCTGAAATCGTGAAAAAAAAATCAGTTGATCCATACATTATGTCGAGTTATGCGAACATTAATCTATGGAACCACAGATTTTTTTTTATTTTAATTTGAGGATGACTTGTGAATGTGTATTGTCAATGATAAAAAGATGATCCTCTTTTGTTCATCGGCTTAGAAATTTAACTTCCATATTTAACTCTCTTGGGCTTCTAAGACTTCGAATCTTGTAAAAATCTTTTGACATTATGACGTTTGTTTCAAAGGTCGACGATAATGGAGGTATGTAGAAACACACAAGGATTTGTATTTATGCTTATTTAAACATTCTACTAAGGGCTGATTTTTTAGGACGAAATAATTTATAAATTATACATATATACGTATATAAATTTTGAAGGAATAATTTTGAATTTTTGACATTTCTTCGATATAAATACTGTCAGACGTTAATTTTATTCCACGAATAAGAATTATCTGTCGATTGAAAAATCAGCCGTAAGATATTTAAAGCCGGATAAAACACATCGGTAGGTACCTACCTACAAAATTTCTTGAACGAAAATCAACACAAAATCTGGCTAACAAGTTGTCAAGCGCCTGTTGTGATTGGTTAACTGAATTATGAACAGCCAATTGGATGTCTTGACTTGCGTTTGATTTTGACAGATCGATAATTTCCGTTCCAGAAACCGGGTGTTAGTCTAGAAACTAATAATATTATGAAGAGAAAAGGTTTAGTTTTTTTTTTGTTTGTTATGCTTTCAGGCTAAAACGGCTGAACGGATTTAGATGAAATTTGGCACATAGACCATGACCTGGAAAAAGGACATAGGCTACTTTACATATTGGATCGCAGACAAAGTCGCGGGCCACAGCTAGTAGTACTTGTATGTTTGTTTTTTACGCTTTCACGCTAAAACGGTTAAACATATTTGGATGAAATTCGGCACATGCTCGTAGGTAGACCATGACATGGATCTACGGAATCGAGACGTGTGCGGGTGAATCCGCGGGGTGCAGCTAGTCTTGTATAAAACGGTAACTAAAAAGCAGGTTCTTTTAAGTACGGTACTTAACACAAAAACACTCACTCACAAAAAACTTTTTAAAAATGATATCTCTATTGGGAATCCAATAATGTAAATCCCATTTCACGTTAATTTAATTTCAGCTTCGATTACTTTATATTCTAAAGAAGGTTCAGCAGGTACCTACGAACAGTCTGCTTCGCTAAAATGTTGATCATTTAAATAGACAGCCTTTTAAGGCAACCTTTGTTATAGTTGAGAATATTAATAATTTGTGTGTTATATGATACAATTATTTTTACGTTTAGTTAAACGGTAAATAAAATTATATTTAAGACTTGTCTTAAATATAATTCTACCTTCTTCTTTTTGGAAGTTCTTTAAAGCGGCTTGTGGTAGGAGTAAACTAGTAGAAATCATCACGTAACGAAAAAGCGTTATGCGACTTATATATAGTTTAGATAGTTTTCATGGTTTTCAAGGGCGCTCAAGCTGTCGAAATCGAACATGGTGACAACTTTATGAGAGATAGGTATTTCAACTTTATTCCAAAAACTTATACTACATGGCTCTGTATTAAATACTGTCTCTCTCTGTCCCTTTCTATTATATACGACTGTGTATGCATGCGAAAGAAACTTCATTCCTGACGGGGGTCCCCCGAACGCACACGTTTTTTTTTTCATATATTGTTTACTAGTTTTGAACCAGCTGCTTGTAAGCTTAAACCAATTAGCCACAGCACCAGCAACACTTTCCTAAATAAATCATTGTATAGTGTGTTTGATGAATATACATGTTTATGGATGGAGAGGGAGAGGAAGGCCGAAGAAAAGATGGATGGATTGTGTAATGAATGATATGAAAGAGAAGGGAGTGAATGATAGCGTGACGGTTGACAGAGGAGAATGGAAGAAGAAAACGTGTTGCGCCGACCCCAAGTAACATGGGATAAGGGCAGGAAGAAGAAGTGTTATATTAGTCCAATATATGTTTTCCAATGTTATTTAAATAAAAGGACGTTTCTTACCTTATTTTACATTCAAAAAGTAACAATTTTCGTTCAAATAGCACGGTAAGCACCTCACTAAACTGCGCGTCTGACGAATTCAGTTCCGAAAGTGCATTGGCAAGCAAAATGCATGTAACTACCAGTAAGGCGACACGGAGAAATATGGTCCCCACTTTGGCAGTTTGCGTAGAAAAGCTGCTCTTGAATTTATGTCTATCTGCCCAGATATTGTAGATCAAGGAATTATTACTGGTTGAATAGGTTGTGGGATCTAGGAAATTGGTTTATCTGAAAATGTTATGTGAATTATGTCAGAAAGAGGTGTATTGCTATTCAATGGTAAAGGAAAAGGAAATTACAGAAACAATTAAAAAGTCATTGCGTCTCGCGTGGATCCACGTTCGAAGATAGTTCGAGACGATACGAAGAATTCTTCTTTATCACCATTACCCGATTGTAAAGAAGGGTTATCTATTTGTTTTAAGTTGTCATAATTTCCCGCCTTTCCAGGTTAGGTACAGACGCCAGCAGGTCAAGCTACCCGAAGCTGTCAAAATTTTCCAATCAACCTTGAACCTTAATTTTTTTGCGATAAAGTTGAAAATCTATTTAAAAAAATTGACAGATTGTAGTAGCTTGATGTGCTGGTGTCTGTACACCAATCTAGACTAGCACCCTAATAATTGCGTTGCGTTGCACTTTTTTAATCACAATCCGAATGATTTTAAAGGAAATTGCTAATCCATTGCGTTATATGTTTGAAACATTCGTCTGCTCAATAATTGAAATAACGCAATTAATGTAGTTTAACTGTCAAAATTTAAGGTTTGCAAGTGTGTTAAATTACTCCGCAGGCTGGCGACTACTGGCATCCCTCGAGGCCACTGACCCCTTGTTGAAACGCTTTATTTAAAAGTTTCTTAGATTTTCTAAGTTCTCGGAGTAAGTACAAGGCTTTCAATTATTGAACTCAGACGTTCATACAAACTCTACAAACAACATTCGCCGATTCACTTTTCTAACAAGCACTAACTTTGCTTAGATGGAAAAGATACCAGGAATTTTCATTATAGTTCGCAGTCAGTCATCTTTACAAAAACTTTTAACTAAGAACCTACTTATTATTACTTATTGTTTTGTTGTTTTCATATTGATGTAGGTAATAATGAGGGGCTCGTGGCTAAATCGTAATAGCCGTGGTAGATTACAGCACAGTCCTCCTGTGCTGTAATCTACCACGCGGGCCCAGTGCGGGTTGGTAGATGTCACATGTCTTTGAATTTTTGGTTCTAGGATAATTCAGTTTCCTCACGATGTTTTCCTTTACCGTTTTGAGAGCAGTGGTGATGAAATAATTTACACAAAGTAAAGCGCCTGACTGGGTTCGAACCCACGACCTACAACTTGTAAGTCGCAGCCATTACCACTGGGCCACCACTGCTCTATTACTTAAATCCTAACAATATTTTTTTATTTACACATCACAATGTCACATGTGTATAGTCACAATGTATCAAAACTCAATAAACATGTTATTTCCTATACAAACAAGTACTGACCCAGCTGGTCGGCCATTTTAGTAAGTTTCACAAGATTTACGAACTGAATTTGAGCATTACATGTGATTAATAGCTGCTAACACATTGTTTGAGTCGATTAGAAGTCGTATGGTTGGTCAGGCACTACTAATACATTTACAATGTTCGGGGCTGACGGAAATATTGTTTTATTTACCGGTTAAATACAAAGTGATAAATTGCCTTTGGTTGATGAATGACGAGAGAGAGGCCATACCACGAAAGCATGACGTAAACGTAACGTAAACGTAATGCAAACGTAACGTAAACGTAACGCAAACGTAACGTAAACTTAACGCAAACGTAACGCAAACGTAACGCAAACTTAACGAAAACGTCACGCAAATGTAACGCAAACGTAAAATAAACGTGACGTAAACGTAACGTAAACGTAACGTAAACGTAACGTAAACGTAACGTAAACGTAACGTAACGTAAACGAAACGTAACGTAAACGTAACTTTAACGTAAATTAAAAAAATAAATGATAAATGATTTTATTTTGTAAGTAGGTTTATACAAACACTTTTACACGTCCATCATATTTTAAAACTAGATGATGTCGGCGTTTCCTATCTGACTAGTCTGAGAAGAAAGGCCGAAACAACTCAGAGGTCACAGTCTCTTATAAAGTCCAGACATAATCTTGATCAGATCATATGAACACCATGTAGGTTGATGTCTGAGATGGTCTTTTGAAGAAAGATCCACACAGATTAAGAGGACCTGTCCAGTCAGTGAACGCATTTGTCAGAAATCATGCAGCTAAACTCAAAACTTAAGGAGCTCAACGATTCGACGAACAATACCAAAGAAAGGACATTTGGGCCACATTAATTACTCAAACCGCCAGACTATGACAAAAACGAAAAGAGAACAGAGAGAAAAATAATATAAATTAAATGACCCACATAGTCTTCACATTCACAATAATTAAAATAATAGAATACTTTACAAAGTAAGCAAATGTCATGTATATATAAAATTCATTAATGTCAAAGTGTATATAAAAAAACAACAACAAAACAAAATGTAAAAAAATTGAAAGCAGCTCAATCCCAAGCCTTTTTGTCCTCGATGTAATCCTTAACGGTATAAAAGGCTTTTTGGCACAACAATTTTTAAATTGAAAATACAACATCAAAGCGACATCTATACTAATACTCAAAACTAAAAAAAAATAAAGCTGAAGAGTTTGTTTGTTAGAACGCGCTAAGCTCTTCCCTGAAGCCTTTCTGATAAAATAGATAATATTTCATAAGCTATTAATACCATCTCATATTCGTCTCCACTCTTATTTTGCCCATTAGTTCTAGAAGATATGTATTTCTTTTGTATGTTATTTTAGTTTTTTTTTTCAGTCTGACTGTAAATAACTGAATGACGTCGTAGTCCATTTACCCTCGATCCTTTTAAACTGGTTTAATAAATAGGCTGAATCGGGGTTTTAAATTTAATATAAAAAACGAGGGGTTTCGTACCACAAAGCGTTATGCGTGGTGTCTTTTTCGGCGTTTTATACGCCGAAAAAGACACGTTTCTTGTATTATTATTTTTCTAATTATTCTTTTTTGTTATAGCAGCAATAGAAATAAACACTCTGAAAATTTTCTACCTATTACGGTTCATGAGATGCAGCCCGCTAACAGACATACGGGCTGACGGAAGGGCGGATGGACGGACAACGGAGGCTTAGTAATAGGGTTCCGTTGGCACACTTTGGGTATGAAACTCTAACAATGATGAAACAGAGAGTTTATAACAAAGTGAGAAAGATATTTTCTGATTTTTTTTTGTAGTTTTTCTCTGGCATAAAGTAATAATAAATGTTTCATGTCAAGAAAATTGCTATCGAGTCTATTTCCGTTTTAAATGTGAAAAAATAAAGCAAGGGAGAAAACGTTTGTGACGTTGACAGAATTGTGGTGATTCTATAGATAGATGGATGAGGAAAAGGGTGGTAAAGTTCACTCATCGTCGACCAGACGGATGTTGAGTCTGGCGGACAACTTCAAATAAGTTGAATATAGAAGAGGTATGAAGAACAGGGTGTATGTAAAGTTCACTCATCGTCCATAAAAAAGGGAGGATCCTCCGACCAGACGGGTGTTGTGTCTGGCGGGCAACTTTACAATGATTCATGTCGGGCCGTTGTATATAAATGCTAGTTGCGTGGTAAACTCTGCTTGCGAGATGCAGGATTTTGTATGACGTCAGTATGACGCGCAGTTCGCATGTGGCGTTGTAGCTGCCGCTACAACTCTTCCAAAAAGCAACTAATCATTAGATAAATCGTGACCTCGCGTTAGAACCAAAGGCGCCCAACAAGTTCGCAGCACAGTTTGCAAATATTTTTATACATCATAATTATTTTGTATGGTATTCAGCTGCATCCGGTTAGACTGGAAGGCGACCCTATCATAGTTGAGAAAAGGTTACGCAGATGATGACAGTATTTTTGTAAAAAGACTACAAGTTTATTCGCCTTTATTTAAATACAGTCAGGGAAATTATTATTTATTATGAAAATTGACAACCTACATCATTTTATAAAAGCCTATAATAGCCTTCCTCAAGAATTGGATTGATTCAAATGCAACACAAAAAAAAAACAAATTTGACTGGTAGTACCAAAGATTAGCGCATTCATACCAACAAACTAGTCAGCTATATATAGATAGATAGCTATATATATAGATATTTCTCGGGATTCTGGGGTCCCGGACCTTTGGAATGCGTACGAGGAGCCGAAGCCAACTCGCAGAGGCACGAACCTGCGGCTATCCCTGTTCGCACTATGCAAATGCACCCAAGAACAACCCCCGGTTGGTGTAGGACTATTGCAGGATATGGAACCCTTCAGCTTTATTGTTAGTATAGATTATTTAAGTATGCATTAGCCAGCGCCATTTTAAGTGCCCCACGAAGTTGAAGCACAGTTCGGTAAGTAATTTGGGTGTATTAACCAAGTAGTGTCTAATGAGGCTAGCGGCACCGAGGCTAATTTATACCGCAACTTGATTTGTTATTATTACATACTCTTAACTTGCCAACTGGCTATAAAATCAAAATCAAAAGTCATTTATTCAAATAAGGCTGAAAATCAGCACTTTTCAAACGTCAAAATTACAAAAGACAGTCCCCCAAAAACGCCCGCCCTTCATCACTTCCTAGTACTGTCGCTGGGAAGAAGAAGTGGCGCAACAAACTCCCCAGCTCAGCAGCGCCGCTGTCTGTTCAGTTAGAAAATACTTGATTGTATCTATATATTACATATAATAAAATTGCAGAAAAGTGATGTCTGTACAATGGAAATATATAAAAAAAAGTAGCAGGGGTTGTTATTATATCGATGCCGAACCCGAAATTGTTATTACATTTTTTTTGTCTGTTTGTCGGTTTGTCTGTTTGTCTGTGTGTTTGTGCACGCTAATATCAGAAACGGCTTATTCGATTTAGATGCGGTTTTCACTAATATAATGTAGTAAGCTTCACTTAACAGTTAGAGTTTATTTCATGTCAATTGGTTCATAAATAAAAAAGTTATGTCAATTTAAAGAATCACGGCGAACATTTGTTAAGGTATTCTATCAGAGTACATACACGCCTCGGGCCTGCGTGTCCGTGGCTACATAAAGCGGGCTGAGAGCCGCGCCGCTGACCCCCCGACCCTTGCCCGCTGAAGTGCCAGCTCGCGCCGTAGCTGAGCCTGTAGCTTTAAATTCCCCGACTGAGACCTCTGAGTTTGTTTCGGCCTTTCTTCTCAGAGATAGTCCTAGGAAACGCCGCGCTCATCAAAGCATTAATAATACTAATTCGATCCAGCCGGTCCCCTGGCAGCCCTCTCCCAGCGACGCCCTAAGCCGAGGTTCGTACCCCACAGGGGGTCCCCTTAGCGTGCAGTCGCTTAGTTTTAATCTAGATGTAGCCCTGGCTGGAGGCTTTAAGAATTCTTAAGGCAACCACAGGATAGTCCGGTTGTAGTCCTCTCAAGGTCAACTACGAGATGCCATTCATAAAAAAAAAACGCGCCGCTGCCATAAGGATTCAGTTATTCGTAGCGAACGCACGTATCCTGGAGAGTACCTATAGACGAATAGTTGCATTCGATTATTGCGATTCACTTGAATACTGACTGTTTGCATTTTTCATTTATTTATATTTTAGGGTTTGTAGGTTAGGTTCTTTTTGTTAATTTTGTTTAAAATTTTGTAAACAAATATTGTAAGTATTTGTTATAGGTTAGGCGGTTCTTTCCTTGATTTTCGGTATACTTATCTTAATTTGTATTTAGGGTTTGTATATAAATATTATAAGTATTTGGTATAGGTTAGGCATTTCTTCTCTTGATTTTCTTTATTAAGTATAAGTTCATTAGCTCAGGTTAGTAATCAATTTTTCTAGCAATTCTTTTGTTTTATAAAGTTAGTACGTTTGGTTTACACGTCTTAACACTTATTACTTAAACTGTGATAATTTTAGACTGTATAATAATCTGTAAGTATTTATAATTTAATTGTTTACGATAGTACGTGTTTACTAAATAACTGTGTGTTATGTAGTATGTACTATTTTATTGTAAGAATGCCTCGAAGAAGATACAACCTCTCCCAATGTAGCAGAAATGCTAAAAGGATGAAATTAGTTCGATCATAGGAATCTGAGGAAGGTCGTGAGGCAAGGCTCTCTGCAGCTCGGGAACATCAGGCTAGGTTTCGTGCTGCAGAAACTTCGACTCAGCGAGAATCTCGACTGAGTTCAAATCGTTCTCGAATGATGACAACTCGAAATAGGGAAAACGGGGAACAACGAAAGGCTATTATTATTATCTGTCGATCGCGAAGCTCACGCGCTATCGCGTGAGTCTGAGACTTCTGCGAACCCATAATGCTTCTTAGAAATTTAAGCCCCTCAAAACTTTGCAATGGCACCAGGTTAAAAGTGACCAATTTACAACGAAATCTGATAGAAGCAGAGATTTTAACAGGGTGTGGAAAAGGTGAAAGTGTTTCATTCCTCGGATTCCTCTCATTCCAAACAATTTTCCATTTAGTTTTAAACGAGTCCAGTTTCCAGTAAGCCTATGTTTTGCGATGACAATTAATAAAGCCCAAGGTCAGACGCTGAAAGTTGTGGGTGTAGATCTAAGTATCAGCTGTTTCTCGCACGGTCAGTTGTATGTGGCTCTGTCACAGGTTAGCAATCCTAGGAGCCCGTATGCTTTCATCCCCGATGGCCATACGATAAATATTGTATACAGAGAAGCATTACTGTAAAGTAAATTTTTAGCTGCCCAAACGACGGTATATGTAATTCAAAATATGCTGCCCGAAAAGTCACTATTCCACGCGGACGAAGTCGCGGGCACAGCTAGTACAATACTAAGTATGTTAAGTAATTAACAATACAAGACACAGAACATTAAATTAAACTATTTGCCCTATTAGTGATTATTATTTTGTTTTATTGTTTTATCTTTATAATTGAATGTAATCGAATGAATAACCTAATAACTATTATTTTATTTTATTTTTTATTTCAACTAACTTATTTATTTTTAATGCAATGTTTTTATTGTGTAATGTTTTATGTAAGTAATTTGTGTTGTATTTGTTGTGTTGGTTCTAGGTAATTTGTAGTGCTTAATATGGGAATAACTTCCTGAAATAAATGATTATTTAATTTAATTAATATGTCAGCTAGCCACGCCGATTTACCAACAAATATAATAAAAACTATACGTACTCCAATACGTACTCATGGCTATAGATATTACAAGCATAGCCTTTGCTCGCGGTTCCGTCCGCCTGGAGTTTGGAAAAAAGAATAAATTATTTTATATCTATTCTTATTATCCTGTTTATTTCATGTATTTTGATTGTTGTTTTTATTTATGTCTAATTGCATGCTGCACTGGTTGACGTCATCACGTCAACGCCGGCTGCCGCTGAGCGATGGCCGTTTTGCGTGGATGTGACGCATGTTTACCTCTAACTTGTTATTTTTTTTTTAACCTGATAGTCCTTTTATTTGCAGCGATCAAATAAACCCATTCTTTCGACGTTTATTCGTTTAGTGTACTATACGAATTTACACTGGTTAGACGAAGCAACTTTTCTTGTTGCTCAACTTATGGTTTACGAGTACCATAGGTATGTAAATTGCACCGTGTAAATTAAGCTTAACTGAATGTGGGCTACATGCAGTTACTACGTTACGCTAAGTTATTTCATTGATTAGAAAATAGCAAGAGTAGGAAGTAGGTATTACTAGTAAATGTATATGAGAATGAAACGATAAGTGCGATTTTTCCCTGAACGTTATTCATAGTACCCCCAAGTTTTTAAAAGAAAGAAAGAAACATAGTTTATTCCGCACAAACAAAACGCACATTAGAAATAAAAATAAATTTAAAAAACGACATAAATTATATACATACAACGTAGTCAAAAGCCTCGTACTCAAGCATATAAAATTTTGTCAATTTTGTCCATTGCTTCAGGGCCAGGGATCAAAGAGAACACACAGTAATTGACATTGACAATACAAATTAATTCGTGATGTGCCCGCGTCACTGGCAGATGACAACAAACCAAAATGCCAATGACAAAAAAACAGAAATGAAACACCAATGAAAATGCATAGGCCTTTATTCTTAACCCTTTTAATATATCTTATTTTCGTCCAATTACCTAATAAAACGAATCCCTACCCCAGTTACAGTTATTACGTCAAATAAATATCAGAACTGTAGCGGTATCTACAACGCCACATGCGAACAACGCGTCATACTGACGTCACGCAAATCCTGCATCTCGCAAGCAGAGTTTACCGCGCAGTTAGCATAGATACAATTTCCCAACATCAATCGTTGGGCAATAGCCCGCCAGACACAACACCCGTCTGGTCGGAGGATCCTCCCTTTTCAATGGAGGATGAGTGAACTTTACACCCTGTTCCTCATGCCTCTAAAGAACAGTGGCAGGCTGATGCGACGTGCGATTAGATTACACAGTAACAGCAACTGAGTGAGCAGTAAATATGTATTTTTCAATTTCAAACATAATTGGAAGCTTGGAGCAATACCAGCTTATAACATTGTCAGTAGTAATAGAATAGTTGGCTCGCCAACGGACAGCGCGGAACAGGGTTAGCGATCTTGTATACAGATGTGCTTGTGCGTGCCAATATTTTAATGTTGCTGTTCGGACTAGGAATTTTAGCATATGTTATGCAATGTGCGACTATTCTTACATGACATCGGACTTTACACTTTTTATTTGATCTTTTGTTTTATCTGAAGTATGTATGATGAAGGCCAATTCTCGTAATTTAAAACATTCAAAATCTCAGCAGTGTCATCTCAGCGACAAACAAATGTCAAAAACTTATCAAAATGTAGGAAAATTTGAAGTATTTTTTGACAGAGACACTGAAATCAGACTGTGAACGGTCTTAAAATAACGAGAATTGCCCCTCTGGTGTATTGTGTGTCTTTGAGTATGTGCTAAATAAATGTATTTTCTTTTTTTTCTTTCAACTGAAATAATGCACATTATGAAAGTAGTCTGTTCAAAATCGTTTACTGGATCAATTTCTGTCATTTTGAACATAGGTATTTTTTTTATTCCAAAAATAAATAAAACTATGTAAATTACAGTCACACTTCCGCTATACAGTCAAAATAAACCAAAATGAATGAAGTACCTACTACGCTGGACCCTTATATGTATGCGACTGTATGCGTGCGTAAATTTGTAATGTGACCACAATTTTCTCCCACAATCAGTATAACTAATTTAATAATAAACAATGTTTTATACATAATAGTAAATAATAGTTATTTTGTCCAAATATATATCTTTAATAAGGCAATATGAAAGTGTTAAATATTTTATTTTATAATCCAGATCGATCTCCTTTGATTGACTGAGGCACCCCCTGAGGGCTGACCTTTAAGGTGTAAGTGCTAACATAAGTATATTTTCGAAATAAAATTACTTTTTAGACTCAATTACTTACAATAGGATTTATATGAAGGCTTTAGGGTCTTAACATACAAAACTTCTTAATAAACTAATTAATATTCCCGTCTCATTCTCACATTTATCAACGTCCCCTTTCTTTCTCTAATTACGTTCACAAAATTTTGTCGTTATGTTACAAATCTCTTAACACTACTACTTAAGTTGGAGCCAATATCAGTGTTAATGTGTAGCACATCTGGCGCCCCTCATCCGTCGCTAGCGTGATGATAATCGAGCGAAACTAACGCGGGCCATTCTTTGCCCTTTAAATAATGTGTCTTGTTAAGGGGGAGCTATTTTATTTTATTTTTAGGCTCACCGTGTTCTTATTGTTGGACCAAAAATGGTTGTAGGTACAGTAAAAAAAATCTGTAACGTTTTTTTCTTTATTTTTTTTAAGATAGCTTACAGTTACCAGACAGGCTAGGCCACGCCAGGTTTAGGTGACCATTCGAGGATCCTTAACAGTCGTTACGGGTAGTCAGAAGTCCGAAAGTCTGACAACCAGTCTTACCAAGAGGTATCGTATTGCCCAGTAACTCCATATAAAATACTGGTATTCAGCTGATCCGGTTAGACTGGAAGCCGACCCCAACATAGTTGGGAAAAGGCTAGGCTATGATGATGATGATAGCCTACAGTCTACAGGTTGGGTTGTTTTAACAGCAATACCTACTATATTTTATTTCTAGGCTATAGTTTAAAAAAAAAGAACCTTTGTTCTATTCTTTGTCTTTATACAATTAAGGTGGTGTGACGATCAGAGGGGCAATTCTCGTAATTTTAAGAACGTTCACAGTCTGATCTCAGTCTCAATCTGTCAAAAAATACTTCTAATTTCCCTTCATTTTGACAAGTTTTTGACATTTTTTTGAGATGAGACTGCGACTAGATTTTGAACGTTTTAAATTACGAGAATTGGCCTTCTGATAACGTTTACAGGGCCAACGTGGCCAGAGATCGCACAAGACGGTTTGGAAGGAAAAAAGAGAAGCCTTTGCCCAGCAGTGGGACACAAAAAAGACTAACAAAAAAAATTGTTAGTTTTTAATCGACTTCTAAAAAAGGAGCCTCCTCCTTTCTCAATTCGGATGTTTGTATTTTTTTTAATGTTTGTTCGCGCATAACTCCGTCGCTTGCCAACCGATTTGAAAAAAATTTTTTTTTGCTAGAAAGGGTATACTTTTCAAATGGTCCCATAGAAATTTCATCAAAAACGGTTTAGCAGTTTGGGTTTTAAACCAAAATTACTGGTAAAAATTACAGCTTGAAAGTGAAAAATAAAAACTCAAAAATAAAAAACAACCGACTTCCAAAAACGATAGTATACAAAGTGAAAAATAACTTTTATTTCGGAAGTCGGTGGCAAACAACGAAAATGCGAACCCAACGACACCGACTTCCGAAATTAAAGTTATTTTTCACTTTGTAGTGTCGTTTTTGGAAGTCGGCTGTTTTTTTTTACAACTTTTTTTTACACCAACTTTTCTGTTTTGAAACATTTTAAATTAACCACGCACCCTGATTGTCATTAAATAAACATCACGTCACTTTCATAATTATAGAACAATGAAAATAATTACTATCATGGCGGACAATCTGACCTGATAGTCATGTTACGTACTCGAACATAGTGAAAACAACAGCCGCCCGATTTTGCGTAAATAAATAATTGGAAAATATCAGTAAAATTGAAATTTTCCAAAGTCAAATTAAATAAAGCAGCTTTTAATAAAATATTGGTGAATCAAAATAATTGTGGCGAATATCAATTCGATACCGTTAAATATTGCCGTCAATTGAACGAAAACAATATTCGTTGATAATTGCTTTTGTATACTGGATCCAAAAATATCCTAATAACTCAATCAATCATTGAAAAACACATAGGGTACATAGGAGTATGTAAGGATCTGCCTATCGCCATGGGAAGAATGCGTGAGTGTATGTATGATATATGTATGACTGTAGAGACGTACAGACGCCAGCAGGTCAGCTACCCGAAACTGTCAAATTTTCCCAATCAACCTTGAACCTTAATGCTTTAGCGATAAAGTTGAAAATCTATTAAAGAAATTTGACAGATTGTAGTAGCTTGATGTGCTGGCGTGCAAAAACTTTTATTTTCATTGCAATTTCACTTTCTATGAAAAATAAAACCATTCAATTTACCATTTACAATCCTTTATTTCCACTTGCCTTCTTTCTTCGAGATGAAAGTGAAAATACATATTTTCGTTAGCGCAACAGCGCTTCTCCTTAAACAATACATTTGTAGTAACAATATTCGTTGCACGTCGTTTGCAGCCCGCTTGCCTCGGGAGTCTGTGTCACACCTACAAATATAATATTTTGAAAGTGTCGCTATTATAGGGGAATATTCTACACGTCCAATTTCACTGTCAAAGAGACTATAAATTAAATGGTATTTTGATATTAAATTTTCTAAGAAGGGGTGTATGAACGTCTCCAGTCGCATGGGTTTTATTAACAGGCTGCTTGTTATAGTAATTTGTATTCTACATACAAATAATTATAATTTAATTTTGATTGAAACATAAATATAGATATAATAAAATCAAATTATTTTTATTTCAGGAATACACCCATACAGAATATTTGTTTATTTATTTTTATTTATTTATTTATCACATGATTCCTTTGACATTACAGATATTTAATCTAATGCGATAAAGTAACTTAAAATAAACTTAACTATTTATTACCTTACATGCTACACAGTGCGTGGCCCTTGAGAACTCACCCAATGTACAGGTGAATATGTCTATGGCATCAGGCACCGTGTTGAGAGTGTGCAGCGCACAAGTCAGCGGTGCGCGCCTTGGCATCACCAGTAGCTGCGGCTTGCGCCGCTCCACGTCTATCCGGTAAATTAAACCCTATTTCTGATAGTATACCTGAGTTTTGTATACTACCTCTTAAAACTTTAAAAAGATACGTTGCCAGTGCCACTTCACGCCTAATTTCTAATTTGTAGTAGCCCACCATACCGAGACAGAATAAGGTAGGATACAGTAACGGGCATCCCGGGTATCTCCCATACAGCTTTAAATAAATAAATTTGACTAATTTGTTCTGTATCCTTTCGAGCATATTTTTGTATTTTATTTCACTCGGACTCCAGACGGCCGCATTATATTCCAGATGACTCCTCACAAGAGGTTCATACAAAGCTCTCAATGCACTGATGTTTGTGAAGTAATTTGCGTGACGCAGCACAAATCCCAAATTCCTGTACGCCTTTTTACAAACGTGTACCACGTGTTTGCGAAACTGCAGATCACTGGTGAAATGAATGCCTAAATCCGCTGCAGCAGCCCCCCGTCTATGCTGTACTGGTGATGTTGTGGGATTCGTGTGCATATGAATGAAAGCACCGAGCAAGTTGATACATAAATGTGGGATTGTAAGGCAAAAGAAACTTCAAACGAGCCGAATTGCCTTTAAAAACTGTTTATTGCAAAAAAACACATTCGTTTTACACCGTGTGTCGTGATCAATCTCATCTAATAATCGCCATTCCTCCCTTCTCCGTCGCACCAGTGTTGCCAACCTTTCTTTCATCATTCGTTGCGTTCCGTTTTAACAATTTATTATTTAAGCTGCGTTCATACTATGATACACAATATTTTTATCCCTCATAAATATAGAATTTACACAAGATCACAAATTATTCATTAATTATAAATTATTATAAAAATCATTGATTAAAAAAAAAAAAAAAAAAAAAAAAAAAAATCATATCATTATTAATGATAAAATCAACATTAAAAGTCATTTATTGAAACTAGGCTGAGAAACAGCACTTTTTGCAGGAATCCTGTGATTCCTTCCGTAAAGGAATCAGCTCTGATAAGCGTTCCTCATGACTTCTTAACGTGGTTTATAATGTAATAAATAATAATAGTAGCCTATTGCAGAGCAAATGCCTCTTCTCATATAGGGAAGGCACGAGCATATTATGAAAGTTTTTCCTTCACCGATGTCAGTAATGTCCAAGATGTACTTTCTGTACATCATCTGCCTAGCCTTTTCCCAACTATGTTGGGGTCGGCTTCCAGTCTAACCGGATGCAGCTGAATACCAGTATTTTACATGGAGCGACTGCCTCGCTACTGGAGATAGTATTCACACAGCATTTATAGGATCCTTTTTAACGGATCCGTCGCTACTGGAGATAGTATTCACACAGGACTGATTTTAAGAGATCGGATCAGTATACTGGATCCGAAATACTGTATTATGTGTGAACTGGCTCATACAACTACATACGCTAAAAACACATACGTTTAAACGGACCTGTAAAACGGATTGCTGCTTATTTTGTCGGATCGGTATTTTCTACTGGATCCGGAATACTGTATTATGTGTGAACTCGCTCATACAACTACATATGCTAATAACATACACGTTTTAACGGACCTGTAAAACGGACGTTAAATGTGAACGCGCCCTTATATGGAGCGACTGCCTATCTGACCTCCACAACCCAGTTACTGGGTAATACGATAACCCTTGGCTTACCAAGTCTGACAACTAGTCTTAACTGGTTGTCAGACTTTCGGAATTCTCACGACCTGTAACGGTTGTCAAAGATCCACGTATGACAGCCGGGACCAACGGCTTAACGTGCTTTCCGAGGAGGGGTCTTGGTATATGAAGATGGTCACCCATCCACGGAGCAACCGCGGCAAGCGTAGCTTAACCTGATCGATCGACCCGTGCAGCTGTTATTACTTAGCCACAAGCACCTCACAAAGTACAAACAAACTCAGAAAGTACATATGTATTGGAAAAGTAACATTGGTACTTGCCCGGATTTGAAAGAGGTACTAAGTCAACCTATCGCAGTCCACTGCTGGACTTAAGCCCCCGCCATCCAGTCTATCCCAGCCACCTTCTTTGAAGTGTTTTTGTTCAAAGGCATACTATTTCATCAACGACTACTTACACGATAAGAATAGTTGGTCGCCCTAATTAACTCAAGATAATGTTCATGTTCTTTCTCCAGAATTAGTTTACTGACAGGTTATTGTTATTAGTATTAACTTATTGGTTTGAATTAAACCTAGTTCGGGTGGGTCGCTACCTAACACTCGAATTTCGAAATATCATTACCTGCACCTGTAATTTTAAAAAAATAAAAATAAATTGGAACGAAGTCCCTTATCGCGCGTTGCGAAAGGGGGCTAGACGGAAAAAATTAAGACCAAAAGTTGTAACGACACTTTTTGCTATAGTTATAAGCCGTGCGGCGTGCGCGTGTTTCTCTGTCATCCGGGTGTCCCTTGACAAGTTTTTTATTTATTTTACTTCGATGGTCCTAGTTTATCATTTGTGACTTCAAGTGACAGCTATGTGAACAGAACCCTGCAATGCATAAATATGTAAGCTGTCACGCCCTTTATGCCTGGAGGCTTTTATTTAGGTAGTAAGTTTTTATTAACATTTTAATTTTAAATAAATATTTTTTAGCTTGAGTACGTAGAGTTTTTATTATATTTGTTGGTATATTGGCGTGGCTAGCCGACATATGGCAAATAATTTAATTTTATGTTCTGTATCTTATAATGTTAATTACTTTACACCTAGTATTGTATAAAATCAAGTATTAAGTATTTTCTAACTGAACAGGCAGCTGTGCTGCTGGGGAGTTTGTTGCGCCACTTCTTCTTCCCAGCGATAGCACTAGGAAGTAGTGAAAAGCGGGCGTTTTTGAGGGGCTGGTTTTGTAATTTTGACGTTTGAAAAGTGCTGATTCTCAACCTAATTTGAATAAATGATTGATTTTGATTTTGAATAGCCAAAACTCCACTGTTCCTTTTTAAAAAGGTTTTATAATATTTTGTATACTGATTTTTTTATTTTACTATATTAAAGTAAGTAAAAAAGATTTTAAAATCATGCAATGACAGATAAATGAATTAAGTTATAGATACACAGTGCTCTAAAGTTGTTAATCCTTTTAACTAGGTAACCTTTCTCACTGAAAAAGTACTAGGTACCTTTTCTCACTCAAAGTACCCTACTCCCCACACAAACAACCCATCGCAGCGGTGCATACCATGCAACTTATTCAGATTCTGATATTAATGCGAGCCCAGGTGTTCTGCAAGCTGCGCTAAAATACTTTAAGACTTAATGAGGAATTTAAACCGTGTACGTGGAAGTTTGGAATGTTCTCTATTTTAATGTTACATTGAATGTAGTATGGTATACGGTATTTTGGAAGACCGGTGTGTTCTTGATCCTCATGTTATCTCTTTCGTGAATTCATAAACCTAGATCTTTATTTTATTTATTTTACCATAATTTATGTATACAAATGTTGTATAAACAGACGAGAAAGCAGAACAGAAAAATGTATGTACAAAGGTGATGCTTATTTCATAAGAAATCTCTTCCAGCATACCTGCGATAGGACAATGGATAGATAGAGAGATGTAAACAGTGTGTGAAAGAGTAAAGAAACAAAAAAAAAAACACAAACAATTCACTTGATGAAACTAAACATGATGAGATGATGATATTCCCTTCCTTCGGCTTCCAGTCTAACCGTATGATAAATGATTTTATTTTGTAACTAAGTTTGTACATATACTTTTACACGTGAATCATATTTTAAAACTAAATGAGGTCGGAGTTTCCTATCTGACTAGTCTGAGAAGAAAGGCCGAAACAAACTCAGAGGTGACAGTCTCTTTTAAAGTCCAGACATAATCTTGGTCAGATCATTATGATGCATCTAAGTACCAATATTTTGCATGGAGTGACTGCCTATCTGACCTCCACAACCTATTTACTGGGTAATACCTATGTACTATACCCCTTGGTAAGACTGGTTGGCAGACTTTCGGGCAATAAAACTAAAATAAGAAATGCTATTAAAAATTCAGATCACATATATCTGTTCTATAATACATACATAATTATTAAAATAGAAATTCAAATTCTTAATATAATTAGAGGGCTGGTAACCTAAGCAACTTCACAATTGGAAAAAATCACAAGTTGTTAACGATCATATTTTGTAACGTGCTAAACGCTCAAGCGACACGTGTCTTGCAACGACTACGGAGAAAACAGATGAAAGAAGGTGTTTAGAGCATGCCACAAGTCACCGCGAAACGCGTGCTCGTGTCGCTTGATGCAACTTGCGTCGCGTCGCGTCGCAAGGCTCATCGCTCGCGACCGCGACGGGGCCTTAGACTATAAAAATGTGTTTAAAAGGCATTGAAAAACCCTGAAGGTTATGATCCTTCTGAAATTAATCTTGTAATCATAAAATACTGGGATTTTAAATAATATCAATAATTTAACTCGAAAATAATTAACTTAACGACTACCAACCTCGATCGTCCCTTTGTTCGTGTTAAACTTCCAAGTATAAATTTATCAGTGATATTGACGAATATTAATTAAAATAAATAAACAGGTTTAAAGCTTATTTTAAAATCCATTTTTGCTGCAAAACAACATCGCTGAAATTCGGTAGAAAATGCCTATGAAATTACATAAATTTTTCAACATTAATTTTGTCAAGAATGATTTTTTTACATGGTGTCTCCATTTAATCGAGTGATAAAAAAGGGCTCGTGGCTAATAACAGCCGCACGGTTCGATCGGGCTGCGCTGCCGCGGTCGATTCGCAGATGGGTGACCATATTTACATACCGAGACCTCTCTGCCTTAGAAAGCACGTTACGCCGTTGGTCCCGGCTGTCATCGTCGGTCGTCGGCTGTCAGTCTTTGCGGGTCGTCAGAAGCTCGATAGTTTCACAACCAGACGTATCAAGGCTTATCGTGTTACTCAGTAACTGCGTTGTGATGGTCAGATTGGCAGTCGCTCCATCTAAAGTAATGGTATTCAACTGCATCCGATTAGACTGGAAGCCGACCCTAACATAGACTTTGGTAAAAGGCTAGAACAAATTGATTTCCATGTAATAAATCAGGGAATGATTTACTTGTCTTTTGTTATATTCTAAAATTAGATGCACGCAAAAATTTGTAAACAAAAGTTTAATACTCTTCCGGAATTCTTCTGGTTAAAAACTCCCTAGAAAAAACAATCGTATTTTTAATTTATACGTTTTTTTACACCGCACAATATTTATTATAACTTCGACTCTACGGATAAAATTCAAAACATTTCGGAACGAAAATAGAATACGCGCTTCAATTGTTTCTGGTTATGATTTTCATCAATTAACATGGACTCGCTCTAAATTAAGAACAATGAGAATTGAATTTGATGAAAAAGGTTCCGTACCTATCAATATTTATTTTGTAAACGAATTTAGCAAACCACTTTATACTTACCTGTTTTGGCTAGGTAAGAAAAAAACAAACGCAATATTTCTTTGTCTTTTAACTAGACGACACGGTTGGCGCAGTGGCTGAGCGATCGACTGCTGCGCTGCGTGTCGTGGGTTCGATTCCCGCACGGAACAAATATTTGTATTGCCTACAGGTAGTTGTTCCGGGTCTGACTGTTTGTGTCTGTGAGTTTAAATGTTTGTAAACGCACCCACGATACAGGAGTAATTCCTAGTGTGGGGCAACGTTTTTAATAAAAATAAAAAACTTAAACACTTACTTTTATGATCACGTTGTGGTCACGGGTAGTCAGAAGACCGAAAGTCTGACAACCAGCCTTACCAAGGGGTTTCGTATTACCCAGCAACTGGGTTGTGGAGGTCAGATAGGCAGTCGCTCTATGTAAAATACTGGTATTCAGCTGAATCCGGTTAGACTGAAAGCTGACCCCAACATAGTTGGGAAAAGGTTAGGCAGATGATGATGATTTACTTTAAGATCAAGCTGCGACATTTACAGCATCCATTTTGACCAAATAACGCCATGATCTTGACGGCATAAAAAAACATACCTACAGATTGAATAGAAACTCTTCCTTTTTTTTAAAGTCGGTAAAAAAGCCGCGTTGCATCCTTACCAAAACCACAGTCGTAGCAAGTCTTCCATATCTTAAAGTTTTCATGTCTTTATTATATTCATAAATTGCTTGCTTTGTGCACGTTCAAAGCGAAGTTTCAAGCAAAACCAGTATACAACACTTGCCGTACCCTAATACAGTACCTTGCTAAGGATGTCGAAAGTGGCTTTACAAAATATACCCGTTGTATATCATCGTTATCCTGAACCAATTTGCCTGGGGAAACGTGCCACGGATTAAATCAAACTGTACGAAAGTTACTCAACAAATTCTACTTTTTTTTTTATCAATCCCTTGGATTTCGGAATTGGTCAGCGTTGTGGATGTGAATTATACGCGTTCTAAATTGGAAAACGGAATTTGTTGTCGGTTTTGAGTTCTGACTCGGCAATCTTCGTTCGGATTAGAAGCGGCAATTTGAATGTAAAAAGAGAGCCTATATCGACGCGGATGTTTACCTGATGGAAAATATTAACACAGAAAGCAGTTTTTTTTATGAAAAGGTAGACAATTGAACAGGTATCCTGAACCTACCCTTATTTTGGAAATTGCCAAATCACGCCCCTATATTAGCTCAGTGCAGAGCTTACATAACATTATCAGCGTATAATGTTATTATTGTAGAAATAAATATAATTTATTATGAACCTGAAATTAATTGGCACTGACTGGTAGGTAATGCTGGTTTTTAGACACCCTTATCTTACAGTAAAACAATTACAAATAGATACCTACTATTGCATACCTACCTGCCAATATATCTGCAGCAGTAATTCCGAGAGGTGATCCCATCGACACGGCAACACTGGATCATGACAAACTGGATGTGTGCCAAGTCAATCCGTTAGTGTTAATGGCGCCTCCACCTGTATATATTATGTGGTGGTACTTGAAATTGAAATGGGGGTAGTTATCCGGAGTTATGGAGGGACTAGACAGTAGATTTCAGTAAAGTTTTTGTTGTTATCTGTTTTTATTTTGGGATATAAAGTGTTCAGTCGTGCGAGAAGGTAGTTTAGTGGTGTTTTTTGCTAAGCCTACTAGAAACTAAAACTTTTCTTTATGTGTGCTTGGCATTAATCTTAAAATCATCGAAATCGTTTTTATGTATAAACGTTGCTGAAAATTAAATCCTAATGATTAACGTCTACTTAACCATACATTTTCGGACGTT
Source organism: Apamea sordens (assembly GCA_945859715.1). Lineage (NCBI taxonomy): Eukaryota > Metazoa > Arthropoda > Insecta > Lepidoptera > Noctuidae > Apamea > Apamea sordens. Next base: position 16,062,148 of record OX243999.1, read on the forward strand.
TTTTTTACTGTAATTTGAAAACATTGTAAAAGCCAATTATTTTTAAAAGAGTAACCGTGGAGTTTCTTGCCGGCTCTTCTCCATAGGAAACGACCAATTGGAACCGTGCTCCTAGCTTCTGACTCTTCATAAGTGCCCGTATATATATAGTGAACTATAAGCAACGTTTATAAATACATCCTCAAATAGGCAAGTGTGTACTACAGATCGCTATAAAATAGTTGAAACAGTGTTTAGGTAATATAATTAAGTGTGTTTAAGTAAAAAAAAATTGGTCGAGTGAGTGATATTTACAAAATTAACCCTTTTACACCTTAAGGATACGAAAACTGCCTCGCTAGTCTAGCCGTCGCGATCGCTACTGTTGAGAGAGGTTGATTTTCGGGCAGTTTTATTGGATTTTTCCTTCAGTGACTTCTTGGGAGCAGCCCAGTCTAGATTTGCGCCCGATTAATGGCCATAGTCTTGCCCTACTACATGGGACTTTGACGAAATGTGGATGTTACTGTAGGTACACCACTACTTCGGGGAAAGAAGGTGTGATGTTTAATGGAAATGAAAATCCTACTAATATAATAAACGTGAAAGTTTGTGTGGATGGATGGATGTTTGTTACTTAATCACGCAAAAACTACTGAACGGATTTGGATTAAATTTGGCAAACATATGGTTTATAACCAGGATTAACATGTAGGATACTTTTTATTCTGATATTCTCACGGGATCAAAACTTATGCGGGTGAAACCGCGGGCCGCAGCTAGTTCGATATATTTACGCTCAAAAGAGCGTAAATATATCGTAAGTTCGCAGTAAGTATGTAAGTGAATACCTATTGAGTTTATAACAATACTAGGTAAGTAACAAACTCCGCGTAAGTTACTTTATAACAACGCGATTCTCAATGTTATAAGTATTGTTATAAGTTTGAATTAACAAGATTAGTTAACTTACCTACCTACAGCCTCCAATATATGCGAGTAGGCGTTCTAAGGCGGAGGTTATACAGAAGGCAGAGAGGGGTAGTTACAATATTACCTGAGAGTAAATGAAGAGCCTGACTTGTAGCTAAGTATTAACAGCCACACGGGTCGATCGGTCAGGTTAAGCTACGCTTGCCGCGGTTGGTCCGTGGATCTTTCCATCAAAACCTTGATTGTGCAAAACCCCTCCGTGCCTCGGAAGGCACGGAGGGGTTTTGCACAATCAAGCATGTTAAACCATTAGTTCTGATTGTCATTCATGGATATTCGGCAGTCGTTACGCGTCGTCAGAGGTCTGAAAGTCTGACAACCAGTCTTACCAAGGGTATCGTATTTCCAGTAACTGGATTGTGAAGATCAGATAGGCAGTCGCTTCATGTAAAATACTGGCATACAGCTGCATCCGGTTAGACTGGAAGCCGACCCCAACACAGTTGGGCAAAGGCTACGTAGATGATGAGCAAATGAAGAGCCTCAGGAGACTAGTATAATATGAAAACGAGATAATTGATTTGAAAAAAAAAAACAAAATGTTATCAAGAAAATTATGAAATGTCATAGTCATTCTGTGTAGCAGACGAGTCTTGGATTGGAGCGTATCCGCAAGAGTAGTGTGGGACGCCCCCCAGCTAGATGCTAGATGGACGGACAATCTAAAGAAGGTGGCTGGGACAGAATGGATGCGGAAGGCGGAGGACAGGGTGTTGTGGCGCTGTCTGGGAGAGGCATATGTGCAGCAGTGGATTACAATAGGCTGAGTTGATAGTGTACCTATACAGTATCAAGTGAATAAGCGATAGCATTATAGGTACTCAAAAGCATAGTAGACCACTTCCCGTAATGTAATACTTAAAACTAAAAAAATCTAGTCGTAATCTCTAAATATGTACGTTTTTTTAGATGGATTGAGACCGGGATTAGAAAGGCCATTTGCATTCTAATCTCCCATTTCTTAAAAATACGGGAATTGTCCCTCTGATCACGTTGTAGGTTTATATCGATTCCATCGTCCAAAGAAAGGTTCTTTTCGGTTCGATAAATACATATGGCAAAATACATAGAACATGCTTAATTGTATCATAATCATACAAAATATTGTGGCACAGCAAAATTTACAATATCTGATTTTTTCAATATCAAACTATTTCTTCTCTGTCTTTCTTTTATTTTACTTTTATTTTGTGCTCATCATCATCATTAAGCCGAAAGACGTTCGCTGAACATAGGCCTCCCCCAAGCTCCGCCGCTTCGACCGGTTCTGTGCCTCCTACATTTAACGGATTCCTGCGGCCTTGCACCTTGAACGCTGTCTTCCGGTACGCGGTCGCAACTCCAGAACATTTCGGCCCTAAAGGCCATCTGTTCTACGAGCAAAGGTGCCCTGACCACTGCTGCTTAAGGTTGGCAATTCTTCGAGCTATGTAGGTTTTTTTTTTTTTTGAGGATGGGAAATCATCAAATGACCTCTCCCGCTCTGCGTGGAGCGGAAGGGAGTGTCAGACTCTCACTGACTAAAACCCACCCGTGTTCTTTCTTTAGCCCTTTATGCTCCAGGGCAGCGGTAACCCTTTCGGACGATCCCGCTACCCTGGCAGGCTTCGGCCCTATCGGGCCCCGTCACTAATGCTGACATCTCTTTGAGGCGCGCGTGGAACACATACACGCCGTCCGGCACGGGCCTGGTCCTGATCGGACGGTGAGTTACCCATTACTCTTCGCCCGCAGGCCCGCGCCTACGGTGGCCGGGAGTCGTCACGCGGCTCCCGACGCCCGGAGCGTCTCCCGCGGCGGCTGAGGCGTGAGGTCCTTTCCTTCATCCATCCCGCCACCTCCTTCACTAGCATGACTGCTTCGCAGAAGGAGGTGACTGCCTCCCACTCTATGTATGGAGCTATGTAGATTACCTTGGAATTTTGTGCAACTAGGTACTTATTGAATACCTAGGTCTTTTTGCAGCTTAATGTACGTCCATATTGTCACAATGTACGTCCATATTGTCACAATGTACGTCCATACTGTTACAATGCCTGACCGAACGCGATCCGATTTCTACTTTCAATCTACCCTAGCCCTCTCATCTATCCAACCGGCTGTGGGCGTTTCTCACTACCTTAACCGATACAAGATTATAATGTAGATAAAGTAGGTATTATATAACTTTTAGCTACCCATTTCTATTTTGAACTAAATTTGAAACAAACTTCTTGCTACTTAATATTATAAACGCGACAGTTTGTACGGATGGATGGATGGATGGATAGACTGATGTTCGTTACTCATTCATGCAAAAACTGCTAAACGGATTTGAATGAAATTTGGTACATCGATAGTTTATAACCAGGATTAACACATGAGATACTTACTATCCCGACATATCCATAGGATCGAAACATATGCGGGTGAAACCGCGGGGCGCAGCTAGTTCCTTATATAATCATTTTATTTATTTTTATTTTAAGACACAAACATCAGTGTAGCCCTGGCTCTTGTACTAGGAGATCCAGTATCACAAGAGCCAGACCTCTCAATTTACAGAAAATATTATATAGAAGCGCGATAGATAAAAATGAGATTCGTTATAATTATGGCATACATTAGAACGTAAGTTTATAAATAATATAAAAGATTTAAAAAAAAAAAACAAGTAGGTAAGTAATGATGATAGAAGAGTTTACATTATAAATAAAATACATTCAAAACCATTTCCGGTAAACCACCTACTAACTTTCTATTATTGTAATCAACAGTTTATCTACTTCAACAATATTTATATTGAACACAATTGAACAAAGAAAATAAACAAAGCGTTGTTATTGTTGGTTACTAGTGGTTGGCCCGTGTTTCGCCCATTTATTAAAGGCGAGTGCACTTGAGTGAACGAAATTGTTGGCTAAGTAACTTATCAGAGTTACATTGTCATCGGAAGTTTTGTGTTCTGTATATGGCTTTGAATCTATCTGTTTTTCATTTGGGAGTACATACCTATGTTGTGTTTCTGGCTGTATGTACCTATGTACCATTACGGTGTTATATAGCAGCAACAGTGTTATGCAATAAAGTGACAGAACACCGCAAGTGAGGCTATTTCTGTCATCTCGAAGTCCTTTATATCATGTATTGATTGCTCAAAATGGTTGAGCTAATTGGTGCTGATCCATACGTCATGTTCGTGAACGGGCCCCGTCAGTAGGGATTGGTCATCTCTTAGCTGCCACGGCTTATTTTATAATGGACGCTTTTGACGTATAATGCTTTAACGCGCTTTTTACGTATGTATAATTTTGAATGATGTAACCAATATTTTATGACAGTTTAATGATTTAAAAGAGTGTCCGTGGAGTTTCTTTCCCGTTCTTCTCCATTGGTAGGTACCTACTACGCTTTGGAATGGGCAAGATGCTTCATCTTTCTGGCTGACTGACCCCTTGACAATTCAAAAGTGCCTGTGATTGGTTTATTTGAAATACATGCTTTGAGTTAGACTGTATTCTTACTTATTATACAGGGTGGCAGGGACATCGACGCGCAAACTGTTACCATGGATTCAGCACATGATACTAGACCCCATAGCGTCGAAATATTCCATCGTTTATCAAAAAAAAAAATCTTCTGTTTCATAGAAAAGTGCAATACCTACGCGGTCAAAATGTATGGAACAGCAATATTTTTTTTAATAACCGACGAAAAATTCAACCAGTACGGGCTGTCATCTGAGACATTAATCTAGCCTGTACCGTTCCAGTGCTGGATAAAGGCCCACCTTCTCCGTTTTTAACACAATTCTTGCCTCTGGGAAATTAATAACGTAGAAATAAATCTTGCTAGTTTTTTAGCGTTTTCTAAATCCCTAGTTAGTCACGCAACGACAACAGCACGCGACCTAAGATTTCACCTAAGCGTACAGAATACCAACCTATGAAAATTGTCACGTTAGTGACTGAAGCGTCTCTCAACTAAAACAGAAGGCCAATTCTCGTAATTTAAAACGTTCAAAATCTAGTCGCAGTCTCATCTCGGCGACAAACAAATGTCAAAAATTTGTCAAAATGTAGGGAAATCAGAAGTATTTTTTGACAGATTGAGACAGATCAGACTGTGAACGTTCTTAAAATTACGAGAATTGCCCGTCTGCTGTGTTGCATATAAAAATAGACAACATGAGTCTCATTTATGAAATCCAACATATTTGACGGTTTCGATTCTCGGCTAAACGAGTTTCTGTTTCAATTTTTGTGTTTAATTTAAAATAAAGAATCTTGTCATAACGTTTCATATGATGCCCTATAGTCCCATTCTAAATATTCACCATATCTATCATAATATCAGCTACCGTAAGGTCAAATCTACGTTTCCAATTGATGTTATTTCAAGTTAAACAAATATCAACTTTATTTCAGTGGTAATTAAGTTTATTGCAGAGTGACAAGAATTATTTAAACAGTCTTAAAATGTTTGAAGTTGTAGCGTAAGCTGAACTTTATTGTGTAGCAATTAAAATAATTTTTCCAATAACTGATATCGGTGTACATGTTTGGCAAGTTAATCGCGAACGTAGATTACATGAATCACACTGGTTGAATTCACTTTTTGATTTCGTGTCAATAGATTTTTACCTCAATTTTCCCATTCCATCAGATTTCACCCCATAAAATTATTACCTTCTATTTACAAATATGTATTGCCTCTTTAGTCTAGTGGTCCCAAGCGTAATTTCAAAAGTCAACTGATAACACGCTATAAAAGGACATCCCAGTACCAATAAATCTCAGGCTACTTATGCAGTCCACAAACACGCCTTACCAAGCCACCACAGACCTACTTTAGCATCTGTCAAAACCAACATACAAAGGTAAGACCTGATTTCATGTTCTGTATTTTTTTTTCTTTGATGGCTACAGACATTAATTATGTATTCCGGTCACAATTCATTTCGTACGTTTTTACCTTTTCGGTTTATTCTGAAGACAATTATATGAAAAAAGATTGTACCCGTTTCTTTTGGCGTGGCGTATTTTCGTATCAAAATTATAAATAAAGAGGAAAATTAATGTTCTTTTAAATCTTTCATTTTGGACCACTTGCACCACTAAATATATTTGGTGCTAAACGGATTTAAAACATCGTTTATTTTTGCGAACCGTTAAAATTTTTCGACGGTTTATTTTAGTTTGTTTTTAGGTTTAGTTTAGTTAGATTATTTCATTGTTTCTTTTTTTCATATTTAGTGTGTTTGGAGATTTTAATCACTTTATTAGGTACATTTCTCTATCGTTTAAAGATGACAGAGATAGAATCATATAAGACTTTAAATAAGTTTAACGCTAAAAAAAATGTGATTTATGGTGCAATTTGCAATGATCCAAAACTATTTAGTTTTCTAAAGAAACCTTATCACAGTTTTTCACTCAAGTACTACTAAAAGCAGTGCAAAGTTTTTTTATACACGTTTAGGTCATAGAACTCTACTGCGGAACATGAAACTTCTTAGCTATTTAGAGAGTACACTTCAACGATAGCTATGTACTAAAAGCTGTAACGAACAAAAGGATATTGTTCTCTATTTACGGTATGGGCACTGCAGTTGCGATCAAGTTTCGTTTTTTTGTTGAATTTGCCATACAATATCAACGGACAAAATTGACACAATATTTACAAAATTGTGTAAATTTTACGAAGTCCGATTGCCTAATCTAGATTTTCCGGATACTTCGATAAAACTAGAACATTCATACATACATACATAATCTCATACTTTTTTCCATGACGGTGGACAGAAAGAAAAACAGGTTTATTTACTTTCAGAACACCACCAACTACGATTCTCTTACTACTCATACGCCATACTCGCACGCCGGTCACGAGTACTACGCACCCGATCTTTCAGAAGAACATCACCAATGACGTCAGTGTTTGTCCTTCTAAGGCGTCTCCACGCGGCGTTTCCACTCAGATCTGCCTTGTAAATACCTTTTACACTTTCATTAATCCACTCAACTTATCTAAGTATATAGCAACTAGAATAGCCCATATAGGACAAACATAACACATAAACATACGTAAGGATAGAAATTAATGTGTGCCGCATGACAGCGTGGCATGATAGTGATTCTATCAGTATTGAATATGTACTTACCTACTAATATTAGAGCGTTTGGTCCTGTCACAAGGCCTTTGAGGAATTAAGTGTTTAGCCCAGTCGATACACACAAGGCCTACACAAACAGACTACGATTTATTATTTATTTAGATTGTACAAAGGTATGTTTACTATCTGTAAATATATGATATCTACTGAGAATTCTGATCAGTAAATAAAACAGCCAAATTGGAAAAGTATCAATTTATTGTTTCCACACTCTGAATAGAATAGATAGATAATTTGTTAACTTTGATGTGTTTATTTACATTGTGTAGAAGAAAACTTCTGAGACCAAAGCTAAATAATAAAGTGGTGTTAAGAAAAATCTTTGGTGTTTAAATTACTATTACCAGATATGAGATTATATTCAAAAGATCCAGTTCATGGGATGTGTGAAATTTTGGTCATGGACATCTAAATGGCATTTGATATCAGCTCGTAGATGATAAAGTACAGGCATCGAACATGATGAAAGAGAATGAACATTAACTTTAGACCAGAATTATTAAATGGAATGAAGCGCCTTCAACATCGTTACAAATACAATTAACTCGATTAATTTAGCATCTAACTCCAAGAATGTAAACAGGGCCCCAATTCTGCTATTTTTATAAATTCGTCATTCCAACACGATCCCATTCCCATCCCATTGTCATTTTGCTTAAAGTTCGTAATCTGCTAAATTCTTAATGGCCATCATTGGTCGGTCAATGGTCTCGTAATAGAATTGTGTAATAATGACATTGTCGTATTGCCTTTATTATAAAACCCTTAGTAGAAATGATTTTCGAAAACCTACCACTACTTTATTTATGCCAAATTGCATTTATATATATTTTTAAATATTATTTATTAGTGTTTTATACAAAGTCAAGTGTTCTATGTAAGTCAGTCATTCATTTATCATTATGTACGAGATTACTATTCTATGCCTTTTCTTTCATTTTTTTCTTTCTTTTCTTTCTTTGGATGGATGGGTGGATTTTTTTTCTTTCTTTGGATGGGATTTCTTTCATTTCTTTTAGTGGTTGACCACTGGAAAGTCATAATGACGCCATTATATTAGTAGATTACCAAACTTGTCAAAATCAACAATTATGAAATCAATGATAGACCATTCTGACACTATTGTAATAGCAGACTTGAGGCCCAGGCATCCCACAAGGTTTTAGTCAGTAAAAGTCTGACACTCCCTTCTGGTCCACCCAGAGCGGGAGGAGTCATTTGATGATTTCCCATCCTCAAAAAAAAAAAAAAAAAGGGCATCCCACAAGGTACTTCAATAAGACTAATTTTGTTGAGTACTTGAAAGTTTTTACTAAACATAATATGGAAGAGTGGACCTTTTGTTATCTCTATTTGGTGTATTATCTTATAAATAAATATACAACTATGATAATAAAGCACTCAAAAAACCCAAGTCTTAGTTCTAATTAGACTTGTAAACTAAAATATGAATATTTATAAAATAACTATCGAACATTAAATATAATTCAAGCTATAGAAAAAGAGACACTTTACCATTCAACCACTATTTTAATAATTTCTCAAAAGTAGAATTGGTGAATTCAATCTATCAAAATACGACGAATACATAAATTCTATTGACGTGTTTGAGTTTAACCACCTTTATAATAATAATATATAATGATGATATATGATAGAAGAATAGACATTTTGTTTTACTCGATTGCAACAATAAAAGCGGAATTTTCTGGTACTTGGTTTTTTTGGTAGTTGATATAGTAACCAGCCAAGTGAGGTTTTAGGCAAACAACATAATAACAATCAAAACCACACTTCGCTAATATTAAAATAACTCCTAAAGGGAATATGCTGTCTCTTTAGTAAATTCGATACAAGGAAACAACACGCTACAGTGAACCAACATAAGCTATAATCATTTCTGAAGTTGGCATGAACATTGAAGAAAACCATCACAACCTCAAGCCCGCTCCATAATTAATCATTATGAACAATGATATAGTAATGATATTACATATATTTATTAGGAAGAACTTGTAACGCAATGTTTTGATACTCACTGAGCACATACACACACGCACGACTGTATATACATATGTTCGTATGTGCTCGGCGAGAATCTAAACGTCGCATAAGAAAAGTACTGACAGACTATGTTCTCCAAATTGTTTAAATGTATTACATAGCGATAAATATCTAAGATACAATCTATTTGTAACTGTTTTTCAATTACATGAAGTACTCGGTCTTAAAGTTTCTGAAGGTTACAATAACAAATCCCAGTTCTGAATAAATTGAAATATAATGTAATTTCTTAGTTTATGTAAAACTTACTTAAATGTTATTTACATTGAAAAAATGGTGACTTACACGAGTGTAGATTATTTACAGCATTAGCTCTTTGGGTCCAAATTCACCTAAATCTATCATTTCCTAGAAATAACTTAAAATCTAAGAATTAATGAAAGCAGTGAAAAGGGTGATTATAACAATTTAGTAAAAAAGTAGTCTTATATTTAAGAAAATAAGCATATAATTAATATCTACTACCCTTCAACTCAGGTGACGTTATATGGTTAATATACTATGTAGATAAATATAATGTAAGTTAAAATATTTTTGAACATAAAACTTTAAATTCCAAAATTAATTTATTCCTAACCTAAACAGGCAAGAATACTAAAAATATCAATAAGGATACTTCGCAGAATCTTATTTAGTCAAAATAAACTAGAGCTGAACGATAAATGCATAATGAAATCACAGATTTATTTACAATTCAATTCATACGCTACAATGTTGCTACAACCACTAGTAATAAATACACCGCTGTTGCTACCAGCATCTCACTAGATGAAGCCTTGTAATATTTGACCTCGTCTTGGGTCGGTGGCGAGTACGACGCCTCGTAAATTAAACGGTTCGGACACGGGAGCATCTCCGCTGGTATTTCGAGCAGTTTCCTCTTATATTCAATTTTAGTATCATCATTGTCTGTTTCCTGGTCTTGCATTGCGTCATCGTAATGCTTCTCTTCGAATTCTTCTTCTTCGTAGTCAATGTCTTTTTTGTATGAACCTTGAATAGGTTTTTGTGGTTTTTCAATTTTAACAGTACCTATGTTTGTTGTTTTTGTATCCATGATGCAGTTGAGGCGAGACAGTGAGGCTTTGACACGTTTGCTTTTTGTTTCGTTTCGGAGTTTGTGTAGCCAGGATAGGCGGCAGTCACAGGTTAGCTTGTTACCTGTAGAAAAAAGATAGAGTTAATAAATGTTTTAACATTCAAAGATAATGTATGGATTACATGTCCAAATCATATACAAATGTCTTATTAGGAGATGAAACCGACTAAAAAATATTTTCCTGCCGAGTCCATATCATTATTCTAGCTAACCGTAAAAGCCAATAAACAATTTATGATCAAGCTGATCACCTAACAAACAAAAAGTAATACTATCAAACATAACACAAATCCGCAGTTTCACAACGAACAAAACCCCGACACGCGGAACTAGGATCATCTCTACAATAAACAAGCCACGAAACCAAATTAACAGTGGACAAAGAGTATTAAATCATAGCTAACAGCAATGCTCGACCAGTGCGGAAAATATAACATCTAGCTCGCAGCAAAATATAGACGCTATTAAATTGTCACAGAGCACTTAAACACACTATTTCAAGGCCTGATTCATTGTAGTTGGGGGTAGTAATGTCCCCGGATGGTTTAAGTGTGCGGTGGACCGTGGCCTGCGTTTTTTGGGCGGTTAGTTAGTAGTAAGTAGATTTTGCAGGAAGATTGATGCGAGTTGGTGCTGGTTTACGATATTATGCACTGGTGAGAATGTTCATAAATTAGATTATGTTTGCATATAGTGATTCCTTTTAAAAGAAAAACAGCCTGAATTTCAGTTTCATTGGACAAATACAGGAATATCAAATATGGACGGGTTTTGGACCCGTCCATATTTCATAAATAATTTTTCACACGCACAGAAAATGCAAATAAAATAAAGAAGCAAACATCAAAACAGAAAAAAAATAGCATTCGTTCTCTTTTTTTACTGTACTAAATGCCGAACACCTACGAAACACTAATAATACATCATGATAACCAAAGAACCGTGACATAATAGCCACGGCAGCTAATCGTGCGGTTAATTGAACCATTCCAGTTAATTTTCAACACGGATATATTACCCAACGGGTTACTGAAGGAGCATACATCACTGCGGTCCGGTAATTAACCGGGCACACAGATGTTATTAATGATAGTTTTTTTACCGCTTTATGGGCCCTTATAATAGTAGTTTGCATTTTTAAATTGAATCCCTGGTTGTATAGCAATACATAAATATTTTGTTTGTATTGTTATGTGGTGTTAAACTTAATATAATTAAAAAAATATTCTATCATCTAATTTTAAATGAGACTTAATTGTTTCCGGGTCTCGCTAACAAACTTTTGTACAAGGATGTGAAAATAGGTCGAGTTATTACGACATCCTCATTTGTTCTTCTCGTGTCCTACATTTCAAAAGCGTTGGCGGAAACAAAGAACAAATTCGTATTTATCATAACAAATGTCAGCTGTCACGAAGTAATATCGACATTTGTTAGGGATTACGCAAATTGTAAGATCAAAGATAAATAACGAATAAAGTTGTCAAAATTCAACTCACCGTCTAGAGAGATTAGCGCATAATTGGACTTCATGTTTTCCAAAACATTTTGAACTGCTTCCTGTTTCAACGTTTCTAAGTTATTATTCCTCAAATCCAAAACATTCAACTTTAGAATATCGTCAAGCACGCCGTCGTCTAATGTCCCCAACTTATTATCGGCCAACGAAAGTTTTCGCAGCTGAGTCAATCCACCGAAACCCCTCTCGGATATAAATTCTATTTCGTTGCCATCCAGGTAAAGTTCTTGAAGGCTCCAAAGTTCCGCGAACGCAAGGTCCCCTATCATCGTTAATTTATTGTTTCTCATATCCAACGTGATCAGATTAGACAGACCTTGGAAGTTCTCCCTAATGACAACTGTCAACTGATTGTTGTCGAGGTCCAATTTTATGAGATTGTTCAGATGTTTGAAACATCCGTCGTGAAGGACGCTAATTATGTTCTTTGACAGATACAGCCTCTGCAAGTTGGGGAGGACGTAGAAGACGTCTCGCTTCAATTCAGATATCTGATTTTCCACTAAGCTGACGTTTGACAGCATTATTAGATGGGCGAATGACATCTTTTCCAGTTTCGCTATTTTGTTCTTGGGCAGCGTGATCTCCCGGAGCGTGGTTGAGTTGGTGAACGCGAACGATGCTATACTATAGATGTTGGCGTACTGTATATTGAGGTATTGTAATCGTTCCAGTCTAACGATCACTTTTGCGGGTATATACGTCAGTCCGCCGTCGGCCCTGACGTTGAATGTTAACTTTTCTATTTTTGGTTGTGAATAAAAATTGGACCAGAACGGATCGTCTTCAGCTATACCGCCGTTGAATACCCAACAATCGGCCTTTGTGGCGGTTTTTATCTTTATGCTTTCGCAGTAACAATGAACTTTGGACCCTCGGTCCTGTATATCACAAATATTAACGTAGTGTGAGTAAATCTTGTCGTTCTTCCATCGCCTTTTGTCATTCTGTCGGCTCTCAGTTACGTTTATTTCGACTGTCGCGAAGGCAATCATTAGGATCAAATATTTAAGGTCCATCTTTGTTCCCTTTTCACATCGGAGCGATTTTTATCTGTAACAAAAGAGATGGTATTTAGTGAGTTTCTTTGGTTTTCTTTTATCTTCAGCCGTATTTTGTACATTAGTGAAGTCGATGATTCGATTGTTGAAAGTCGGATAAAGTATTATTATGACGACACTAGTTGTACTGAGCAGCTACCTTTTATTCCAAGAAGTTAAGCTCTAATCTCTCTATTTAATAATAATATTGAATATAATATCCTACTAATAATATTATAAATGCGAAAGTTTATGAGGATGGATGGATGATTTATCGAAATCCTTTTAGTAGTTTTTGCGTGAAAGAGTTCACGCAAAAACTACTAAAAGGATTTCGATAAATTGACAGTAATATAACTTATACATAAGAATAACACATAGGATACTTTTTATTCCGATATTCCCACGGGAGCGACACTGATGCGGGTGAAACCGTAGAGCACTGCTAGTAATAGAAATAAATCTCTTTTTTTGTCATTATTTGTAAGGCGTAAATAATTTATGTAAAAGCAATCAAACTGAGCACTTAAATAAATGTGTATTATTACTATTTACTTATTTTTATCATTGCCTGCCCATTATTATTTATATTACTACTTAGCTGAGCACTTTAATTTCGGTAACAATTTATAACTTTTGAAAAACAAATAGAGATTTATAAAAGAAATATAATTATTAAGTGACAGGCTTTGATCAATTAAAGTATAGGTACGTTTACGTCAAAGTTGAATTAATTTCATCATGACAGTAGATACCTATATCTACTGCCATTATGTATTTTATTATATTCAAGAAGTTTTGGGCCGGTCATAGCCAGGTCAAAAGGAGGATGCGTTTTTTACATTGTTTGACCAGGCATGAGATCATAACCTGGTCAAAAGGGAGAGGATATAACGCAAAGCTATTTGCAACCGCACCCGCGCGCCTCAGGCAGAACCGCCTCTCGTTCCCGCTCAGCCAATGAGGGCGAGTCACAACTTCTAGAACATTCTAGAAGCTTCCTTTAAAAATATTCGACTGTCACCTTTTTTTATATTAGCCGTATGACGTCCAACAACTGGGCTGCGCACCAAAAAGTGTACAATGTTTACGAGTCTTCGACCCGAAACTTATTGTTTTATATACGTAATATTATTGTGTTAAAAAGTTTGGCCAAAGAATCAGCATTGGCATACTAGGCAATGCTGCCAGCCTTTTAGGCACGTTTCCTATTAACAGCGATGCGGACGAATTTTTTGATGTCCTTTGATTATTTCCCCTCTTTTTTATATACTTGTACATATTATTATTGCCATCTTGCCAGCCATCTTGTTACCATAACACAAGCATTAGGTTGCTTAGCTTGGGACTAGATGGCGCTGTGTGAAATGTCCAGGGATATTATTATTATTTTAAGACTGTTAGCTTTTTAAATTATCATAATCAGCCTATAACGTTCCCAGCTGGGACATAAGCCTCCTTTCTATGAGAGGGAGTGGGACTATAATCCGTCACGCGGGCCTAATGCGGGTTGGCAGGTGTCACATGTCTTCGAATTTTTGGTTCTAAGACATGCCGGTTTCCTCACGATGTTTTCCTTCACCGTTTTGAGAGCAGTAGTGATGAAGAAATTAAATACACAAAGTAAACCGCCTGCCTGGGTTCGAACTCACGACCTACAGCTCGTAAGTCAGGGCCGTTACCACTGGCCCACCACTGCTCTAAATCAAATTATATAAATACTAGCTTTTGCCCGCGACTTCGTTCGCGTGGAATAGTGACTTCACCAATAGATGACACCGACTCTTGACCAATAGATGGCGCTGTATGTCCGGAATAAATTTTATTTTTTATTTTATTTTTTATTTTTTGTAATAAAAACTATCCTATGTCCATTCTCAAGTTCCAAACTATGTCTGTACCAAATTTCACACAAATCGGTTCAGTAGTTTAGGCGTGAAGCAAAGACAGACAGACAGAGTTACTTTCGCATTTATAATATTAGTTTGGATTTAATCAAAATAGTTAAAAAGTTTATATTAAAACATTAGTGTTCACACTTTAAAGTCAACGACCTTTTTAAAAGCTAAACACATTTAAAAGACCCACATGTCATCAAATTGAAGATGTTATTAAGTAACACAGTTAATTTCTACTAACAATCCTTTAGGCGCGCCTGCATCCCGGCACGGAACTCATCAAGTTTAATTAGTCAATTATTAAGACATTTTGTTTTATTAACAGTTGTCAGTTTTTGTTGTTGCAATTTGTTGTACGTGGATTTCTACTGGCGCATGTTTTGCTTAAAAAAATGAGAAGAGTTTTTTGTCTTTGGTTACATAGGATCATCATCATCATCTGCCTAGCCTTTTCCCAACTATGTTGGGGTCGGTTTCTAGTCTAACCGGATGCAGCTGAATACCAGTATTTTACATGGAGCGACTGCCTACCAGACCTCCTACCCAGTTACTGGGTAATACGATACCCCTTGGTAAGACTTAGATGTAGCCCGCATAATGGATATCCTAACCTTATCTGAATAAATGGAAATAAACGGTTTGACTTTAACTTTGAATTTAATTAAGGCGTTCAAAGATAAAAATAAATCAATCAAATATCTCATACGGTCTATCGTAACTAATGAATAATTTCGCAAAGTGAGTTTATAACAAACAAGAAACACTATTCCATCTGGAAGAAACCACCATTGATTGAAGCCATATCAGTGAGCGTATCTTCAAAAGTAGGTAACAAGCTAATTATAACATTAAGATCAACCTATTAAAAAGAATCCTCATCTAAAAAGATGCACTATGCAGTCTAAGCACTCCTCACGAACAGCAAACAATCGTCATCCCCCTTCACGTTTATAAGCCAACTATGCGATGCAGAGCAAGCAAGGGGTAACGTGTAACATATCCTGTGATCACTCAAAGCCTTCCCTTTGAGCTCTTGAGCCAGTTCTCCCCTAAGCAGGGTGCCCTCGATACAAACCCTTTAGACCCCAATCTGTGACGGCCATATGGAGTGTTCTCATATTGTTTCCCTTTGAAGTAACAGGCATAATGGTAGCTGAAACTATGCTGTTGTGGTTGTGCATTGTTTGATATCTTCTGTATTAGTTTATTGAATTAATTACAGATAATTGAGTGTATTCTTCCGACTAAGAAAGCATGAAAAGGCCTAACCTAGTGTGGCAAGCGGTAGCCATTGTACAATTAACTATTGAAAGTGCCATTTCTTAAGCAGTGCCTGGAATATAAGTTGTTGAGATATATACATTATTAATTATGATTATTGCCATTAGAGTAAAGCAAAAACTATGTTTAACGAAAAATAATGAACGCTTTAGAGAATGTCAATTCGTTATTTATTCTTAATAAAAAAAAATACAACCTTCTTCAAACTCACCACCATCTCAGATCATCAAACACTGACCTATATTATACAAAGCTGGACTAAATATACTATACGAAATGACAGTTGTTCTTTGTGGCAATTCAAAGCATCCCGATTGAGCGTCTCTGGAACTAAAATTGACACATTAGCGCAAATGGCCGTCGTTTTGTTTTGGTACGTCTCTGATTTATGTCTAAATCGTGGGATAAGACTTTTTGTGTATACTACAAGATATTTAGAACAGTTTTATCCTGAGAGCATGCGCATCCTGTAAAACTCGCTATATAATAATATTAGATCCACGGACACTCACGTAGCTGTCAGCGTCAAAATGGTGAAATTCATTTTGTCATCGATAGTATGAAGTCTAGCGTATACTTGTTTATTAAAGGTCAGTGTCACCAAAATATATTGATGATGGCCGAAAATTTCTGCACAGTCTACTTTCAATTCCATATTCAAAAGCTTTAATTTACGGACAGATTATTTCGAAACTAAAACCTCTTTATAGAGGCCAAGCTTAACATTTTCCTATCAAATATTATTGAAAAGGAGCGTGACTTCCACACATTATATTGCCAACGAAACAATCGAAAAGTGTAGTAAATCGATATTTCGCCGTGTTACCTTGAGAATATTATAATAAAAATTAATTGACGGCCATATTGTGTGACACTGTTTCTGTGGAGTAATTATTGGAATATTTCGATGAATCACTATGGTGATTATATATTATAACTACGCTGTTGTAACACACTCGTTCCGGTCGGCCTTGATCCGGCAGAGCTGGGTGACAAAATTGAATATTATGTCGATATATGTTCGGAAAAAAGCCGCTCGGTTCAGCTCAAATTGTGCCGAGCATGATTCAACGACGGTAGATGCCGAACGAAGATTGCCGATCGGGATGAGCCGAATGAAATCCAAATATGTGTAGTAATTGCTGCAGGTTTGCTTTGTTGTTAAACAAATACTGTGCCGAGCCGAAGAAGTGTGTAGTGTAGTGGTAAAAAATTGATTACCTATATTGAACTGATAAGATCACCCAAAACTGTGTCATTTAACTTTAAAATCGACGGGATCAATTAATTACATTCAGAAAGCCACAAATGCCATGCATATATGCATTTGTGTGCCTTTAAGTACAGAAATGTACCAGTCAACCTTTGGATGTAGCCGAGACAAACACTGCTAGGTGCAAAGAATAAATCACTTGCATTACATTACATTGTATCTTATATCGTATCATTAATATTTCAGGTACCTATTGGCCCTCAACTGACCGTCAGAATTTTTTTCCAGCTATATAGTCGTAGATTTAATATTAGCTCTTCAATGTGTTCTTGTCCACAAATAATAAGTACGTCCCACGCACGTAGGCAGGGGTTGGACCACCGCCAATTAAAAATATGGTCTTTGATTAGAAACAAAGGAAGCTTGAAATGAGGTGAATATGTAAAAAGGTTGGTGACCTCTGGCTTTTGCTTTGAATGTAACATCTGTTCGAAATTGAGTTTCGAGAAATGCAAATCAAAATCGATGTAGGTACCTCCTTTATTAATATGGATGCAACTTTATCAGAGCTGGTAATTTTCAGGGCGATTAATGATACGTACACTTAGTGAAAGTTTTAACGTTCAAACACGCTTGCACCATAATTTACTAGCCTTAAAATGTTCATAAGTAATGATATGTTTTGACATACTTAATTAATTTTTCGTTGGTTATTAAAAATAAAATTAGCTGTTCCATACTTTAACACCGCGTAGATATTTGCACTTTTTTATGAAACAGCGGTTTTTTTTTTATAACCTAGGTTATCAAAAAATAATACGGGCTGGTGTGCAACTCCACGTCAATGCGCGTATTTTACGTACAGTTTGATAACCTATTAAAAAAATCTATACTAGGAAGTGAATCAAGAATCAAGTGCTGATTTCATAGTTACAGTGTGTGCGTCAATGTCCCTGACAGCCTGTAGATACACCTATAGCTACCCCTTTGGGGATTACAGGCGTAATGATATGTTATGTTACAACAGTTAACTAAAGAATAGAACCCATCAACTAAAAACTTAAGCTCCCAACTGCAGTACAGTCACTAACTTACAGAACTCCTGCTAAACGTCAATTAAGTGTAACGCGAGCAAGTTTACGTTCAAAATGTTGACCATTAAATTTCATTCAGTGTGCTAACGACCTCTATTATAAAGCATACGGGACTGGTTTATGACTAAGTGTCGACACAAAACCGAGGGACGTATTTATGTTTATAATTAACATGTGGAACCATGGCGGAAGATGCTAGATGCGGCTACGCAGCCTAGGCGTGGGTCTCATAACATTACTGGTGTATTTCCCGAGGGATACAAGGTACGATACACACCTACAAGTCGCCAATTAAATTCAAGTCCTATGTAATATTGCCAATAATAATAGCGCGCAGCGGCTGAGCGATCGGACTGCTGCGCTGCGTGTCACGGGTTCGTTTCCCGCACAGAACAAATATTTGTAAGTCCTACTTGTATTTGTTCTGAGTCTGGGTGTTTTTCTATCTATAATATGTATGTATTTACAAAAAAATGTATATAAGTAGTTTATCAACCATCTTGTTACCATAACACAAGCATTAGGTTGCTTAGCTTGGGACTAGATGGCGCTGTGTGAAATGTCCAGGGATATTATTATTATTATTTGGGGGTTGTCCTTGGGTGCAGTTGCATAGTGCATACAGGGATAATCGTCGGTTAGTGCCTCAATTCATTCAAAGCGTCTAAAGGGCCTCTGCGGGTTGGCTTCGGCCCCTCGTATGCCTTCCTAAGGTCCGGGACCCAACGGTCCTGAGATATGTTAGACATTTAATTAAAAATTTATTTATTAGATTTGACAACATTGGTCCGATGGTTAGTACACACGGCTACACATCAAGCTATGCAAAACCAGTATTAGCTGACCGTTCATTGTGAGGAAATATCATACAAAGTGAGGCCAAGACAAACTGGTCTTGTATAGCTTGACGTATAGCCGTGTGTGCAACAGCAACTTATCAACTAATGGCTGATTTTGCCATCGTCAGATAAATTTTATTCGAGGAATAAAATTGACGTTTGTTTTATATGAAATAACTGTCAAAATTTCAAAATTATTCCTCGAATAAAGTTATCAGATGTTTGAAAAATCAGCCATAAGGGCAAGTAATATTAATTTAAACAATTTTTATTCATCCCTGTCGCACGAGCAAGCGGACAGAGTGCCATTATGCGAGTGCAAATCATGACTCCGGGCTGCTGAAGAGCCTGATAGAAAAGCTCAAAAATACTTTGACCAATACCAGACCTTCAAATCGAACATAGGCCCCACGTTCAGTAATTGGGTTGTGGAGGTCAAAGTCACGATCACGGTCAGGCTGTCGCTCCATGTAAAATACTGGTATTTAGCTGATTCCTGTTAGACTGGAAGCTGACCCCAACATAGTTGGGAAAAGGCTAGGCAGATGATGAATAATTCTAACGTTGATTCATCATGATAACATCACGATAACCCTTAGTAAATAAGTTCATCATAGCCGAGTACTCGTCTAAAGTCCCCGTCAAGAGTTCCGTCTACCAAAATTTGTCGCATATCTCTTCCAGGTCGTTAACTTCTTGTTACAAAGATAATTAAGCCAGTGCATTGTGCATACGACCACCTACGGGTGTAAACAGCCTTTTGACTAACAGACTGTGTAACTGGGGACCCCGGCCCCTAGGATCATCGTCTAATAAATTTATAGCGCTACTTATCACAAACAAACAGGCTATTATCAACCTTGGAGAACGAAGATAGAGTTTCTTTTGCAGTATGTGTCGTTTTAATATTTTATAAGTTGCAGGTATGGAGGTGTAGTACTCGTAGTTGGATTAGTGTGTGTATGACCCTGTTTATTATTTAGAGACGGATTTTTCGTAACGCTGGAAAAATGGCGGAGATAATACTTCTTGCAGGGAATTAGGAGTTCATTGCACGATGGGTTAGAATTACGACTCTGTGTAGTATTAAATTGGGTAATTTTATGACTTGAGAGCGGTCTTCGAGGCAATATGAGCGGTATACTGAACTTTAAACCACATGATATGAAGCTGTGAAGGGTTGAAATTATGTCTTGTGTAATAAACCATGTAATAAATGTACTGATTTTAACTAAAGATAAACTGGTTTACAGGATAGACGACGTCATGTGTTATCTTTTACGATTTTCTTTCGGACCGCTCTCGTTGTATATTTTTACTTTAGCTGTAAAAATACTTACATATATTTTAAAAAAATGCTGTGCTCACGACTTTGTACGCATGCATACACAACCAGCCTATAACCTTCCCACTGCTGGGACACCGGCCTCCTCTCTATGAGAGGGAGTGGGCCGTAATCCACCACCTGGGCCCAGTTTGGGTTGGTAGATGTCGCATGTCTTCGAATTTTTGGTTGTACAACATGCCGGTTTCCTCACGATGTTTTTCATCACCGTTTTGAGAGCAGTGGTGATGAAATTATTGACAAAAAGTAAAGCGCCTGGCTGGGTTCGAACCTACGACTTAAAACTCGTAAGTTGGGGTCGTTACCACTAAGCCACCACTGTTTTGTACGCTCTGTACGCATGCATGTCGGAAAACAAATTGGATTTCATGGGTTTTAGTTTTTTTGCGTGTAACCCGAGTTATTTTTCTAAAATAAAAGTAGGCTACGTCAATCCCATCGTTAACATCTAATCATCTATCTGCCATTTAGTAAAAAGCTATTATTGTGACATTATTTTTACAAACAGACAACTTCCATTTTATTTGTCGGAGAAGGTATATCTGTCTCGCGTTAACATCAGGCATATTTTAATTACTGTGGGCGTACTATGGGTAGTATTGGTTATTGCACAATAGAAAAACGGTTTGCAGTTCAAATCAGATCACAATTCACGAACAAATCAGTCACACTAGCGAATCACATACTGTAGGTACACATTTAACGATACGGAACGCGACAGTTTCTAAACACATGTTGTTCGTACGATGTCCAATGTTTCGATGATCCTGAGAGCTCTGCTCACACCGTTCTTGTAGCGGTCACTCCCGTCCACCTCCATGAACTTAAGCTAGACTCTTTCCAGCACCACGAGATGGCGCTGACGTTCCGAATAGTCAAAAGAAAGACTCCGACATATTTATTTGTATAAATATGTATAATAATATGTATTTATTGGTAAATCTGGCTTTGTAAACCCCACCTTAGGGCCTAGAAAAGTAACTCGCTTTCAAAGCGTTTCATTTTTCAACAACGACTTATATGTGATTAACATAAGGTGTTCGGTAGCTAATTATGTCAATCTAAAACTACAGCCCTTTCATAGTTTTACTCTATAGAGGTAAAATAACTTTTGCATCACTGTCCAAATCACAATGATCTTTATTCCCTTTCAATAAGGTTGCTGTTAGGTTTCTTCAACTGACAAGTCTGTCAAAATTATCATTCATCTTTATTCTCGTTACAATAAAGTAGCTGCTGGTCAGGTAGAATAACTATGAACGGACTTTACTTTGACTTTTCCATCATCGTTATCGCAGATAGAATGCCACTTTGTTTAGGCCCTCTGATTTCAATTACCGAATAAATCCTTATGGTAGGTACTCTTCTCAAGGGAAGGTGTACACTGCACGTACCTACGGTTTAATTGTTACAATTACAGCAATAGCCAACAACATAGATACAAACAACTAAGGCCGTCAAATTAACTTTAGAATTGATGAGAGCTCGTGCGTGTTTGCTAAGTGGCTACATGGCTACATGTATTGTCTAGCCACAATCTAGACAAAGAGGTTTACCCGTCTGAGTGTCTGTTGCGCAAAACGTTACTACGCACACAATAAACAAAATAAAGTCGCCTGCGTAGAGGTCTAACTAGTTTTTAGGGCTCCGTAACAAAAGGTTGCACATGGAACCCTATTATTTAGCCTACGGCGTCTGTTTGACTGTCTCAGGTCTACCTATATCTTAAGAACCGTAACAGCTAGAGAGTTGAAACTTTCACAGACAACGTGGCCGCTATCATGAAAAATAATAAACCTCTAACGATGTCATTTTTCAATATAATTTATTTCAGCCCGAAAGAAATTTTCTTCTTCTTGCACTTCACATCTTAAAAACTGTAATACTTGTAGCGGTATCTACAACGCCACATGCGAACAACGCGTCATACTGACGTCACGCAAATCCTGCATCTCGCAAGCAGAGTTTACCGCGCAGTTAGCATAGATACAATTTCCTAACATCAATCGTTGGGCAATTGCCCGCCAGACACAACACCCGTCTGGTCGGAGGATCCTCCCTTTTCTATGGAGGATGAGTGAACTTTACACTCTGTTCCTCATACCTCCAAAACGCGAAAACGAAACGCGAAACGTTAAACTTGGTACTATCTTGGTACTTGGCTACTTCCTACTAATAACAATAATTATTATATGTAAACGCGAAAGTTTGTCAGGCTGGATGGATGTTTGTTACTCTTTCATGCAAGAACTACTAAATGGATTTTAATGAAACTTTACAGCGATATAGCTTAAACATCAGAATAAAACAGGATTCTTTTTAACCCGATATTCCCATGGGACTGACACTTATGCGGGTTAAACTACGGGGCGCTGCTAGTACTTTACAAATAAACCACAAACAACTCGTACCAACCGAGTAACATTCAAATTTTGGTGGTTACGAAAACCTTTATGTGGTACGACTCACACTTGGCTGATTTCGGTTTTTATAGCAGCCAATGTATGTATGTCTATGCAAATATTCCTGAGCCACCCAGACGCTTTCGTACCGTCACAAATGTAACCGTTCCATAGTATGATTCCCAAAACGAGCCAAACCCGAAGCTGTCCGGAATGAGCCGAAAAATTCGTCGTTTTTTAAACTTCGCTTCAATTTAACTCTGCAGTGCTAACTGCTTTGCGGCTTAAAACTGGGTGGAGTTTCTTTTTGGCCAGTAATGCGAGGTACTCATGCAATATTCGTTTGTTTTTCAACAAAATATGTTGCTGCGTTAAAATTAAATCTTCTGCTATTACCGGAGAGAATGAAAAAGGTTTTTTTGGCACAGTGTTTACACAGAGAGAATAGATTTAAACATGGCACAAATACTTTTTTTCTGTAATGCGAGTTAATGGCCTCCAGCTTATAGCATTTTTAAGTGGAGAGTGGCCAAGGTTCAATAAGTACCCTTATCTGCATCTACCAAATCCTTTCGACTACAAGTTGAAGGGTACAAAAAGCAACAAGAAATACCGATTCGTCATTCCCTCCTGCCTTTAATTTACACATTCTACCTGCACTTTTCCCCTAATAAAAACATGAACATCGCAATTTTCTAAACTACCCAACAGTATAATGTTTATACGCATTGAGCTACGTCCCAGTTAAAACTATGCTTGCTATAAAATACTGTTTTTAGTAACTCATTCGTAGTACAAACTTCGTTGAACACGGAACGTATCAGGCCGGCAAAAAAGTTCGGCTGCATGAAATGTGGGTTCTGTAGTTTTATTTTTATTATGCTAGTTGAGCTTCTGAAATCACAGATGACGTGCTTTCTATGTAGTTTTGGAATATCTGAACATTGTGTCATGTCGCCGGCAGGGAAACATAGTAATTACAAAGCAATTGTACCTACATTATTATTAGCCATTCATCTTAATCTGCCTACCCTTTTTTAACTAAGTTGAGGTCGGCTCCCAGTCTGACCAGATGCAGCTGTATTACATACTAGTATTTTACATGGAGTGACTGCCTACTTGACCTCTAAAATCCTGTTACTGGTCAATCTATCAGTATTTCAGGCTTCTGACTATTCGTAACAACTGTCAATGATCTACAAATTAGTCGGGACCAACGGCTTAACGTGTTTGGAATGTAATGAATGGTCACCCATCCACGAACTAACCTCGACAAGCGTTGCTTAACCTTGATGATCTACCCGCGTGGCTGTTATTATTTAGCCACGACCCTCCCCTTAGCAGAGCCATAGGACAATGGCTAATAATATAACCATTACAGCAGACGTTTAATGCATCTACAATGTCAATATAAATCATCTTTGGATTATAAAGTTCAGAGTCTCTTATATTTTTGGCAACTAAACCCGGAAAATAAACCGATACTTTTATTGAAAGAATTGGCAGCAACCCCTTCCTTAGCAGTTAAAGGTACCGGGATAACTAGTTCGTTCGCCAAGTCTGGCTATAAAAAAAAAACCATTACCTACTTACTTATAAACGTTCTATATTTAGTATTTTTGTGACGCAATGTTCACTGTTGTGTTCAATGTTCTCTGCGACTTATGATTTCGAAACATATTTTTCTATAATTTAACTGAAATATTTTTCCTGTAATTGTATAAGCAACTTGAGAATAACAACAAAACTTTAACAATTTTTTCGTTTAAGTCCAAAGAAAAGTTCAGAACAAACCAATTGTACTTTACCTTACTTTTTCAGCCTAATTTACTGAAAAGAAATCCTACATTATTCTTCGCTTATTTCAGAAGATTTATGTCCGACATGAAATTAGAGCTTCACCTTGAACTTATTTTCGGCTAATTAAGGCTAAATATATTCTCATCTTACTCTAATTTATTATGTAAATAAATAGTAGATCACATTGATTGTGGGGCAAAGGTCGTCCCTAATTAAGGGTGGCTACACACGCAAAACCGTGGAGTCGGAACTGACCGCAAATCGCAAAATCCGGACGTCAATTCATGAGTGCCGAGCTTTAGTTAAATGTTTGATTTCAACATTTTACGTTTGGAATTCTAGTTCGGTTAAAACGTTAATCCTTATGTAAAATCAGAAGTTATTATTTTCATCCCTTTTTGGAGCCATTTTGTTTTATTAAAGGCAATTAATTACAGTATTTATAGAGAGGTGCCGGTTGAATTCTGTTAGTAAGGATTTTAATTATTTCAAGGGTAGTTGTCCGTTGGGTTGGGTATGGGGATAGTGATTGAGAGGGAGTAACTTGAAATCTCATTCGGTGCGGTTTGTCGCAAACTTTCAAGCATTAAGAGTAGTTAGCAGGGTTGAGAGGTTTCAAGCAATACCCATGAAATCTATGTGTGTATCAATAATAGTACTAGATTCCCGATAAGCGCTTCAAAAACGGCCCGCAAAATAAGACCACAAATACTTTTGTGGTCTTATTTCAAATTAGTATGATTTTAACCTTATTACTTAGACTTTAAGTTTCATTTTAGAATAAATGACTGAAAATTTGAAAATAGAATGATTTAATTTTCATGCGACATTTTAAATATATTTTGCAATGGTAATTAAACTTTATTTTTAAGCATTAAGGTTTATAATAAACTGAAGTTGTTAATATTGTTAAACTTTTTTCTAAGAAATGTAGATGTTTACGCGTGTGCAAACGTGGCCACTTGAGCGACTGATTTTTGTTCCTGATCCTTAATTTATTGATCGAAGTGTTTAGTAAAAAAAAAACCTTAACAACGTAACAATTAAGTTTATAATATTTTGAGATTTCTGCTAGGCTCTACTAGGTGTTGTTAATGTTACCTTTATGGCCATTTAGGAGTTTATTTTGAACTTAATATAATCAGCCTATAATGTTCCCACTGCTGGGACACAGGCCTCCCCTTTCTATGAGAGGAAGTGGGTCATAATCCACCACGCGGGCCCAATGCGGGTTGGTAGATAAACTTAATGTCCTTCCTATCATAACAGCCACGGCAACAGTCTCGTTTAGAATTAAATTTTCCTTCAAATAATATTCCCCAAAAAAACCACATCCATTATCCCCCACTAACACAAACCACAATTTTTTCACTCGGAAACAAAAGGCTCCCGAAACAAAACACTATTCACTTGCTATCGAACTAACAATTTTCCGTGCGAATACGATTCGTGGCCCAAAATCATAGGTAACCCTCTACGTTCAAGTGTCAGCGTTCAGTCCTGATTAAGCCGACCGCACCGGCCCGGATTGTCGAGTTAATTGCACGGTAAAAACCAGTACGGTGGAACTACAATGGCTTCATTAGTGGACGCCGAACCGGATTTCAATTTGTACGGCACGCTAAAATCGAGGGAAACATAATTGACAAATATGGGGTTATCAGTGGACGATTTAATTTTTTGATGATTCTTTTGTAAACCACACTTGAATTGCTGCCGTGCGGTAGCGGAAATTGGGTTGGGATGACGAAACTGAAGTTGAACTGATTCTGGTATTGGATAAAGTAAACTGCAATTCGGTAACGTGATAAAATCAATGCTATTCAAACGATTATTGAAGGATACATTTTTGGCAATATAGCATGTCTTTCATACACGCTTTCTAATTGGAATCCACCAATATGTTTTACTAAACCATCCTAAACGTGGCTTTTGGTAAGTTCTCCATCAGCGATCGTCATTTATTTTAAGTCATTCAATAGGTACGAAATAGTATTGTGTGCTACGAATGTGTAGCAGCGTAGCATTGCTACGAAAATTCGTAGCACCAAATCGTATGCACACAAGTTACATTAAATTTATATATTGCCAGCGATTCGGTACCAAAATAATTAGGGAGTATTTGAAATACATGATGAATCAAGTAGAGTAGTGGGACGTTAGCCTTTTGTTCTCCGGATTACAGTTTCGAATGTTGCATTTGAGAGCAAACATTAGTATGGCTTCTAGCCCCTACTGCATGGAAATGTGAGCCGAAATTCAGATTTATGCAATTGATTGAATGCCCACTGAAACTGATACTACGTAGCTGATATTAATATTTATACCTCAGTTTGAGTATAAATATAAATATCAGCTACGTACGTAGTTTTAGTTAACAATGTATAAGCCATGTTATTAAAAACTTGTATGTTGTTTATGTAATTAAAAATATTTATACCTCAAAGCCTAAGTCTAAATATTTAATTAATATCAGCTACGAAGTAACAGTTAACGAAGAATAAGCCATGTTTTGTAATGATTTGTATGTTGTTTATGTTATTAAATACATTATTATTATCGCGCATCATCATCTGCCTAGCCTTTTCCCAACTATGTTGGGGTCGGCTTCCAGTCTATCCGGATGCAGCTGAATACCAGTATTTTACATGGAGCGACTGCCTATCTGAACTCCACAATCCAGTTACTGGTTAATACGATACCCCTTGGTAAGACTGGTTGTCAGACTTTCAGGCTTCTGACTACCCGTACCTAAAGACTGTCAAAGATCCACGAATGACAGCCGAGACCAACGGCTTAACGTGCTTTCCGAGGCACGGAGCACATTATTATCGCGCATATTGTTCATTATTAACTTGTAAACTACCTTTGCGAAACAGTAGACTTTGAACATTATGTCACTCAATCATTGCTGTTTGAATCTTAGTGTGCATACACTAGAGCGACATGCGTCGACGACAAAGGTACCTGCAACTATTGTCGATGGCAGCCGTCGGCAACGTTGCCGCTCGTGTATAAATTGAGCATCGTACTCAAATACACGAGTGAAATGTTATCGACGGCAGACGCTGACGCGTCTTTGGCTCCCGCGACACGCGTCAATGGCTGTCGCTAACACGCGTCGACGTGTGTATGCCCACTTATAATGCATAGGAGATACAGTATACGTAGCAGCACTCGTGATTTACAACGAATATTAATAAAAACATAAAGTAAACACTGTTCCAAAAGTGTCAGTAACGAAAATGTAAATAAATAGATCAGAAAACGTATCTGCAAATGTCAAATTGAGTGCATAGATTTGAACACTTAAACCTGAAATTCTAACCTTAAATCAACTTAAAGATGTTTTTCATTTGTTGATTTTTTTAATAGACGTTAACTGCAAAACCTCAATTTTCGTCCAAGATTAAATACAATCTGAAAATCCGTCATTGTAACACAATGAAACAATTCGATTTAACACTAAAACATAAATTCCTAAAGATATCACAATAGACGCGTTAATTCATTTTCAATTGACTAGCTTGCGGAGGATGTCGACCAGTTAATACCTTTTCTCTTTTATACCTCAATTGGTGGCGAAACAATGGTTCTTTTATTCAATTACATTGTTACAGAACGTACACCAAAACTGGGCATTCAGGGCCTAGTAAACCTTAAAAAAAACACAAACTATTATTAGTATTGTCCAAGAGATAATCTGCTGAACGTGGAGTAGATATGGAGTTCGTTTCTTTTCTTTCTTTTTTATTCTTAATTTTTTAAGCCTTGTTTTTATTTTTTAGGGTTCAAACGGGACCCTATTACTAAGACTCCACTGTCCGTCTGTCTGTCTGTCACCAGGCTGCGTTTCATGAACCGTGATAGTTAGACAGTTGAAATTTTCACAGATGATGTATTTCTATTGCCGCTATAACAACAAATACTAAAAACAGAATAAAATAAATATTTAAGTTGGGCTCCCATACAACAAACATGATTATTTTTGCCGTTTTTTTGCTCGCAACAGGTAGGCGCTTGAAATATTCACAGAATATTTAGTTGTATATTCACTTTAAAAATAAATAATTAAATTAAAATAAATATTTACGGAGGGCTCCCATACAACAGACGTGATTATTATAGATAATGATACGGAACCCTTCGTGCGCGAGTCCTACTCGCACTTGGCCGGTGTTTTCACTATGCTGTTTTATTTTAGCGTTGTGAGTATTTACTATAATTACCACTCTTGGCAGACGAAATGATCTATAACATTGTGATGATCCTGAAAAGTTCACTGATGATCGCATTCCAAAGATGTATTATTCATCATCAGTCTTAACAACATACCTATTGGTTATGAGTGCAAGGGAATTATCATCTTGTCACCTCACGTTAGATGCTGAATTCATTCATTCATATAATCGCTACCGTACCGCGCAACTCATGCGCTGAGGAAAATTCATTCCTGCGCCCTAATTGCGTAATACACCAATCAAAATCTAAATTATTTTGAAGGATATTGATAATCCATTGCTTCATTTGTTCGAAAAAATTGTCTGCTCAAAAACGTAATTCTTTATTGGAATTAATAATAATAATTAAATAATAATAAATATTTAATAAAAATAATTATTATTAATTATAATAATTAAAAATAAAATAAAATTATTAAATAATAATTAAATATTAATTAATATTAATTTATTTAATAATAATTATTATAGTTAGTTAGTTTGTATTAGTTAGTTGTTATAATTATAGTTAGTTAGTTTGTATTAGTTAGTTGTTATAATTATAGTTAGTTAGTTTGTATTAGTTAGTTGATTATTATAGTTAGTTGTTGAACGGTCAAAATGAAAGTCATTTCTACTGTTAATGTGTACTGTTAGTGTCTACGAATTAATCCGAATAAAATAAATAGTCCATTAAAAAAATAATTACCCGTGCTATAGAATGGACAGGCAACAATGGAAACAAACTGTATAATTTTCTGTTGTACCTCAAACCGTGACGAAACAGTAGTTCTTCAACTCAATTACATACACGTGCAAAAATAAAATACGATTATATTCTTCACATTCAGGTCAATGGTCAACTTTTCATCGAGGAAGTATTTCTCAAGGGGGTAACAGTCAAACTTTCGTTTGCTATTATCAACTGTTATACATTGTATTTGCTTTTCATTTTACCTTTATAATCCCTAGGGACGAAGTAACGCCTTTTTGTTCATTCACTGAATATTTTGTTTGAAAATCTTTTTTGGCAGGTATTTTAAATAAGAGAAAATGTTACATTATTATTGTCTCATATACCAGCCTATTAGGATTTCAGACTTGTTTTAACTAGACTAGACTTGTTTTATTCTTACGATTTCAGACTTATTTTAACTACTAGCTGACCTGACAGACGTTGTCCTGCCCGAACAGTGCCATCTACCGGGTCCAATTTTGAATCTATACTACCACGGAATAACCAGGGACCACTCAAACACACACAAAATATTTCATCAAAATCGGCTCAACCACTTAGGAGTTACACATGTACAGAAGAATTATATATTATCTAATAAAGATAACCCTACACTGATGTCAGTAATATCCAACATAAACTTGGAAGTACGTACGAACTAAAAAAGTCATATTGCTACTTGCGTTGATTTGAATATTTCTGGACTTTAAAAGAGACTTTGACCCTTGAGTTTGTTTCGCCATTTCTTCTCAGGGATAATCAGAAAGGAAATGTCGACTCCATCCGGGTTCTTGTTTTATAATATGACGTACAAAAGTGGTTGCCACATCCTATTTACAGAATAAACAATTTCATATCATTCATATTTTGCATGGAGTAGTTTGTGATTTTTTTTTTGGAGTACTTTCTTAATAACCCATTTCACCCCGCAAAACGTGAGACAATGACAGCTACAATTAATGGTCAAAAGTGAATTCTATTAAATCTCCACAAGGTTCAGTATAACTATTTTACTTCTTTATTTATTAGTTTATCATATCGACAGCAAATAAAAAGGTATACAAAAAAATCTAAACATGTTCAATTCGCAGACAATACCTATGGGAGGCAGTTGTTTTACTGTTATACGTACTTAAGTTACAAAACTGGCAATCCACTTTTCCCAGAAAAACACCGCGCGTTTCGAGTTTCAAAAGAAAAACAACTAAAATACTAAATTAAATATAATAGCATAATCAGCTTAATAACATTCCAACTACTGGGACAAAGGCCTCCTCTCTGTGTGAGAGAACAGTAAAAAAACATTAAATATGATTCTCAGTACACGCTCAGTCTCGCGTCAGGGAGAGGCAATCTCTACGCCCTCACGCCCCTAGCCGCCGCAGAGGACGCCCTGGATGAGAGTCAACAGCCGACTCCCGGCCACCGTAGCCGCGGGCTTGCGGGCGACGAGCAATGGGCAGCTCGTCGCCCGGTAAGGACCAGGCCCGGGTCGACGGCGCGTTGTGTTCCAGGCGCGCCTCAAAGAGATGTCAGCACGAACTGACGGGGTCCGCCAGGGCCGATGCCGCCGGGGCTGCGGGTTTTTTGAAAGAGATACCGTGGCCCCTGGCACAAGCAACTGAAGGAACACGGGTAGGTTTTAGTCAGTAAAAGTCTGACGCGCCCTTTTTTTTTTTGGGTGGGAAATCATCAAATGACCCCTCCCGCTCTGGGCGGAGCGAAAGGGAGTGTAAATGGCAATAATCTTGCCCCCTATTACATGAAACTAAACATCATTGAAAAAATGTGGGTGGCATTAACTACCTCTGCCTACGTCTTCGGGGAATACAGACGTTAAGCTATTTTTATGCAGAAGGAACCACAAACAGTTACAATATAAAACATAGTAATACGATATAATTAAAAAAACTTATACACAATATTATAAATTGCTGCCCACAATGCTGTTTACTGATTAACTACGAGTATTGGAGACATAACTGTGAAATAATATATCGATTAGGGTTACAATTTTTATTTTTTTTGCTTACTGGTATTCAGCTGCATCCGGTTAGGCTGGAAGCCGACCCCAACATAGTTGGGAAAAGTCTAGGCAGATGATGATGATGTGAGAACAATGAAAAAATAACAATGTAAAATATAAAATAAGCCCTGGCAGTTAAATGTCCAGGGATATTATTATTATTATAGGATAATTTTTATCCCGATATTCCCACGGGATCGAAACTTATGCGGGTGAAACTGCGGGGCGCAGCTAGTCATTAAATATAATCAAGTAATCCCTTAGAAGTACTCGATATTTTTTGTGGCATCACAGCTGTAGTGCAAATATGTCAACTAACTGTTGAAGGCCCCTGTATATCATACTCAAGAAATGGCACATAAAAGATATGTCTGCTTTGATAATGCAATATATTAATACAGACTGTATGAAAAAATCTAGGTTGAAAAAACAAGTCTCGAAGACGCGACATACAGTCGTCACAATAATGATAATATGAGTGAGATACGTGTGTGAAGAGCTACAAAAAAACGTCTGCAGACTACACCTAGATTTTCTATCTAAATAATGATATGATGTCCTTTTGAGTAAGCATGAGTATATTTTCTGAGAATTTGCGGCCAGTGACAAAATGTATTCTCGAGAGAAATGTGTGAGGTGAAATGTGATAAAGGTTATATATATTATGTAGGTCAAATTTTATTAAGGACAAGGTCATTTTGCATACATAAACTTATGCCTTCTTCCCATGGGTGTAGGTAGAAACAGAACGCCACCAGTTACGATCATTACATACTTCTTTTGCTTTGTTTGCGTTTATACATCAGAGGGGCAATTCTCGTAATTTAAAACGTTCAAAATCTAGTCGCAGTCTCATCTCAGCGACAAACAAATGTCAAAAACTTGTCAAAATGTAGGGAAATTAGAAGTATTTTTTGGCAGATTGACACTGCGATCAGACTGTGAACGGTCCTAAAATTACGAAAATTGCCCCTCTGATCATTTTGGGACATCGACGCAAAAACTGAATTCAGCATAATTATGACTCTAAACCCCCTAGCGCAAAAAATGATTGTCAGTTATCAAAAAAAAAATGTTCTGTTTATAGATTAGTGTCGCGGTCAAAATATATGTTTTTTTTTTTAATAACCTTTGAAATATTTCAACGCTGTGGTGTTCAGGATCATGTATGTACAGACGCCAGCACATCAAGCTACTACAATCTGTCAAATGTCTTTAATAGATTTTCAACTTTATCGCTAAAGAATTAAGGTTCAAGGTTGATTGGGAAAATTTGACAGCTTCGTGTAGCTTGACCTGCTGGCGTCTGTACTGAATCCACGGTACAGTCCCTGCCGCCCCGAATAGCAGGAAACAGGAAAATAAAATCTTCTGTGAATTCCATTTTGCAGGTCCTGAGGAGAGTAGTTAAAGTTTTAGCTGGTATACGGGTCCAGCTTAACTCTTTTCCTTCCCCATGTAAAGTCTTTCATCAAGAGTGCACCAGAATATCTATCTTGCACTTTAAAACAGACGTAAAGTCCTCTTTAATGTACAAATGAATATTTTAATTACTTACGAGTAATAAATCTTTTAAGATTTTTATTTGCATCATCAATGGATCAAAGAGGTCGTTAAAGTGAAATATGAATTCGTGTAATAAAAAATGAAAAAGAAATTAAATGTATTAAATATTCAATGCTTTTTTCCATAGAAGTGAAAACATTTGCAACTTTCATTAACAATGGATATTCTAGAGATATTTATTTTAGAAGTAGGTTAGCAGCGCCCCGCGGTTTAACCCGCATACGTCTCGATGCCGTGAGAATACAGGGATCCTCTACGGTTATCCTAGGTATAAACTATCTTTATGCCAAATTTCATTCAAATACGTTCAGTAGTTTTTGCGTGAAAAAGTTAAAAACATCTATCCATCCTCACTTTCGCGTTTATTACATTATTGTAGTAAGTAGGATATCGGTCGGTCATGATTTTAGTTTCTCTTTTGCTCCTACACGCGCTGTCTACATGATCTACATCTCTTTGTCTACTTTCCTATCGCAGGTATTATACAACTACATATATTTCTATATTACTAGAAAAGATTTCTTTAGAAGTAAGCATATTTTTCTGTTATTTTCTTCTTGTCTGATTATATATTTGTGTACATAGATGGTTAAATAAATAAATTAATGGTTTTACTCAATGGTTCAATGACTCCAAACCATTGTTTAATACACAAAATAACTGAAGCATTTGGCGATAAAAAAACTATACTTTTGCGCTACAATTAGTGCACAATTAGTAGAGGTTTTTTAAATCGACAAATGCTTTAGTTTATTCACTCTGGAAGCACCAAATAACGAGAGGAGTAGTAATCTATTGTTATCAACAAAACTATATAGAACTATCTGCGCCCCGCGGTTTCACCCGTATAAGTTTTGATACCGTGGGAATATCGGGATAAAAAGTATCCTATATGTTCATCCTGGTTATAAACTATGTGTGCCAAATTTTATCCATCCGTTCTGTAGTTTTTGCGTGAAAAAACATTCATCCATTTATCCATCCATCCATCCATACGAACTTTCAAATTTATAATATTAGTAGGATCTATATCTCTTTCAAACAACCCACACGATAATACCAGCCACCGATAATCCAGAATATTATCTCATCATTACCTTTAATAAACGGCCAATTATCTCATTTAAAACGATATTCTCATTACGACTCCTAAATCTGCGGCAATCTAGCAGCTTATTCGATTAAAATCTCCATAGGTAAGTAGCGAGCGATTTAACAAATTTTACGAGGGGAAACTTCGTAGTAAATTAGGCAGAGTTTCAGCTCGCTCTAGTCTAGGGATATGAAATTAAACACTAACTTTTATGCGAGTACCTTATTTATCAGAATCTGTAACTTTTCTGCTGATTACGAATTTGGTTTGTATGAATTTATAAGTTTTGAGCAAAGGGTGAGGTTTGAAAAGGGAGAATAAAAGTTAAAGTACGGTTTAATGATAGGCAGTTTGGTACAGTTGACAAAAGAGATATTTATCAAACTCAAACTGTAACAGAAATATGAAGCTAGTTGCCCATTCCAAAGCGTAGTAGGTATACCTATGGAGAAGAACGGACAAGAAACTCCATATACACTATATTGTTACATCATTATTAGTATGTAGGCAAAAACTAAATATAATATATATAGTAATATTTGTGGCATCGACAGAACCTCAGAGCACAGAGACGCCTCGGTGGCCGCTGCTAACGGCGGCATTTTCAACAATGTCCATACAAACCAAGCTAACTCGCTTGGTTTACTTGCATTACGGCACAAACGACGTATAGATAGTGACAGCTTTGAATGACGTCCGTGACAGAAGTTGTGCGCTCTAAGACTTTCGTTGTCACGATTTTTTTTGGCACTGTCGTCCCTAGGTACCGGTATGGCGGTTTCATGACCTGTCGTTATAATGATGAGCCACGCAATAATGAATTATTAAATTGTCGGTGTAATGCAAAGATGTTTATTTATTTCTCGGTAACCAATCTCTTTCGTTGAATGTACTTACGGTTTTCATATTTAAAAAAAAAAAACTATAAAGCTCTTGTTTTTAAACGACTTCAAAAGAAGGATTTACGCAAAACTGTAGAAAAAAATACGTAGATCACAAACATGGAAGCGTTCAAACAAACGATGTTTTCACTTTGATGTCAAATTTATAATGAAAAAACCTTTTGAAATTCAAATAAATACTTTTATTAAAATCTAGTAGAGTACAGAGTTTTTTGCAAGCTCAAGGAAAATAGAAATATGCAACCTACATTGCAGGTATGTTCGTCATTTTCCAGAAGTACTTTTAACTTGACTAAGCAACTTAATTAAAGTAGCAGAAATATTCGTTTTTCGTTCTCAGAATGTCACGGCCTAGAGCTGCAGCGGTCGGCAACACGCGGCCCGCGGGCTGCTTGCGGCCCACGGACGTCTTACTTGCGGCCCGTGAATATTTTGTAGGTAAATAAGTTATAAATATCCAAACAAATGCTATCTCTGATATGCACACAGACGTAATGGCATTCCAAATGAAAAACAAACTCTTTAGAAAACATATTGATGAAAAAAGTTAGATCATTTTCCGAATTGTAAAAAGGCTGCCAAGGAAGTTGGAATAAATTTTAATTGGAAAAGTGATAAAATGAAAGATATTTTAATACTAAACTGCAAACTCATTCAGCGTCAGATTTGGTGATGAGAAAGTTTCAAGCAAACTGAAGATTTTTGCAAACCCTTTTTCGTGTGATATTGAGGATGTTCCGAGTCATTTACAAATGAACGTGATTGATACCCAATCTAATGATGCTCTCTAAAGCTCTTTCTATGAAATCAACGACCTTGTTAAATTTTATGGCAGCTTGCCATCTGATTTTGACGAATTGAAAATGTTTGTTCAGCAGTTCATTACAATTTTTGGTAGCACTTATTTATGCGAACAAACTTTTTCAATTGTCAATTATAGAAAAAATAAATGCATATGCTTCTCGTCTAACAGATGAGCATTTGAGAGTCATTCTACGAATTGCAACTACAAATATGACAGCTAACATACAAGAAATAGCCTCCGAAATGGTTGCATTTGGGAGGCTATTTCTTGTATGTTAGAAAAATAACCAACGTAAATCATTCAGAAATGAAAACTACGAAGTACTTTGTAGTTTATATATATAATTTAGTTTATATATATGTACTTAGTTTATAAATATGTTTGGGCTTTATAGCTAGAAAAATAACCAACGTAAATACACAGTACAGTACAGTGTGATGTCTGAGGTTGCTCAGACATCACACTGTCTATTTAGGAACTTTGTAGTTTTCATTTCTGAATGATTTACGTTGGTTATTTTTCTAGCTATAAAGCCCAAACATATTTTCATAATGCAAGTAGGTAATACGTGTACGAATTGAATTCCGTATGTTTTAACAATATTTAATAACATTTTTATTTTCTCTATGGGATTTGACAAATTATACTTAGGTATATTTGGCTTCTAGGGTTAATATCACAACACAAGGTGGCAAAATAAACTAAAGGCGGGCTGCCTTTAGTTTATTTTGCCACCTTGTGACCCTTGCCTACCAAAAGGTTGCCGACCGCTGGCCTAGAGTATTCATGCGAACTAGTAGGAGTTTCCATGTTATGAATACAGCAGGCATTAGCATAAAATATTATAATAATAACATGAAATGAAATGTGACCATAAAATTTGTTTAAAGGCGTTGGAAGGCCTCCCACATGGTAAACCGATGACCTTGTGAAGGCCGCTGGAATCTGCTGAATGCGAGAAGCATAAAACCGGTCGAAGTGGCGGCGCTTGGGGGTACCTATGTCCAGTAGTGGACGTCTTTCTGCTGAAATGATGATGATGATATAATTTGTTTTGTGTCTGGAATAGCATTTAAACGTTCAAAATCTAGTCGCAGTCTCATGTCAGCGACAAATAAATGTCAAAAACTTGTCAAAATGTAGAGAAATTCGAAGTATTTTTTGACAGATTAAGATTGAGATCAGACTGTGAACGTTCTTAAAATTACGAGAATTACCCCTCAGCAATCATTCTAAAATCAGTTTGTAGGTGGATAAATATCTCGTAGGCGTGCGGAGTAGGTATGTGCGAGTAAATCCCTACCTCCCAATTAATGATATTAGGAGGAACAACGAGGTACTAAATGAATAGATTGGTTGGAGAAGGTCGATTCCTTTTATTTATTTACTAGCTTCTGCGTGCCAATTCGTCCGCGTGAAATTTCTTGTTCCCCATTACCTATTTCGTTTTCTGACTTTTTTTCCTATATGCTCGGCCCCTAAGAGTTCCAGCGTAATGTTAAATAGCCTATAGCCTGAGTTCCAGCGTGATGTTAAATAGCCTATAGCCTGAATTCCAGCGTGATGTTAAATAGCCTATAGCCTGAGTTCCAGCGTGATGTTAAATAGCCTTTAGCTTGAGTTCCAGCGTGATGTTAAATAGCCTATAGCCTGAGTTCCAGCGTGATGTTAAATAGCCTATAGCCTGAGTTCCAGCGTGATGTTAAATAGCCTATAGCCTGAGTCCCAGCGTGATGTTAAATAGCCTATAGCCTGAGTTCCAGCGTGATGTTAAATAGCCTATAGCCTTCCTAAAGAATTGGGCTATCAAATGTAAAAATAATTTTTCAAATCCGACTGGGAGTTCCAAAGATTAGCGCGTTAAAACAAACAGATTAAGTACATATAGATTTTGTTGCGGAGCTATTTTAAAATTATGATATCTCCTAAGATGTTGATTGAAATCAAGTGATATCAAGAACAATTTTGTTCACAGTTAAATACTTGTGACGAATAACGTATTTATTTGGATATGGATTAATATCATTTGGATAAAACACCTTCCCAAATAATGTATTAATTTCGAACAAATTTGATTACCATAAAAAAGGTTAGGTATAGTGAGTCAATCTTAAAAAAAAAGACATTATGCTGTCACGGACTTTTTTCTAGAACTCTTAAAGAGAAATAATTCCATCATACGTGATTTTTGCGTAACTTAAAGCGCACGCAACGGAAGCTATAATTTTTCCCGTTTTTGCAACATTTTCCATTGATGCTCCGCTCCTATAGGTCGCAGCGTGATGTTATATAGCCTAAAGCCTTCCTCGATAAATGGACTATCCAACATAAAATATTTTTCAATTCGAACCAGTAGTTCGCGTTCCACCTAACAAACAAACTCTTTAGTTTAGTTAAATCGAGAGGGTCATCAATCCGCATCCAATGAATGAAAGTTGTATTCGTGAATTTTTTAGCGGCATTTGCGATTTTAGTAATTTTATATTATCTCCAAAACTGTATGACCAATTGACATACTGTAAAGGGCAAATCTTATCTCTATAATGTCCTTCTGATCATAAATCTTGTGATGATAAGGATTAGATGAGGAGGATCTTAATTTAAACATTTTATTTTCATCCAAACGTAAGCTTTTATGTTTTAACTTCTATGTTTTAAAAAAAGCATGTTGTTCACGTGAACAAGGTGCTTTTTTAAAACATAAAAGTGATATTAAAAGATAAAATATAAAAGATAGAAATATGGTGTCGCGGACTTTTTTGTAGAACTATTTAAGGCGGACCAGATTGCCATACACTGTTTTTAGTTATATACAACTGTTGAGGCAGCGCATGCAAATAATTCTGTTTTAAGTGGTATTTCTTTCCGACTTGCTAGAAAAGTTGTGAATAGCTCAGCTAAAATGCATGATGTAAACATAATTTATAGCTTATAGCACTCACACATAATTTAGCTTCTACCAGTGAAAACCTTTTTAGAATTGGATCATTAACTCCGGAGATTATCCCCTACATACAAACAAACAGATTTTACCTCTCTATAATATTAGTATAGATTTATTTTAAACGAAACAGTTAAAAACCAATTACAATAATAAAAGAAACCCGCGGCTCCGCACGGGTGCAATTTACATGTAAATATTCTGTTCACGACACATTGAGCACAAGTTCTGAGCAGTATCCTATTAAAAATTATACTTGTACACACGGCTACACGTTAAGCTATACAAAACCAGTTTGTCTTGGCCTCACTTTGTATGATATTTTATCACAATGAACGGTCAGCTAATACTGGTTTTGCATAGCTTGATGTGTAGCCGTGTGTACTAGTTTAATTTTGCCATCGTAATTTTTACTATAGTTTAGTAATCGGAGTTAACTCTAGTGAGTTATTTACAACGAGCGGACGCACGCAAACATCGACACGCGTCTGCTACAGCGAGTGCACACGTGCGCCTGTTTTCACTAGTTGTGTACCCACCTATCTATTTTGTGACCGTTCATTCAGAAGAAGGATATTCCTATGGATTTTTTCTTGAAAAAAATGAAAGTTAAATATCACTCACAACAACAAAAGACGTAAACGTAAACGAGGTAAAATGTAAACGAGGCAAAAGGAGTATGTAAGAATTTGTCGGCACGGTTGGCGCAGTGGTTAAGCGATTGACTGCTGCGCTACGTGTCGCGGGTTCGATTCCCGCGCGGATCAAATATTTGTATGGCCTATAAGTAGTTGTTCCGGGTCTGGCTGTTTGTGTATGTGAGTTTAAATGTTTGTAAACGCACCCACGATACAGGGGAAATTCCTAGTGTGGGGCAACGTTTTATAAAAAAAAAGAATAATAAAAATAAAATAAAAAATAACTAAAATCACAGCAGGTGGCGTTGTGTAGTTTCTGCCTACCCTCAAGGGAAGAAGACGCGAATTTATGAATGTATGTTAAGTGGAAACAAAAGACTACAATATAAACAACTACTTACTGATTCAAATAATGTCTTTGAAAGGAAATCAATTTAGACGAAAAGCAGTAGCTACATGATTATAATAAATTATTAAGTGGGTTTTATTTTATTAGTAAGTAGATTTCCAGGAATTAACCTACTTATGTATGTAGTAGCTATATCAAATTCATTTGAACTTTTTCGCAGCCTAATGATGAATCTTGAAACAGTTTCCTCACGATATTTTCCTTCGCCGTTTTGAGAGCAGTGCAGATGAAATAATTTACACAAAGTAAAGCGCCAGTCTGGGTTCGAACCTACGACATAGAACTCGTCGTAAGTAGCGGCCACCATCACTGGACTCTTTCTTAATTCTCTCAAAATTCGAAGACATGTGACCTCTTGCACTGGGCCCGCGTGGTGGATTACGGCCCGCTCCCTCTCACCGAGAGGCCTGTGTCCCAGGTTGATTATGTTATGTAATGAAATAATATCAAAAGTAAAAATACGTCTAAAATCTAAAACACGTCTAAAATACGAATAAAACAAAAAATACGTCTGTAATGCCCATATAACGTACTTGTAATGAGATAATTCAGATATTATGTACCTACTCAACCCAAATATAAAAGTAACATAGTATTTGTTTTTCTCTTTTTCATTTAGCGCTCTAGAACGGTCAGGTACGTCATTGGTGCTCTAGAACGGCGAAGGAAAACATCGAAAGCCGGCATGTCATCCATGAACATTGGTTCCAACCAATGTTGGAGATATGTGACATCTATCAACCCGCACTGGATTCGCGTGGTAGGTTATAAATGATAAATAAAATGATAAATGATTTATTTTGTGCAAACACATGAGATTGGCGTTTCCTATATGACTACTCTGAGAAGAAAGCCTAGGCCTGTGTCCCTGCAGAGGGAACATGATAGGCTGATTATTTATTTATTAGAATTAGGTAAAGGTAGGAAGGTAAATATCTATAAGTCAAAGTCAAATCATTTATTTCAAATAGTCACATAAAAGGCACTTTTTAACGTCAAAATTAAATTAAAATAAAATTGATTTTAGTCGGAGATATATGGAGAAACAGCCCTCTAAGTACCTCGATTCTAAATAAGACTGCCACTTCATTCTAATTAATCTCCAAAATCGGCCCATTTTAACACCAATTAATTATCCCAACCGCATCCATTCGAATATAATTAATTAAAAAATAATTAATAGTCAGCGCGATTATTACTTATTACCCAATTTTAATAACGCATGCGCTGACCCGACCCTCAACTATCAGTTTTAATTAACTCGATAGCCGAATGCTTAATTAATATAAATGTGCCTTTTTATAACGGGAACCTGTTCGCAACGGGTTGGGGCTTACTATGAGAAGTATTTTATTGATGTGAGTTTTAGTGTGGTTCGAGTTTTCTGAAGAGAACGATAGAGAATGTGTTGAAGTAGGTCTGTTTTTTATTTGAATTTATGAATATTGGACTTTAAACTAAAAGGAGGCGTAGATAGGTAAAAGTATTTAGTATATGTTATACATAAAGTAGGTAACTACCATGTACATTATGAAATTAAATGAAAAAAATATTCAAGAAGCGGTGTTGGAAAAAAAGCTTTGTCAAAAGTATTAAAAGTTAGGTATACTGTAGGTTCTGGAAAAATGACGGTATCCCGGTACCTGATCAAAATTATTTTCACACTTTTTCATACATTGCAGTAATCAGCGAGTTCGAGCAAAGATTCAGTGAGTTGTTACGGACTTTTACATAAGTTTTTTTTTTTTTTTGTAACCATGGGTAAAATGTATGCCGCCAGGGCTGCGGGTTATTCGAAACAGGTACCGTGGCCCTTGGCACAGGCAACTGAAGGAACACGGGTGGGTTTTAGTCAGTAAAAGTCTGACACTCCCTTGAGCGGGAGGGGTCATTTGATGATTTCCCACCCAAAAAAAAAAAAAAAGGGTAAAATGTATATAGTTCCATAGTAGGGCCCAATGACGATTGCATCAAAGAGTTAATTATTTAAAAAGCCTTTTATCCCCTTTGTATGTGAAGAGAGTTGAGTTACGTCCGTAGGGGCCGGAACAACGTTTTATATTATAACCATCTACCCGCCGCTGCTTCGTACGGTTTTAACGACTTGACATACATACATTGAGATTTATTTAATAATACCTATTCAAGTAAAATTTTATGTAAATGTAGACTGGATGGCAATGACGTCGACGCGCCACCTGTTACCATGGTGTACATGATTCTGAACCCCCTGTGTTGAAACTTTTCATCGGTTACTGTTATTCGTTATCGGTTACAGCTTTTCAACCGTCATGCGCAAGAGATGCGCATCGTTATTATATCGGTTTCGCGCCAGCCCAAACACTATCCTGAGGACGTTGGCAGACCGCTGGGACTCTGTGATTCTAGGACGCTGGATACGACTCCATGCGGTGAAGTAGCTTGGGATGGGAAAGTCTCTAGCGGGTGTACTTAGTTTAAAATTTATCTAAATTTAATTTAACATGTATCTCACACATAGTTAATTTATATGTCATGGTTTCATTAATCCATTTTAATTCTTTTACCTATTGTGGTACCTATAGTAATATTATTTTAAGGTGCATCGTCTTCACATATAATTATATAATTAATATATGCAAAATATTGTAAAACATTTTAAAAGAGTAACGGTGGAGTTTCTTGCCCATACGAAAACTACCTTTTGGAAGGGGCGACTAGAATCAATTTTATTTCAAAAGTGCCTTTTATGTGCCTACTGAAATAAATGATTTGACTTTTACTTTGGTATGTAATATTCTCAATAACAGATGTTTTATGAATAATAATATTTTACTAATTCTTTAATTTCTTATTTGGTTTTAAATAGATACGACGATACGACTTAGGATTTTCCCAATATTAAAATGTATTTTTCTCAGAAAGTGCCAGACTATTCATTTTTTTTTTTGAGTGATATATTATATTTGATGATGATGGTGACATTTTATCGCATTATGTGACTTAAATCCGCACTTAAGTCATGCTTATCTGTGACTTAAATAGTCAATTTTTACAAAGCACACATATGCTATAAAATAGTATATGATACGTGTCACTTAAGTAGTATAGCACAGCGTTTAGCTAATTTCACGCCGTGCAATAATGGACCACTTAAGTCACAAGTATCATAATGTACTATTTACGAACGCTTTTGCATAACAACAAGAATCGAAACTATGGAATTAAAATAATGCCAATTATGACCAAAAGTGTACTGTGACGTCATTTGGCAGGAGCACGAGTTCCACATGCCAATATTTGGTTAGCGTCAGCGATCGTTGTTGAAGTTTACACAGTAATGAAAATTACTTTCAGTAAACTGTTTAAATATTATTACACTTGAGTACGTTGATAAGCATAAAATTTTTGATCCACGAATTCCACGATTTTAACTTGTATTTAAGTGGTTTTTTTAAATGAGTTTTACGAATGTAAACCGAGAGAGGTTTACATTTATAAAACACATTTAAAAAAACCTCCCTCCTCCATTTTTTATTTTTTTATTATATACTTGTATATAATATAATATACCTATTTTAGTGTTAGCTAGTAAATTGTAATTAAGGCTTTTTGTTAGTCCAGTGTTGTCTTTTTGAATAAATAAAAGTTTCCTTTTTCGCGATATGTAGTTTTTTTGTATTGGTACGGTGACATAAGACATCAGCCAGCTCGCACTGGACCTACGTGGTGGATTATGGCTCACTCTCTCTCACAGGGAGGAGTCCTGTGTCCCAGTAGTAGGAATGTTATAGGCTGATGATGCTTATGCTTATTGGCACGGTGATATGTCTAGAAAGGGAGTGACTTCCGAGATGAAGACTAACAGAGAAGTATGGAAAAAACAGATATGTTGCGCTAACCCGGAACATGCGGATAAGTCATCATCTGCCTAGCCTTTTCCCAACTATGTTGGGGTCGGCTTCCAGTCTAACCAGATGCAGCTGAATACCAGGATTTTACATGGAGCGACTGCCTATCTGACCTCCACAACCCAGTTACTGGGTAATACGATACCCCTTGGTAAAACTGGTTGTCAGACTTTCGGGCTTCTGACTACCCGTAACGACTGTCAAAGATCCACGAATGACAGCCGGGACCAACGGCTTAACGTGCTTTCCGAGGCACGGAGAGGTCTCGGTATGTAAAGATGGTCACCCATCCACAGACTAACCGCGGCAAGCGTAGCTTAACCGGACCGATCGACATGTGCGGCTGATATTATTCAATAATTATAATAACACTTTATTGAACGGCATCTTTTGCATCAGCTTTTACCAAACAGAAAAACCTTGGAAATATTGTGATTAATTAGATCAGATTAATCAGCCAATAATGTTCCCACTGCTGGGACACAGGCTTCCTCTCTGTGATAGAGAGTAGGCCGTAATGCACCACGCAGGCCCATGCCAGTGCGGGTTGGTGGATGTCACATATCTTCAATTTATTTGTTCAAGGACTTGCCAGTTGCCTCATGACAAAGTAAAGTGCCTGCTTGGATTCGAACCTACAATCTATAACTCGTAGGTCGCGGCAGTTACCACTGAGCCACCACTGCTCGAAAATACTGTGACCTGGGTTAAGGCCAATCAAGGCATTTGACTCTTTAAGCATACCGGATAGTGGAAGAGGAAGGGCAAAGAAAAGATAGATGGATTTTCTGAGGAATGATATGAAAGAGAAGGGAGTGAATGATAACGTGACGGTTGACAGGGAAGAATGGAAGAAGAAAACGTGTTGCGCCGACCCCAAGTAACATGGGATAAGGGCAGGAAGATGATGATGATGACTGCTATGATTATTTTTAATCTTTCGATTTCTATATAGCCT
The DNA here is from genome assembly GCA_945859715.1 of Apamea sordens. Lineage (NCBI taxonomy): Eukaryota > Metazoa > Arthropoda > Insecta > Lepidoptera > Noctuidae > Apamea > Apamea sordens. Next base: position 16,107,052 of record OX243999.1, read on the forward strand.
TTTTGTTTTGCCACATAAAAGGTTTCTACTGCGCCGAATGACTTACTTCGCAACTTACAGAAGTAAGTCGCCCGTTGTAGAAACCTTTTGAACGCCAGAGCATAAACGCACGCGCGTGCCCTCCACGCCAACCCACAATTTCACCGCAATTACCTACAAAAAGAATAGGGATTCCAAAATGATTTAATTGTTTATTTCGTGATAAAGTGCACCGCATTTTTTGTCACATATTTGTGTCGTCGGCGTACAGGGCACGCGCTTGCTTGTCACGTATATGTGACAATGGCGTTCAAAAGGTTAAAGTAACTGTGTCAGAGCCCAAAAGAACAGTAATGTTTGTCACGGAGAACAACGACCATGAAAAAAAAATTACACTGAAGTTAAACAGTCAATAGATGTTTTATTAACAGGGTTTTTTCAAACAATAAATTCTAAAACTTCAATATGACAGAAACCTACTTGATTGTTGCTTTCATGGAACGTAAAACGCAGTGATTTATTAATTAACAACGTACCATTTGACCGCTACGTTTTATTTAAAATTCAATTTTGCACAGTTCGTTCTTATCTTTAGTTCGGTCATACTGTTAGCGGGAAGCGGTTTACGGTAATACGACACAAGAGGGTGGTTTTCGTAAAAAAAAAAAATGTAAATGGTGACCAAACTATTAGGTACTTTCTTTTGTTTTGGCTCTGTGGGTGCAATGTATGCTCCTTATGGTCATCAAGTCAAGTCAAGTCATCAGATTTTTTTAGTGCTATGTAGGTTACTGCCGGTTACTGGTAGTTGTTCTGTATACAAGAAACGAAAAATAAAGAAGATACGTTAATTTGCGGTAACTATGACGCAAAAAAAGAACACGTTTTGGGAAAATATCCGTCACATCCAGGCAAAACCGCCATCGTTCAGCATTATGCTGCGACTCTAAGCAAAACAGAGCCCCTGCGCTGTTATTTAGAGACAGCCGGCGTTGACTTGATGACGTCAACTGGTGCAATGAGATAAAAGATAACAAAAAAAGACTTAAAATAGACACACAATACTTAGTTCTAAAGGTTATTGTTTTGTTGTTGTTTTATATACCTTTCTGGAGTACTAACCGGTACTAAAAAATTGATTTACGATTCAGTCGCTCTCAGTAGCATCCAAGCCTTATGACGTAGAATATTGAAGATTCCATTTAAAAACTATTTGATATTTGATCGGTAAGCGAAACAAAATAACGAGTTCGTTTCGGATCCTATTCGTTTGAATATTAATCTTTAGAGTATCATCTTTCATTTTCAGTTTCAGTTTAAATTTAATAATGAAACGGATAAGTTAGATTGATTGGTTTTGTTTTATTAAGTCAATAATATCTTGTTACAACATCGGGGTTTATTAGTACCTAGTTTAAATGAAAAATTCAACTAGATCGAGCAGTATATCATTATATTATTATATAATACCATCATATTATACAACCATTATTAAGATACATTGCATAGCAGTGAGCAGTGGTGGCCCAGTGGTTACGCGACTTACGAGTGGTAAGTCGTAGGTTCGAACCCAGTCAGGCGCTTCACTTTGTGTAAATTAATCATTACCACTGCCATCAAAACGGTGAAAGGAAACATCGTGAGGAAACCGGCATGTCCTAGAAGTAACAATTCGAAGACATGTGACATCTACCACCCCGGACTAGGCCCGCGTGGTGGATTACGGCCCACTCTCTCTCATAGAGAGGAGACCCGTGTCCCAGCAGTTGGAACAGTATAGTCTGAGTATGTATTGTATAGCCTGCAGTGATTAAACATATACACATAACATCGCGCTTTTTTTTTTTTGGCTGTGAAATCATCAAATGACTTATCCCGCACTGGGCTGAGCGGAAGGGCGTGTCAGACTTTTACTGACTAAAACCCACCCGTGTTCCTTCAGTTGCCTGTGCCAGGGGCCACGGTATCTCTTTCGAACAACCCGCGCCCCAGCGGCATAACATCACGCCTCTATGCCCCGAAGGGTTGGGCAGACGTGCACCTTTAGTACACACACATTTCGACAGTTATGATTGATTCCCATGTAACAGAGGGCGTCATCCCTTGACATCTACCTGGCACAAATGCAGACAACGGGCTGCTACTCACAAATTCCAGAAGGTAAAACACAATAATGCCCATTCCGGGAGTCGAACCCAAGACCTCAAGCTCAGCAGTAGCTCTTAGGCACGACCACTATTATTATTAATCAATTTATTTCAGATAAAATCAATCCATACAATTTCAAATTATAAATACTTACAGAAAAAATATATAAATAATAACAGAACTATATAAACAGAAAAATAAATCATCACAATTATATCATTATCAATAACTATACTATACTAACGAGGCATACCTGATAAAGTAATTGTTTGTTATGTACTAGATACGTTTTTATTACTGCTTTAAAGCCACAAGGATTTAGGTTATCCATTTAAAAACCTCCTGAATAAAGTAGCTATCAATTCTAGCCCCAATTCGAATAATCAATAGTTAAACGACTCCGTTTTGTTATAGGTATTCAGGCTAATGACAGACCATGAACCACTTTAGAGGTGTTAACGCTCGAATGCTAAAAAAACAGAAGCGATAAAAACACGTGGAAAGCAGATTTACAGTCGGAGATTACACTATCAACTGGCGTCAATTTGATCCAATACTAAGGTTAAGCTACGCTTGTCGCGGCCAGTTGGTGGATGGGTCACCATCGATTACATATCGACTATAGAAAACAATAAGGTCGTATCCCGTTAAAAGGTCGTAACTAGACTAAGTATAAGGTAATAACCAGACTATGTAAGTATAAGGTAATAACTAGACTAAGTACCTATAAGGTAATAATCAGCTTTTTTTTCTGCGTCGGTACGTCTGGGTCTCGTTGCTCTACGATGACATGAAATCGAAAAATCAGAGGGTATTTTGAAAAGTGTGTGTTTTTTTGCGTATACTGTCCATGCCCTGCACATAAAACGGCGAATTTTAACTTTTTAGACATACGACGAGTAGAAGTTGGTGTTTTTAATTTAAAAAAATGATCGCACGATATTACCACTATGGACTTACGTCTGAAATAAAGAATTTGAATTTGATATCTGTTACGGCCTTTTGCGGGTTGCATATTTTATACTTCATTGCTTACGACATTCTCACAGTTCGTATTTTTCTAAGGACAACGAATAACCTATAAGATACTGCAATTTAGTGGGTGACTGAAATCAAACCAAATCATGTTAAAATAATTTAACAGAAACAATATTTTGTACTATAAGTAGTAAAGACGAATCATAATGTTTAAGTCGATGAGGGTATTCTCTCTACTGCCGTGATTTTAGCTAGAGTTTTTGTTCTTTTGGTTTTCTTTTATTGTTATTGTTTTTTTTTTTTTTTGCACATTATGAAAGTAGTTTGTTCAGAATCGTTTACTGAATCGATTTCTGTAATTTTTAATAATAGTTAATATTGTATACCTACCAAAAATAATGAAAACTACGTAAATTACTGTCACACTTCCGCCGTACAGTCAAAACAAACCAAAATGGATGAATGCTCACTAAGCTACACCCTTACACGATTGCAACTGTGTGCATGCGTAGATTTGTAATGTGACCATAATTTTCTCCCATAATTAGTATAACAAATTTATTAAGCTAAGCTAAGCTCGGCTAAGCTCGGCCGCATATGCTGTTAGAAAGATAAGACAGCTAACAGATGAAGAAACCGCGCGGTTGGTCTATTTTAGTTACTTCCACAGTATTATGTCATATGGCATTTTACTGTGGGGTCGGGCTGCTGACATTGAATCCATTTTTATTTTGCAAAAGAGAGCTGTCAGAGCCATTTACAATCTACGTCGCCGCGAATCTCTTAGGGAACTATTTAAAAGGGTTAATATTATGACGGTACCTTGCCAATTAATTTATGAAAATATTATGTATGTAAGAAAAAATCAACATCTTTTTAATAAAATAAGTGATAGACATAATTTTAATACTAGAAATAAAGATAAATTAGATCAACCTTTTTTCAGATTGTCTAAAGTACATACATCTTTTATGGGGTACTGTGTTAAATGTTACAACAAATACCTTGTGAAATATTGCAATTAAATGAAAGAAAATTTAAAACTTATATTAAAATTACACTTTGTAAGCAAGGATATTACAAATTAGAGGATTATATCCAAGATAAGAATGCTTGGAAACATGCTGGTCCTGCTCCATAGGACAATCTCTAGAGTCTAGACAAAATCAAACTGGTTGCTAATGTAATTGTATAATTTATTCTTTTTTATTTTTTTTATTCTCTTTGACATTAAATTTACATTCTGTAATTACTTAAAGTCACACCCGGACTTATTACTCCTTATTTATTTATGAAAATAGTCTACTTTTGGAAGGTTTGTAAATATGTGAGCACCATGTATCTATCACCTAGTCAATTTATATGTCATGGTTTCATAAATTCATTTTAATTCTTTTACCTATTGTGGTATAGTAATTTTATTTTTAGGTGCATCGTCTTCACATATAATTATATAATTAATGTATGCAAAGTATTGTAAAACATTTTTTTAAAAGAGTAACGGTGGAGTTTCTTGCCCATTCTTCTCCATACGAAAACTACCTTTCGGAAGGGGCGACTAGAATCAATTTTATTTTAATTTTAATTTTGACGTTCAAAAGTGCCTTTAATGTGCCTATTTGAAATAAATGATTTGACTTTGAAATTGACTTTGATTAAAAAAACAATGTTTTTTACATAATAATAAAAATTCAGTGTATGTACTAAGATTATAACATAATGTTCTAATTGGGGTGTCTGATTTAGAGCTCTACAAATCGCATTTGACCCTGTTCTTAGTTAAGTTCCATACCTAAGGTGTTACAGCGAAGAAAATGGATAGATGATGTAAAACAAATACAAAATGACGAGGAAAATAACTGCACAATCAAATAGTAACTCTGCTGGAGTAAAGATAAGGAGAAATTCTTTATTAAGTTGTTTGATTGTTTTAAGAACAACTTTTACTATAGGACCAAACCTGAAATCGCGAAAAAAAATTCAGCGGCTCCCTACATTTTGACGAGTTATGCGAACATAAATGTAGGGAACAGCTGTTTTTTTTTTCGCGATTTCAGTTTTGGTCCCATAGTAAAAGTTGTTCATAATGATGAGTACAATGACCTCTTAAGAGGTTGCTGGTGTTTTACAAATAACCCTGTATAAGTTTTTCAATGTCTACCAACTTAATGTTTACCAACCATGCTTACACCCCGTTCCTAACAGGAAATGAAATCAAAAAGTAGTTACAACCTTTTTGAGGTCAGCGAATTTGTTATAATTTTCTGATTCAATACAAACATCATGTCAAGATACGACATTTTTGAGTTAGGTTTGCCAGAGTTACGACCCTATTGTTTTCTGTCGTCGATATTGAGATCCCTCCCGTGCCTCAGAAAGCTTGCGGCTGTCATACTTTGATCTTTGACAGTCGACAAGGGTAGTCAAAAGCCCAAAAGTTGACAACCAGTCTTACCAAAGAGTATATTGTGCGGGACAATAAATGTTATGTGACGATAAGTGTGCTAGACAATATTGAATCAGTAAATAACTTACAAGTTGTTATATAAAGTCTGTGTGTATCAATAAGAATAAGTAAATAGCGTACATATCTTTATGTTTGTATAGAATCTATGCGTTACCATAAGAATGAGTAAATAAGTAAGATTGCTATGTTTTGTTGTTATGTTTATATAGAGTCCTAACCCTATGTATGTATGTATCGAAGCTGTGATTAGGCGCAATCACAGCTCGGGATCCTGACTCCGAGCAGGTTCAGACAAGTCCAAACCTGTCGGGAATGTAAACCAAAATAAACGTTTTTATAGGTAGTACACTGTAAGTTAAGATAGGGGTACCCACTACGTGCGCCCACGTAACTAGGGTACTAATATAGGTCGATATCAAAAAAATGTTACCATTCATTCAAGTGTTCCTGTATAATACCAACAATGTAAGTGTGCCAATATATCTCTAAAACTCTGCAAGCATTTAATTTGTGTCCACCAACCCAGTCAATAGTGTACACAACGTACAAGTATCGTGTTACCCATTAACTAGGATGTGGAGATCATTTATAGGCAATCGCTTCATGTAAAATACTGGTGTTTAGCTGCATCTGGTTAAACTGGAAGACGCACCTAACATAGTTGGGGAAAGGTACGCAGATTGATTGCCTTGAAATACTTAGATGAATAAATCGGTGATGCTGATTGGTGGGATTAAAATATTTACATCAATCTCCTCACTTCTAATGTAATCATGCTCAACTTCTACAAGCCTGAACAAGTCATTGATCAGTAAATGCCACCTTAGCTGCATTTGTAATGTTTGTTTCCAAACATGTAAACAAACATGAGTTTCTAGAAAAATAACTTTAATGCCTGCTTATAAAGTTCACTTTGCGCTACTACTTCAAAATGTTGTATGACTTTGTCAATAGCACCAGTCGTTTTAAAATCAACATAATTTAGACTAATGTAAAGTTGATATTTGCTTAGCTGGAAATAACATCAACTGGAAACAAGGACTTGAATATGGAATACGTCAAATTTACTTAAATTAATAATATACGTAAGTAAATAATAAATATACGTAAATTTGACATTAAACCAGAAGTTAACCCTTAATCAAACAACCCTTAATTATATAAGTGTTAGTAGTAATTTAATTATCAACAAACACGCAAGTGAAGGTACAGTCACGAGAATATTATAAACAATAATTTGTCACTCGTCGGATGTGTAAGCGGCAACTGAGGTCATACGCCATACGCTAGACAGGTGGGTCGTCACATAGTAGTGCGGGAATAGCAAGTCTGCTTCGTTCAACTCACGATAAGAGAACACTGCTTGGTCGTGTGGTGTGTTCGCAAATGATGAGACGATAAGTTTGTATTCTGCGATTCTGCTACTCAATGTAACGTAACCAAATAAGTAAGAAATTCCAAATTATAATCTACATGAACAAAGAATAAAGATTATTTTTCGCTATCTAACACACGTATTCAAAGAAACTACTAGCGTGCTATGCTGTGCAAAACCTCCTTAGGTTTTGATCTTAAACCAGAACACAACGAATCTTTAAAAAATCTTTAGAGAGTCATATAAGAGAGGGCCCATGGCTAAATAATAACAGCCGCCCAGGATGATCGATCAGGTTAAGCTACGCTTGCCGTGGTTGGTCTGTGGATGGCTGACCATTTCTTCATACCGAGACCCCTTAGACCAGACCAAGAGACCAGTCTTACCAAGGTTTATCGTATTACCCAGTAACTGGGTTGTGGAAGTCAGATACGCAGTCGCTCCATGTAAAATACTGGTATTCAGCTGCATCGGATTAGACTGGAAGCCGACCCCAACATAGTTGGGAAAAGGCTAGGCAGATGATGATGATAAGAGATGAAAAAAAGAAAAAGCAACAATCAGGTACTGGCTGAAAAACTCCAAAAAAATATATGAGAAGAAGTAATGTTTAAAATTTGCAAGTCGTCAACGTATAGGTAATTAAAAAAATCCCAGCCTAGGAGAAATAACAAAACAATCATGTAGAGAATAAGTTGACCTACTGACTGCTCAAGCTACTGTTGACATCCCAGACAGGTGCGTCGTAATAATATATGAGCTGTGTCGAGGTCAGCCCTGCACTATATCAAATCTTATGTGAAAAATTGCGTGCGGGGAAACGGGTTCAGTACATAAATATAAATTAGAGCCTTCATTGGCTTAGCGGTAGCTTGGCTTGAATACAGAATATGGGATATATTGTGTTTTTCGACAAGAATATGTAGGTAACTTTAGTTTTACTCCTACTTTATTTAATTTTGTTATTAAATATGTAAAGACTTAAAATTATATTAATGGTATATAAAAAAGGGGCTCGAATTATAGGGCATCAAAAAATTCGTCTGCTTCGCTGGCAACAGGAAAAGTGCCCAAATGCTGCCAGCCAGTTTAACTTGGTATTTTGGCCCAAAAAAAAGCCTACATCAATAGTGGATACCGTATGTAACAATTATTTCTTTCATCACCACCTCTCTGAACGGTGAAGGAAAGCATCGCGAGGAACCCGAACCACAGACTACCTAACATATTGGTTTCTCCTTAATTTTAATCCATCGAAAGGTTGTCAAGATCGCTCTTAGCGATAAGACCGCCCACTGTGTCACCCTTTGTAAAATTGTATATATTATAAACTATTTACACTTTTGCTATGTTTACATGAAAGAAGAATATACGTACGCCAGCAGGTCAAGCTACCCGAAACTGTAAAATTTTCCCAATCAATCTTGAACCTTAATGCGTAATAATACTAAGTGTCAAACTCATAGACCGCATTAAGAACTCTATACTTCGTTCTAAAACACAAATAGCGGACGCTGGCCGCACAGCTGCTGGGCCAAAGTGGAACTGGGCTTGCCATATCTGTCGCATGTCGGAGCAGCAATATGCAAAAGCCACCACTCAATAGATTCCAAATGGCAGGAAACGACAACGCGGTGACAGAAAGAGAAGGCGGGATGAGCTGGACTCCTTCTCAAAGGATTGGTTCACAATCGCAGTAGACCGGGAACAGTGGAAGGAGGGAAGGGAGGCCTTTGCCCTGCTGTGGGACCACACGGGCTTATAATAATAATAATAAATATAATATAAATATAATTTATATGTTTACTTTTAAATAAAGGAAATAATTAATAATATTTTTTCTAAGAATACTGCGGATCCCTAAAAGAAACAAATAGTGGCTATTGAAAATGTCACCGACGTTTTTCTAACATATTGATGCGTATATGAATTTTGTGAATAGAAAAATTATTAGGTATAATTTTTCTCGAAGGATCCTTTCTAGCAACCTTGGAAGATTTGCTTTGCTTTGAAAATGTGGGTTGTGTATTTTAAGCAGGGCTTGGAACCGGTACCAAAAGTACAGGTTCTGTACCGGTACTTAGCGGTTCTTGCCATTACTCGGGAATGCAGATGCATGCAGAAAATTCCACTCCTTAGCTGTGCGCATCAGAAAAGATGATGAGAAGCGCTTAGTGCGTATATATATGGTCAAAGTCAAAGCATTTTATTTGTTGGTACATTAACCAAATAGGGGTGGTATCCCGCAGTGCGTAAAACTCTCGATGGTAAAAAGGTGAAGGCGGGATGAGCTCATGTAGCTCTTGAGCACACAGCTTATACGCGTTTTATTACAACTGGCATGTGGTCCTACCGTTCCTATATTTTGTTAAGTTTTTTAAGGGCCCCCTACCCTTAAACAACTAGGGAAAGGTACAGTCACCACAAGATATAGTAACTAGGACCGTCGGATATAGTTAAAGTTTAGTAAGAAACCGATGCATGTTTTCGAATAAAAGGACATGATTCATTTCGCACCCAAATATTAAAGTGCCGATGTTCAAGAGGTAATTTCCCATAAGACATGAGTACTTATTTTTTTTTCTGGAAAATAGTACATACCTTAATTTTTCGGTATAAGATGTTCGACACATAAATTATGTCCTTTAATTTGATAAATGAACTGTTTGTTTTCTGTGAATTAAATATTATTAAATTTTATTCGAAACAATGCACCGGTTTCTTACCAAACTTCAAGTACCTACATATATTATATCCGACGACCCTAAGTTTTTTATCACCTTTGGTGACCGTACCTGCGAACTCTACAAATTATAAACAAAAAGTAGCCGAAAATATCAAATTAAAGGCTATATTACCCAAACATAATAAGATGTCGTGTAATAAGACATTCTATTACTGTACAAAAATAATGTACCTTATTATAACATTCTTAATGAAAATTGCGAGCTAACTTTCTGAAGAAAAAAGTAAAACAACGTATCTCCTTCAAATATCAAAGAAATATAGTTCGTTTTAAGAATACAGATACACACATTTTTATTAAAAGTAAGAAACGTATATAATATAATTATATTTTATAGTGAGGCTGTCTACTTGTCTATATTCAAATTTATTTGTTTCAAATTGACGTTATTTCAAGTAAAACAAATATCAACTTTATCTTAATGGTAATTAAGTTGAGTTCAGAGTCACTAGCACTATTGAAAAAGTTATAAAATGTTTGAAGTTGTAGCGTAAACTGAACTTTATTGTGTAGTAATTAGAGTTATTTTTCCATAAACTCATATTTGTTAACATTTTAATATGTCGCGAATGCAGATTAGTTAAAATAAATTGGCGTCGATGTACCGAGATTACGCCCTAATTATTATTATCTAGGGCAATAAATAAGTGAAAAAAATTATTTCATGCTTTTTGTATGGACTCCTTATTATTTAATTTCTTTTATTTTCTTGCGTTTTGAGATTCAGGTTATTTGGTATTTAATCAGGTTTTTTGTAATTCGCCATTTTGTGGTGGGGGGCATCTTGGATCAATTTTCATCAAACATAGCTAAGAACACTCCCGACAAATTCACCTTTAAAACAAGAAAAACAAAATTAAAATCGGTTCATCCGTTCGGGAGCTACGATGCCACAGACATACACACACACACACCCCCATCCCCACACACACATACACAGACACGTCAAACTTATAACACCCCGTCGTTTTTGCGTCGGGGACTTACGAGTTACAGATCGTGCGTGGGTTCAAACCCAGACAGGCGCTTTACTTTGTGTAAATTATTTCATCACCACTGCTCTCAAAATGGTGAAGGAAACCATCGTGAGGAAACCGGTATGTCCTAGAACCAAAAAAATCGAAGACATGTGACATCTACCAACCCGCACTGGGCCCGCGTGATAGATTACAGCCCACTCCCTCTCACAGAGAGGAGGCCTGTGTCCCAGCAGTGGGAACATTATAGGCTGATTATGTATGATATTATGTAAAAAAGAAATGAGATGAACAGTGCCATCGTGCTTCGCTTACTTTCTTCTTCTGTCAATCAACACAAAATAAGTATAGCGCTACAAAGGTATTTTGGCTCGTGGCGAAACTCTGAACTAACGCCGCCATCTTGTTTTGCAATACATTTCACTGTGCCATGTCACAAAACAATTGATACGACACCCTGCCGATCGATTCTGTAAAAATCTCACCTTAAAAAGTTAGGTGAAGTGATCTTAAAGTGAGCTGTCAATAGTGTCAATCCCTAGTATTAGTAGGAATGATAGCTCACTCCACGCTCACTTTACATAAGTTTTCATGGTGAGATGGTTACAGAATCGCACTGCTGGTTGTCAGACTTTTCTGGCTACCCGTAAGTAATGACTGTCAAAGACCTGGGAATGACAGCTGGGACCAACGGCTTAACGTGCTTTCCAAATTACGGTGATGTAATGGACGCGGTAGGTTCATGGATCACCCATCCATGAACCTACCGCAGCTAGAGTTATCATTTACCAAGAGAAAGGATTGCCTCTCGTGGACACTTTTGACTATTTATTTGATAATCAATTAAGTACACACAAACCCTCGCTTTCTGATTGAATACTTTATTTTCCGCAGGACGGGTGACACACGTGACAGGTATCAAATTCCAAAACATTTTCATTTGATTCCCATTCAACATGAGTTATTATATAAATATAAACAAAAAAATGGGATTACCGTTACGAACCCACGGAAAAAAAGACATTGTGCTGATGTAAAACTCCGCACAAACAGAGGAAAAACCGTAAAAATTGTCAAAACAAGCGTCAGAACTTTAAATTACGGACAAAAAATGTTCGCTGGAACATTTGTGTGAAATTACGTAATATTGTGTAAAATATGGGCACACGTGGCGTTGTGTGCGTGACGCCCCTTGTTCTGCTTTATTAGCTTTAGAAACGCTTCGAGCGTTATGTACTCCTAGTACCTCAGTTAAACAAATAGAATTTTTGTATTCGTAGATTTTTTATTACGTTAATGTAAATAGGTAATTAAAATGATTTCTACCTTTGAAAGGGTAAATTTTTTAGCTCCGGCTAAATATAGACCAACGAACTTAACTTCGCCCACGTGTTTTTTAGAGTAGAAAAAAGAAATAAATCTCTTTGATGAAGAACTATTTTTATTATCCGCTTTATATTTATTATCAATCAGATCTTCTTACATCTTCATATGTACTGCGGCTAGTGAAACCGACAATTTACTTAGTAAATAACAAAGTACTATTGACATACGACCTTATGTTCTAGTTACGTAGAAGCACAATACAATATCTACAATTAACTACTATTTTGACACAATATTATGATATTATGCCTCTTTGCTCCAGTGGTCGCAAGCGTTAGGCTGCTTTTTCACCAGAGATGTGCTATGCTACGTTGCTATGGATGCGTTTGTTATCCACCAATTTCATTGGTCCACATAGCTTAGCACTGGTGGAAACGGATTCAACTAAGCTATGTTTTTATACGGAAGGATGCGTGTTATGGATGGGAGCTATGGATGCGCGAGTGGTGTAGCTATGTGTAAATTCCCGGGTCGCTAAGTATTATTGGGTTTTATCCATCTAGGATTTCTCAGTAGGAGCCCGGAGTCCTTCGATCAAAAATAGTACTAGATTAAGGATCAGGAACAAAGATCAGTCGCTCAAGTGGCCACGTTTGCACACACGTAAACATCTACATTTCTTAGTTCATCAAAAAAGTTTAATAATATTAAGTTTATTATAAACCTTAATGCTTAAAGATAAAGTTTAATTACCATTGCAAAATGTATTTAAAATGTCGCTTGAAAATAAAATCGTTCTATTTTTTAATTTTCAGTCATTTATTCTAAAATGAAACTTAAAGTCTAATTAATAAGGTTAAAAACATAATAATTTGAAATAAGACCACAAAAGTATTTGTGGTCTTATTTTTCGGGCCGTTTTTGAAGCGCTTATCGGGAATCTAGTACTATAATTGATCGAAGCCGGAGTCTATATTTTTGTCCGGTTGATGGCAACAGGCTGTCCATATATTATTGAGATTTAAACATAACCGAAATGTGGATGTACCTTAGGTACACCTTTGCCTAATCCTCCGTGATGTTATAAAACGTGGCGCTACAATGGCGACATTAATTTGACACACGGGTAGGGCTAGTGGCCAGTAATCATAAAAATTATAACAACATAAAAAAAATCGTAACTTGAAAACTTCCACCTGCGCCGCTCGCCAACATAGGGCTCTCTCTCTCTCCTTCAATTCGCCTTCTCTTTGCATGTTATTTGTTTTAATTTCATAGGTACATCATGATGCGATGTTATGATCCGTGACCCCAGCAAAAGACCCCTGCGCTACAGTTTTTTAAGTCAGGTTGCTCAAAGATGCTATTTTAGTAAATTGTTAATAAATAAATATTAATGTTTAATTAAATTAAAATATATTCATAAATCTAAAACGCGAAACCGTATACGTGTGTTAAATTAATGTCACCATTAAAGCGCCACGCTGTATACTTAATTATGAGATTCAGTTTAAAATTGTGAAGTCTGTTATTAATATTAGGTAAGCGTGATACAAATCCCGCTACTCAAACCTCGTCCCACCACAACTGGTGGAAGCGAGCTCAAAAACTTAAAATTACAAAAAAATAACCACTCGTGAAATATGTGGCACATGTCGTACGGTGCGTGACAGCCCCTTTGTCCCGCTTTATTATAACATACACGGTTAATTGTCACGACAACTGCCGCACGTATGCCGCGGTTTTGTCTGTATTAAACTAGGTCTACCGAGAACTGTCAATGAACCCTCACCCTATTTAATATTATATGAAGACAGAAAACACCAAACGGTGAACTGGGGAAATGTGGATGTACTACACTACACCTTTGGCCTGCCTAACTCCCCTCAAGTTCTGAGTTACTGAAAAATGCTTGCACTGGACTGGTCCACTCAAATCTGTGTGGTACTCGTACATTGTGTTCACATGATCTGACCAAGATTATATCTGGACTTTAAAATAAACTTTGACCCTTATGTTTGTTTCGCCATTTCTTCAGAGGGGTAGTCAGATAAGAGATGTCGAATCCATCTAGCTTATTTTTTATACTATGACGTATAAAAGCGATTCCGTTATTCTATTTACAGAATGAACATTTCATAACCCTTCAGGGATAGACGTGATATTATGTATTGGGTATAGAAAAAGAACAAAAATCATAATATGACATATACAGGGTTATTTGTAAAATACCAGCAACCTCTTAAGAGGTCATTGTCATGTCATTGATTTTTTTTTTCGCGATTTCAGGTTTGGTCCTATAGTAAAAGTTGTTCATAATGATGAGTACAATGACCTCTTAAGAGGTTGTTGATGTTTTACAAATAACCCTGTATAAAACAAAAAATGCGAAAGTTTTTGTCAACAAATGACATAGGTGACACGTTTTCACGACAGGTGCTGTCTAAGAACGCCAAAAACTATGAAAAAATGAAACAAAAATGATAGATTCTCGCCCGTCGCCTGTCGTCACCTGTCGGTTTTATTAAATAGGCCCCTGCAACCGAGTTGCGTAACACTATCAATCACAATCTGAATCATTTTGAAGGATATTGGTAATCCATTGCTTCATATCGTTCGCGTTCGAAAAATTTGTCTGCTCAACAACTTTTTTTAAAAAGTTGCCCCCACTCTAGGAATTTCTCCGACACAAACTGCCAGACCCGGAACAACTACTTGTAGGTCATACAAATATTTGTTCCGTGTGGGAATCGAACCCGCGACACGCAGCGCAGCAGTCAATCGCTTAACCACTGCGCCAACCGTGCCGTCTTTGTTATTGAACTGTCAAAATTAAAGCCATTGCTACCGATCCTGTGTTACTCAATTACCCCGCTACGGTTACAGGATTACACGCTCTAAAACTACGGTTAGACTACAAGGAAAACGATTCCGTCATATTATTACATGCGTCATTGTGTGGTCGTTGTCCGCTTTCTTAGGAAACCAACGCTTTAAGTATACAGGGTGGTAGGGACATTAACGCGCAAACTGTAACCATGAATTCAGCACATGAGTTTAGACCCCATACCGTAGAAATTTTTCGTCGGTTATCAAAAAAAAAAAACTTCTGTTTCATAGAAAAGTGCAATACCTACGCGGTCAAAACGTATGGAACAGCAATTTTTTTTTTTTAATGATCGACAAAAATTTCGCCTCTGTGGGGTCTAAGCTCATGTGCTGAATTCATGGTTACAGTTTGCGCTTCGATGTCCCTGCCACCCTGTATAGACACCAATCTGTCCAATTTCTTTAGCAGATTTTCAACTTTATCGCTAAAACATAAATAAGATTCAAAGTTGATTGGGAAAATTTGACAGTTTCGAGGTAGCTTGATGTGCTGGCGTCTGTACACGACCGCTTCAAATTATTAAAAAACTGATCATTCTTGCGTTTTGATTGTTTAACTTATGAGGCAAATTGGAGAACGGTTCAAATTCTGAAGCAGTTCCAAAACGTTGCATAAACGAGTTTTATAACACTAACTTAATTACGATGAAGAAAACACCGAAAATGCACTGAAAAGTAAGAATCATAAGAAAGCAGTGAGCAAACGTGAAGATCGATGTTCGTCCCTTATCTATACAGGAAATTTTTTTAACCAGTTAGCAAACTGAAACCATAAATTCAGTACATGATTCTGAACCCCGGTTCTTAAAAAAAAATTGCTCTGCCATACATTTTGACAGGGTCGGTATTGCTCTTGTTACGAAACAGTTGATTTCTTTTTTGATAACCAACGAAAAATTTCTACGTTGGGCAGTCTAGAAACATGTGCTGAATTCATGGTTACAGTTTGTGCACTGAGGGGTAATTTTTGTAATTTCAAGAACGTTCACAGTCTGAGAGGCAATTCTCGTAATTTTAAGACCGTTCACAGTCTGATCTCAATCTCAATCTGTCAAAAATACGTCTAATTTCCCTACATTTTGACAAATTTTTGACATTTGTTTGTCGCTGAGATGAGACTGCGACTAGATTTTGAACGTTTTAAATTACGAGAATTGGTCTTCTGGATAAAGATTTATCCTGTACGAGTATAATGATGCTTTTGCCTTGCTGTATGATACCTACAGACCTTAATACCTAAGCATGGCACAAAAGGAAGGAAACCTATACTCAGCAGCGCATAAAGAAAGAAAAGAAAAGAAAGAAAAATATTTTATTCTGCACAAACAGAACGCCACGGAACAAGGCTGCCAATGATGATGATACCGAATATGAATTTCACCTGGATATTAATTCAAACACCAGTAGTAATCTATATAATATATAAAAATAAATCCCTATTTCCCTTGGTCACGTTAGAACTTGAGAACGACTATACCGATTTCATCCATCTTTTTTTAAAAAGTTTTCTAATACTTTGTAGAAGTTCTTACGAAAAAAAAAATATAAGAAAGTTGCTTCACGCGGACGAAGTCGCGGGCAAAATCTAGTATGTATTAAATCCTTAATAACGTCATAATACATACGAAAATTCCCAAGTAAAAAGATGTGTCGTCAAAAAATCTGAGATGTAATATCACTCGCCTAATATATCGAGCGTGATCCTTTAACATTGGACACATGACACGATGTGTGTAATTAAAACCGATTTTGGGTAATCAATCACCGGAGAGATCGACCGTGACCTGTCCTAATGACGTCACAAGCGACACAGCCCAATAATTGGAATGTGTTTCATTTTGACAGTTCAAGTGTGTTTTTGTAGATACTCGTATCTACTGATACTCCACGCCTCCCAAAAACCCCCCAATAACAGGGAGGGAAGGAATTTATGACGTGAAAGGGACTGGTCGCTAAATAACAACGGTAGATCTTCAAGGTTAAGCAACGCTTGCCGAGGTCGGTCCTTGGATGGGTGACCATTACCGAGACCCTCACGCCTCAGAAAGCATGTTAAGCCATTAGTCCAGGCTGTCATTCGTAAATCTTTATCAGTCGTTACGGGTAGTCAGAAGCCCAAAAGTCTGACAACCAGTCTTACCCAGGGGATCCGTGTTACTCAGTAACTGGGTTATGGAGGTCAGATAAAGCAGTCACTCCATGTAAAATACTAGTTTCAGCTGCATCCGGTTAGACTGGAAGCCGACATCAACATAATTGGGAGAAAGCTAGGCAGATTCTTGAGCCTAGTAATAAAATATTTATTGGGTTCTAATCTAATCTAACTATGTATTCCCACTACAGGGCAAAAGCTCCCTCTCACTTTTCTAAGACTTAATTTTTAGAGTTCCGTACCTCGAAAGAAAAACAGAAACCATATTGTTTTGCTCTGAAGTAGTTTTTTTTTTATCGTGAAATAACGAATGCAACGTTGAAATACGACACATTACATGAACCTATGGGTTCGAAAATGCAATCTTCGTAATGACATAAAATTTAATTAATAATAATAATAATAATAATATCTCTGGACATAATAAAGGAGTAAATCGCTTTTGAATAAAGCCGAGTGTATACATACTTTTGCTCGTGACTGTTACACCTCTGCCTAAACCCTTCGAGGATACAGGCGTGATGTTATGTTATGTTTTCTAAATTACTTTTGGAAACTAAAGCAATTACTTTTATTTATTCTATTAACAATACGATCCAATTTTAACATTACCTGCCCCAAATACCTGGAAAGACCATCCCGAAAATACCGAACTAAAATCTATACTGTCCCAAGGGAATACCTTTTCCAATTATCAAAAACTTAATTACCCAACCGGGAAGTGAACGCTACATACGTTTCAATTTGGCCTAACTGTTCCAAGTTAGGTATAACCGTAAAGTTTTATTGTTACTCGTTAGATCCTATTAAACGGTGCTATCGGGCTTGCAGTTTGAGTTTAGAAATTGTTACGGTTAAAGGGATATGTGCTGAGTTTTCGAATCGATAGTGGTCGTTTGTGTTTGTGGTTTTAAACGAGCTGTCTAAACAGGACGTTTAAAACCTAAACCTTGTTCTTAAACTCTAAAAGTAAATGTAAAATTTGTTACACGGGATGAGCTGGATTCCTTTAATAAAGATTGGTCCTTGGCAGCTCTGGACAGAGAGAGGTGGAAGAAGAGTAGGGAGGCCTTTGCCCAGCAGTGGGACATTTATGGCCAATAAAATAACTTGAGAGGTGTCAAGGGACACCCGGATGGAACGAAGTATAACTGGCTTGCTTTCTATAAGAGAGAGAGAGAGAGAGACAGACAGAGAAACACGCGCACGCCGCACGGCTTACAACTGTAGCAAAAAGTGTCGTTCCAACTTTTGGTCTTAATTTTTTCCGTCTAGCCCCCTTTCGCAACGCGCGATAAGGAACATCGTTCCAAAAAAAAATTGTTACTCGCTCTTTTCGACGAAAAAAGGAGGTTCTCAAATCGACGCGTAGTTTTTTTGGAACGAAGTTCCTTATCGCACGTTGTAAGCCGTGCGGCGTGCGCGTTTTTCTCTGTCTGTCTCTCTCTCTCTTTGAACTTCGTTCCATCCGGGTGTCCCTTTTTGTTTTATATTTGATCACGCGTAACTTTTTACAGGGCTGTAAGATTTTGATGATTTTGTTGGAAAGAGTCATCATCATCATCTGCCGAGCCTTTTCCCAACTATGTTGGGGTCGGCTTCCAGTCTAACCGAATGCAGCTGAGTACCAGTATTTTATATGGAGCGACTGCCTATATGACCTCCAGAACCAAGTAACCTTGGTAAGACTGGTGGTCACACTTTTATTGGAAGCGTTTTAGTACTTCGAAATTGTCTAATCCACCACTTTGGGTTTCCACCCATTTTATTCTAAATAGGGGTTGATTGTGTAGTGATAAGGGTTGAGTGAGCGTTCATCCACGTCTGCTTTATGCCTAGTGCTTTTTTAAGCTGTCAGTAGCATCTAAGATAGAAGATAAGTTCATATATTTTGAAACGTGACATTGCGATAAACCTATTTTTAAACCTGTGATTTTATAGTCAGGAAGAGGCTTCTAAACTTCCTCGTTACTACAATATGCACAAAAATATAGTTACCTACTGGTTTTATAATACCCAGCCATATTTAACGAGTACCCGTCACATTCAAGACCATTTTAGAATAAAATATTTCCTCAATTTATGAACACAAACTCTCCATTTACTTAATCATCAAAAATTAAAGAACTTAAAAAAAAATTGTCTAATAAACTCCAAGCAAGCTGGCAAGAAACTGTAGCCGTTCCACTTAAACATTTAACTTGTGAAAAGTGGGTGAAAATGAGGCGCGACCTAATTTGCTGCATTTTCGGTTTACGCCAGTGAACATTTTCTAATGCACGGCTCCTATATCCGGAACGGAACTGTAAAACGTACAAAAAGTACTTAAGTGTGGCAAACGTATTCGTTTAAAATACATACGGTTTTAATACAGAACCACTTTTTTTAAGTCGGTAAAAAAGAATTACTTTTTGGCAGTGGGCGCTTCTTCCTACACGTCCAGGGGAACAGTGTCTTTCTGCATTGTTTCCAAATAAAACTTACTTATGGAAGTAACAATGTATTAGGACAATGTTAGTAGGTACCTAACTATTTACATCAATGCCCGATTGCCCGTATTATGGTAAATAAAAAATCAATAATTTTGTATTTAAATATAATAAGGTTCAGGCTTACTTATATCTCTTTATAGCAGGCAAACGTTAAGACGAAGACGTATTTTGCATGGTAAAACTCATGAATAAACTGAGTGTCATAACTTGACAGCGAACATAATGTGAATTTACGATGCTTCCAATGTGTGTTATCACATAAACCAGTTTGTTAGCCCTCCCCTGCTCCGTATGAGCACTTCCAACAGTTTGGAGAAGTAATCAATCTACTCTCGAATTTGTTAACACGTGTCGATGAAATCGATTCCTGTGATCTTCTTTTGTTTATTTTTGTATTGTTAACTAATATTATTTTGTAGGAAGATAAACTTTTCGGTTTAGTGGTTGCAAGTGCGGCTGCTGAGTGTGAGTGAGGTCCTGGGATTGATTCCCCGGTCGGGTAAAGTGTTATTGGATTTTTCACTCAGGAATTTCTCAGTAGTAGCCGAAGTCTGTATTTGTGCCCGGTTGGTGGCAAAGGCAAGTCCTTTGTTACATGGAGCTGATATCAATAAGCTCGCTCCCTGTTACATGATGGGACTTAAATATAACTGGCGAAATATGGGTGTACTACAAGAACAACTCTGCTTAACCCTACGGGGGAAACAGGCTGATGTTATGTTTTATGACTCAAGTATGGTGGCCTTAATATTAAATTAGCGATTCTAAAACGCATTGCGACAGTGGTGACCCGAAAAAGACTGTCGCGTTCTCTAAATTATCCGTACTGTCCTTACTTTTGAAGTGGTCACTGTAAATGCTTAAAAAAGTTTAGCTATCAAGAAGGTGATATACTTGCTTGTCTTGCAGTCCTTGCTCTATTATATACTCTATACATATTATAAAATAAAGACACTATTCGTGTCTGTCTGTGTGACCGAGTTGTTCTTCTAAACTTCGCATCGGATTTTGATGTGGTTTTCCCCATCATTTAGGGAATTTATTTGGGAAGGTTTATCCTACTATATTATTATAAACATGAAAGTTTGTATGGATGGATGGATGTTTGTTACTTTTTCACGCAAAAACTACTGAACGGATTTAATGAAATTTGGCATACAGACAGTTTATAACCAGGATTACATAGGATACTTTTTATCCCGATATTCCCACGGGATCGAAACTTATGCGGGAAACCATGAGGCGCAGCTAGTATAAAAATTAAAAAAATATCTTTATTTACCCAAATCATCATAACGACCTTGCACCTCACCTGCCTCTAAGTAACAAATAAGCAGTAAAGGTAAGTAACATTTTTGTTTGGTATATATCGATAGGTACTTATTGTTACGAGCTTCGGGTCTGATTGGTTGCGACCAGTCCCGGCCTTATATAGTACCGCAGATAGTTCCAGAACCATCCATTGTAGAAACATTCAGAATGTTCGAGCACATACCGGCCCCGACTGACCAGATGTCGACAGTTCTAGTAAGTTCCAGCATCGAAATCTCTACTCGATAATAGATGGCCAGTGACTCTATCAGTTCTGCCATTCCACAATAGATGGCGCCAGTGACTCTATCAGTTCCGCCACTCGAAACCAGATGGCGATAGTGGTAACTAATGTCACCATGTATCAGGCATTAATTGTGGCACGCAACATTATTTTTGTTTTAACACGAACAGATTCACTCTGTTCCCCGTACTATAAACTGTATTACGGTGGAACAGTTGTCCTTGTTCATCATATGAATGTTACATTCATATTGAACTTACTTTAATAAAGAAATATCGATGTTTTTTCAAGTCGTAAAAACCTTGTGAAGCAGGGTGTAATCATAACCAGCCTATAATATTCCTACTGCTGGGACACAGGCCTCCTCTCGGTGAGTGGGAGTGGGCCGTAATCCACCACGCGGGCCCAGTGCGGGTTCGTAGATGTCACATGTCTTCGAATTTTCGGTTCTAGGACATGCCGGTTTTAGGGGCTTGTGGCTAAGTAATAACAGCCGCACGGGTCGATCGATCAGGTTAAGCTACGCTTGCCGCAGTTGGTCCGTGGATGGATGACCATTTTCACAAACCTAGACCCATCTGTGTCTCGGAAAGCACATTAAGCCGTTGGTCCCGGCTGTCATTCGTGGATCTTTGACAGTCTTTATGGGTCGTCAGTAGCCCGAAAGTCTGACAAGCAGTCTTACCAAGGGGTATCGTATTACCCAGTCACTGGGTTGTGGAGGTCAAATAGGCAGTCGCTCCATGTAAAATATTGGTATTCAGCTGCATCCGGTTAGACTGGAAGCCGACCCCAACATAGTTAGGAAAAGGCTAGGCAGATGAGATGAGGACATGCCGGTTTCCTCACGATGTTTTCCTTCACCGTTTTGAGAGCAGTGGTGATGAAATAATTTACACAAAATAAAGCGCCTGTCTGGGTTCGAACCTACGACCTACAACTTGTAAGCCACGGCCGTTACCACTGGGCCACCACAGCTGTGTAGTATGTGATGCAATGTATATTATAATCGACACAGCTAAAAGTAAGCTCTATATTTTCGCGTTTCGTTGTCGATTTCCCCTGACACATTTTTGCGATCTCGCTGCATTTTGTATCGAATATGTTACGCTAGTGAATCGATTTAAAAACAAAGGCAGAACGGTATCGATACTGTATTGCTTCTGACACGTGTTAGTGGAAGCACTCAACAACTTTTGTTATACTGTGATGCATTCACCGATTATTTTATTAAAAGTTATCGAATTATATGGTTGTCTATGTAGGCTGTGTTGTTAGATACTGTGAAGCACTTTTGTACGTTAACAGTTTGGTGACAGTATTATGTCCCTCGTCATAGAAAAGGTCTTGAAAGACTAAAAGAACGCGTGAGCATTACGAAGTCCTTATTGTATCTTATGAACAGGTGAAGGGTAAGTGTCACATTATTTTTTTACTTACTGCGAGAGGATCAGGGAGCAATTCCCATTTTTTTAATACCGTACGTAATTTCAGCCTGAAACTGTCAAACATAACCTCCTATTTAAGTACTTCAGAGGTTTGTCTGCCGAAGGCAACCTTATGTGGTGCAGGCTGGCTATAATATAGCGCGGATTGCATTCCAACGTACAAGTCAGTGTCAAATATTTTAATGAAGATTTTTGTTTAGAACAGTCAGTGGTAATTTAGACAAAAATATGTAAGGACGTTCTTATGATATAATCTTAAAGGAGTCGTGCCGTTATTTGATTCCTCCCGTTACCTCAGAGGGCTCTTCTAGACCCTTTACAGTACCTACATTTTTGATAAGTTGTTGACATTGAGTGTCGCTAAGATGAGATTTCCGGTGGAGTAAAGCTGTGACCGAATGGTGGCCAAGTTTAGGCCAAAGTAACCAGGGCCGTTCAAAAGTGCGTTGGTTTGATGATATCTTGAAAGTCGCGAGAAACACCTGGATGTTCATCATCATTTCAGCCCGATGTTGATGCAGTTGCAGATGCAGTTGTTGATGGTGAATATGGTGATGTGCTCATCATGTTTTAAAATACGAGAACTGGCCTGACAGACGTTCTGGGAAGATTATGACTTGTCGATTCATTGTTTGGTATTTATTTTTAAATTTGTGTTTGACACGTTTTTGATCCCTATTTTTTTTTTAAACTCTTATTGACGTCCAGGCAAACGTGAAGGTAAAGTTTTATTCCAGTCATAAAATCGAGTCATAGAAAACATAGATGAACCGAAAAAAAACCATTATTGTCTTAAATAATGAACCCGAAAATGTCCGGCACCCTAATTGCGTAACACACAGTCAATCGTAATCTGGATCATTTTGAAGCAAATTGCTAATCCATTGCTTCATAAGTTCAAAAAAAAATTGTCTGCTCAACACGTAAATAACGCAATGAATGTTGTTGAACTATCAAAATGAAACCGATTCCGATTGATTGTGTGTTACGCAATTAGGGTGCTGTTCCCACAACCCACAAAATTAAACTTATTATTTTACCTTTGATTTTGCATGATTTTCCAAATAACAATGATCTTTATTCTCATTCTAATAAGGTTGCTGTTGGATTGCTGCCATTGACAAGTCTGTCAAAATCATTGTGATCTTTAATCTCATCACAATAAGGTTGCTGTTAGATTGCTGCTATCAGATGTAAAATAACGGTGAACGACTGAAAGTTGACTTCTCACCTTTGACACAAACTGTGTCGTTTGCGAAGCGTTTACACAGAATGGTTTGGTTACATTAACAGCAGATAATACCGCGTACGAAATTATTGTGTGAGCGATTAAACAAGCCGAGCCAAACGCGTGAAACACAGATGATACAGTAAATGGACGATTAAGCTAGCGGTTTCAAACGGATTTGTGCTTGAAGTATTTCAACTAAGTAGGTACTAGAGGAAGAGGTAACTGACAATCGTGAGACAGTGTAGACAAGTGGCAATCGCTTTCAAAGCGTTTCGTACTGTAGAGATTGCCTATTTGGTGCTTCAATGCAACCTTTATACGAAACAAATATTGCTTTATAAATAGAATACATAAAAAACAACGGTAGGAATGAGATTTAGCTGATAAGTGACAAGGATACAAAATGTAAAACGAAGAATAATGTTCTAGGAAAAACATTCATCATATTCTATTGAAGTGTTATGACAAACTATGGCTTTATTTATTCGTTCCGATACTGAGAGCTCATAAAGCTCTCACAGTACTTCTACAACGACTTTCAACAGGATTGACGTAAGGGTAGCTTATATCAGTCCCATATTTATTTTACTTTTCCATCATGGTTATCTATATATACTTATAATAAATCTGTAGAAGTGAAAATTCTGTACATTGAAAATATCAAAAAAATAAATGGCATGTGTTATTAGACCGACACCGAACCCAAAAATGTGATTAAATTTTTTTTTGTCTGTCTGTCTGTTTGTTCAGGCATCACGCAAAAACTACCGGTTCGATTACGATGAAACTTGGTATAATTATTCTTTAACATCCTGGGCACCACACTGGGTACTTTTTATCCCGGAACAAAAATCTGGTGTTCTCTACATTTTGACGAGTTATACGAACATAAATGTAGGGAACAGCAGATTTTTTTTAGCGCTTGCAGGTTTGGTCCCATAGTAAAAGTTGTTCTTATTGATGAGTACAATGACCCCCTAGAGTTACGGGATATCAATAGAAACACGTTGTATAGAAGCTCCACTTTAATATGAGAGATATTGCTCTCAGACTCTGGTCGGCATCGTAACACGATTATCTGAACTGAGGTTACAATGTTCTTGAACACTTTCAATATCATTATTGTTCGTGTTTCAGAAGCTTTTAGATGTTAAGTGGTAGTTCTAGGCTACAATGCGTTGTTGTACTGCTTTGGAGCACTAGTTCAATTATATAGCATACTAGGAGCGCCCCGCGGTTTCACCCGCATAAGTTTCGATCCCGTGAGAATATCGGGATAAAAATGATTCTATGTGTTAATCCTGGTTATAAACTATTTGTGTGCGAAATTTCATCCAAATCCGTTACCGGACATCCATCCATCCATCCAAACTTTCTCGTTTATAATATTAGTAGAAATCAGCCTATAATGTTCCTACGGCTGGGATACAGGCCTCCTCTCTATATAATCTATCTACCACGCGGGCCCAGTGCGGGTCGGTACATGTCACATGTCTTCGAATTTTTGTTTCTAGGACATGCCTGTTTCCTCACGACGTTTTCCTCCACCGTTTTGAGAGCAGTGGTGATGAAATTAAATACAGAGTGAAAAGTGCCTGCCTGGTTTCGAACTCACGACACAACTGGTAAGTCGGGATCAATATCACTGGGCTATCTGCATTAAAATAACATATTTCAAGTTAATAACTATGTATTTACTTTAAATATTTATTAAAAAATTCTACGAAGAATGGCTCATAAATTATTATTGTGTTGACCCAGACTATAGAATTAATTTTTTTTTTGAAGGTCACTGGTGTCTGGGCATCTGTACAGGTGTCTACTCTCTCAACAAAGGTACGGGACCGTCCGAAATAAGTTGATCCGTCAAAACAAGTGACAAATTCCATTTTTCGAACGGACAAATAATGTCGGGAGTAGGGACAACTGTCAAATCATGTTGTCATTCATTCTTAGTTCAGGCTTCAAACTAATTATATGTCTGTAAGTGAGACGGACAAGGAAACGCCCGTCACTTCAGCCGAAACTACAGATTACATGCTTCGGGAGACCGGCTGGACCGGTCGATGGGACCAGCTAATGAATCTCGTGGCTATTATCATAATAAATGATGCCGAAACGTTGTACAGTCAGCATCAAAAGTCAATTAACACTGTTACTTTTGCAAATCATCTAAATTGATACAAAATGATGTAATACATTGGTTTTCTCTATTTCATGTAATAGCAAAGAGTTAATTATTCTTAAATATCTTATTAATATAAGCTTTTTAAGAATATTTTTCTCAATAATTAAGATTTAAACAACTAAAGTGTTAACCGACTTTTGATGCTGACCGTATAATCATTCAAGTGCTCCGTCGTCTCCGTCTACTACTCCGCTACACCTTATCGCGAACCTGTGTGACACAAAGCTTGTTTTAGGGGCTAGGTAATAACAGCCACTCGTATCGATCTTTAATGTTAAAAGTAACTCTTGTCGAGGTTGGTCCGTGGATGGAAAGAAAGAACGAAAGAAAACAG
This sequence comes from Apamea sordens, assembly GCA_945859715.1. Taxonomy (NCBI): domain Eukaryota; kingdom Metazoa; phylum Arthropoda; class Insecta; order Lepidoptera; family Noctuidae; genus Apamea; species Apamea sordens. The sequence continues at coordinate 16,133,337 of OX243999.1, forward strand.
TTTATTTGGACACAGTTCGTGAAACACAAAATACAAAAATAAAAAATAATGTTTCAGACAACAATAGTGTGTGCCTCACGGCTGCGCCAAAAAGGTTCATAGATGGGTGACCATCTATTACATACCGAAATCCCTTCGCTCCTCGACCAGCACGTTAAGCTGTTGGTCCTAGCTGTCATTTTTAGACCTTTGACAGTCGCCAAGGAAAGCTAATCAGAAGCCTGAAAGTCTGACAATCAGTCTCACTGAGGTAATAGGTAATACGGGTAATACGGTCGGAAACTCAACGTCAAAGCGTGTACTTTGCATTCTCACCAAGAGGCATGATGTTACGGGATTGTGGATATCAGATAGGCAGTCGCTCCATGTAAAATACTGGTATTCAGCTGGATCCAGTTAGACTGGAAGCTATCCCCAACACAAATGGAAAAATGCTAACCAGATGAGAAAGCTTGTTCAAAGAAGCTAACGCTGGGAGCGTTACACGAAAAATAATTGACAAATAGGTATCATTGATAACCAAATAAAATACACTGGAAGCGAGCCCAGTAACCTACGTTCACTCTGAATGCAGGCTTTGTGTCGAGCCAAACAAATCGCACTTAATGATGTGGCGGTCAACAAAAAGGTTTATTTGTATGTAAGCGCCATTTTTCCACGAATTCCACAATTTCTCAACATGTCTGCAAAATAAACAATTCTGTTTCTTTTTTTATTTGCGCATGGTGCCGTTTGTTTACTCCTTTACCTTCGTTTTTATATATACTTAGAACTGAAAGCCAATTCTCGTATTAAAAAATCGTTCAAATTTAAGTCGCAATCGCACCAATGTCAAAAATGTAGGGAAATTGGACGTATTTTTCACAGATTGAGACTAAGAACGTTCTTAAAATTACGAGAAAGCCCCCTGCCGATCGATTCTGTAAAAATCTCACCGTGAAAAGTTAGGTGAAGTGAGCTTAGAGTGAGCTGTCAATGACACTATAGTGTCAATCCCTAGCATTAGTTGGAGTGACAACTCCACTCCACAACAATTATGTGAAACATAACTGGTGAAATTTGGGAGTATTATAGGTCCATCTCTGCCTAACCCATCGGGAAATGGAGGCGTGATGGTATATGATGTAAGATTCAAATATTGATCACCATACATTTTCGTATTCTGGTATTCGCGTAACCATACAACAAAAAGTAAAAAATATCTCAAAATTTATACTGAGGAAAAGGGTTCTTTAATACAAGATGGCCAACTAAAAACAATAAAATAAATTAACGCAGCCTACTTGTAAATCGTCATTCTGTGTCCGTCAAAAGATTTGACATTTTAACTATGTAAGTTAGCGGCATTCGTTTTTACTCGTCGTGCAAATGGCCCTTACGCCTTGATCATAAGTACCGAGTGGCGAGTACCGTGGGCGAGACAACCAAATAATACTAGGCCAAGAGAGTTGGGTGGACGAGTAGGTGTTAGTGTAGATAACTTTCGAGTTCAAGGTCGTAGGTTTGAATCCATACACTTTACTTTGTGCAAATTATTTCATCACTACTGCTCCCAAAATGGTGAAGGAAAACATTGTGAGGAAATAAACATTGGAAGATATGTGACATCTACCAACCCGCACTGAGCCCTCGTGGTGGATAATAGCTTACGGAGCACTCAGCTGAAAGCACTTTCTCGCCCATCTACTCGATACATGTGATCGAGGCATTAGATCTCCAACCACGATAAATGTTCCATATTCCATATCAACAATTATTTTTAATCACAACTGACTGATAAAACTTACAATTTCGAATCAAAAATTAAATAAAAATGGCCTAATTACAGTGATATTGTGGCGCGGCGTGGTACTAATTCAATGTAAATCGCTGTGTAGCAATCACGTGCTATCAATAATTAAAATATTCAAGTCGACATTTCATTCAGCATGACGCTCATGAATATTCACTTAATTACCGACTGTCACGAATAATTTGCAATGTGAACAACAGCTTTTGAGGGAATAGGAATGTTGGAATGAATAACCAAACCTTCGAAGGCTGTATAACCTCCAAGGTAATTGAGTGAACGAAATAAAGAACCGTAAAGAGTGTCAATGGAATGTTACATCACTATAGCGTAACAATATCTCATCTATACAGGGTTATTTTTCAAAGACCAGCCAAATTTAAGGATGTGGTACAGACCATCAAACTGAACAACTTTCTCCATGGGACCAACATCGTAATTCAGCCGTCCCATACATTTAGGTCGAGTAGGTACTGAAGTCTTCTATGGGACAGTTGAAAATTTTTTTGTGATTACGCTATTTGTCCCTTGGAGAAAGTTGTTCAGTTTGATGGTCTGTATCACATCCTTAAATTTGGCTGGTCTTTGAAAAATAACCCTGTATTTTATATCAGCCGCATGCAGGATGAATGCCAAAGGCTCCACAGAATTGCCTGGAGATGGACAGCGCCGCCGAGGTCAGCCCAGAAAGCACTGGCAAGATGACGTGGACGCGTACCGCGAGGGCTAGTTCCAGATGGCGCGACAATCAATACAATCTATATCTACCACGGCCATTTTTTGGTTTCTTTTTTAAGTATGCCAATAAACTAATCATACGGACATAGCTGTGGTTGATAAATATTATATCGTAAAAAAAATATTTGCTCTAGTATCATAAACTAGGGAAAGAACAGGAATACGTTTGTATAGAATGAACGCTGACAACCTCCTGATCAAGTTTCTTCTAAAATGTGGTCCTTTAAAAAATAAAAGGAACTATTACGAACGAAAACCAAAGATGAGACTGACAAAGAGGCCTGAGGCTTGATAGGCTTTCCGGTCTGAAGGACTAAAGACCTGCCTGATTCGTGATATAAGCCTACCTGTCAGGAACAAACGCCTTTGTAATTAAGCTATCGACGCAGATAACACTGAGATTAAAGTGGAGATTCATTCCTTATACTCGTATTACCGAGATATTTCACTTTCAAGTAGAACTGTGAATAATTTAGGTATCGATCCCTACTCTAATAAAACTTAATTTTCCTAATATCAACTTAAGACTAAATCTAATAAGTGTACAAAAGTAACAGTAGGCCAATTCTCCTGTCAAATGAATGTCAAAAACTCGCTAATAATGTAGGGAAAATTAGAGGTATTTTTGACAGATTAAGTCTGTGATCAAACTGTGAACGTTCTTAAAATTACGTGAATTGCCTCTCTTTTCCCATTACAACTGAAAACCCTGTTACAATTATATTTGAAGATATCATCATCATCTCCCTGCCCTTTTTTTGTGGATGGTAAATCATCAAATGACCACTCCCGCTCTGGGTGGAGCGGAAGGGAGTGTCAGACTCTTACTGACTAAAACCCACCCGTGTTCCTTCAGTTGCCAAGGGCCACGGTACCTCTTTCGAATAACCAGCAGCCCTGGCGGCGTCAATCCGGGACTTTGCGAGCGAATTCGGTCGTAAAGCAATCGCTATGAATGTCGAGACTGCAGCCCCTGCATCCTTATTCACCTCATTTTACGGTACATTTTCTCTCCAAAAACGTGAACTAATAAAAACTCAGTCTGACTTACCCCTACATTTCTATGATCTTTCCTTATAGAAACACATTTCACAAGAGAAATAATGTGAGATACGTAAATATGTATTCCTCAGGCGATGCCGCAGCTACCCTCACGTGCCTTAGTGAAATATTTATTTACCAGTCACCTACGCGTGGCGGTGAAGAGCTTAGTGACACTTTTGTAAGTACTGTGTTTTTATTTTATTATAGAAAACTAAAATGAGTTTTGGTGACTAAATTTAGGCGTTGTTTGTGAACGATCGTGATCAAAGTCAAAGCGTTTATTTGTAATAGTTTCTTTTGTTTGTAATTGGGTTTATTATGTAGGTAACTGACAGGTGACCCTCTCGATGTTAAGTGGTAACGACAGAAAATTACAGACCCTGTTGGATATTCAACTTTTTTCACATGACAGACGAGAATATATCCTTTTGTTTCCAATCAATCAGAAATTGGTGATAATGCAGTAATTTAGGAAATCGCTGCACTTTCAGGAACACTGGTTACTTTGTACAGATTTTTGTATTTCGATAGTAAGAACTGGATAGCAGAAAGTTCAAATCCCTTTGTGAAGGGACCCTATTGCCGTCACTTTTAATAACAAGGCTCAACTCAATGTTAATTTATCAAATAATACCAGCTTTCAATAACCCAGTTTCCATCATCCTCAGTTCGGAAACTGCCAAACAAACACCTCGCCCCGTCAACACCACCCGTGCCGGCCATCCAATATTTTCTTTATATCACCCCCCTACCCGGCCGTATTACAATATCTTTGTCCAACTCCACTACCGGTCGGCTGCATTCAAGTCGCGTCTATTTGATGTCCAACTAACAGGTGGTTACACCTGTCGACGTTTTCCAGATATTACACGTTGGAACTTTAATAAAAACGTACAGGATTCTTGGGTCACTTTTGTTCTTTAGCAATTCTCTTGTACGTGAATGGTTTGGGTTGTAAGTCTGGAGGAATTTTATGGCCTTCGATGCGTTGCTTGAGTGATTTTCGGGTAGATACATACTTTCTGGAGAAAAGTAGGGTAAGAGATACGTTCTGGTTAAGATAATAATAATAATAATATCCCTGGACATTTCACACAGCGCCATCTAGTCCCAAGCTAAGCAACCTAATGCTTGTGTTATGGTAACAAGCCATCTTGTTACCATACTACTTATATAGAAAAACACCCAGACTCAGAACAAATACATGTAGGACTTACAAATATTAGTTATTAATTAAATCGAAAACTTTATTGTATGTAGTCGCACCATATAAATTATGCTCTGCTTCTTATTTGAATGCAATCTTAAAACTCAAGTAATATCATGAACAAATCAGAAACCGCTTTGATACCTCGTTTTTTTTTACTCGAAACGTGAAAGTATGTGTTCCTATCCAAGCAGGAAGGTATCCTTGGATATGAACACCCACTTTCACGTTTATTTGCATTGACAGATTAACCAACAAAACAATTTAGATGTAATTTTCCAAATAAAAATACAGTAACCGTCACGAAAAAGGTCAATATTTTACACACTCGAGAGAGCAACAAGACACGGGAGCAACTAAATTTTGTTACATTACGAATCACCCGGAGCTAAAATTGCCCACTTGGGCTTCAAAATTCGTTCCATATAAATATTTAATGACTATATTCGTGCGTCCCCACAGAACGATTTTCAAAACATTTTCCTTTTCGCGTGAAACTTAATTTCCTAGCCCCATGGGCATCATAAGTGTTTTCCTCAGTTGAAAAACGTAAAAATTAATCTGAATCCATTAAGTGTTTGAAACGTTCAAACAAACTTGTGGCCTGAACCACTTTCTTGTTCGTTATCCTCTCCTGGTACTCGTATAATGTAGGTGTGGACAATGTATATTCTGTGAGGACACTCAGCTTTTTTGTGGGATGATTCGAGAACCTGTATAATGAAGATGGTATTCAAAAAGACTGGCAATGCGACCTTCCTTAAGCTCGCTACTATAATAAATATTTTCAGATAGGCAGTTGCTCCATATAAAATACTGGTACTCAGTTGCATCCGGTTAGACTAGAAGCCGACTCCAACATGTAGTTGGGGGAAGTATAGGCATTAGATAATGATGATTAGCATATATAAAGTAAAATGGGGAGAATAGGGATGCAGGGGTGAATTGGACGAAACTTTAAAATGCATTTTAACGTTAAAATAATATAGTTTGTAACCAGAAAAGACTCTAATGTGTTTACTGTTTTTTAATTAAAGATTAAATGTCCTTGCTAGCAACAAACTATATTATTTTAAAGTTCTAATCCATTTTAAAGTTTCGTCCCGATTCACCCCAGCATCCCTATTCACCCCGTTTTACCGATATTTAATGACTTAATTGACGTCAAATATAAAAAGAATATAATGTAAATATAGCTGACTTACACACCCATGACACTTGACATAATAGCGAACAACACAACAAAAGAAACAACCCAACAAAAGAGACAACCCATAACCGCAGAAGTACTAGGAGGGCTGACTTCATATAAATTGGGATAATAGCCAGGAGCAACTAGAAGATGAATAGTAATAGCTAACTTACACTTACACCTATTTTAATGACTTTACCAAAAAGTTAGGCCGGCTTATACGACAAATCATTAAATACGGAGTCTCCTAAGTGCCCCTTTACTTGCACCTTTGATGACCTAAAGAATGCCACTGATACCGCAATCAACGTGGCCACCTGTTGGGCAATCAAAGTACCGTAGACATGAAAAAAAAAGAATCGTATTTTTTTTTTTTTTTTTTTTTTTTCTCTTTATTTTTAATTAGGGACTTTTACACAGCTGTGTATGCCAGTCCCATCGTACCTCATACAAAATCTTAATTAACTAAATCGTAACTTAGCGAACTTAAAAACTTTGAAGGCCGCCTCCGAACTAGGTGTAGACAATATTTGTTGAAATATACCCACATCATATCTATTTAGCTCTAATTGATTAATTAAGTCTTCTCTTTCAGACCGAAATCGGACACATTCCGTCAATAAATGTAAGACATCCTCCGGCGTTGCACACACCTCACAGTTGGGTGAATTCGTCTTCTTCATCAAAAATCCAAATTTATTGAGCGGCATGTGCCCAGACCGCAGTCTGTGGGCGACCACAACAAGCCCTCTGTTTAACTTAGTGTTACAAAACCATGGTATATGAGGAGGCTCCGATACCATACATCTATACCATATTCCTTTATTCTTCGATCTCTCATCGAAATATTCTTTCCAAAGATCATGACACTTGTATTTATATTTAGGTAATAGTTCCACGTAATAGGATTTAATATGTATTTCTTTTCCTTCATCTGTTGCCAATTTTGCCAAACGGTCCGCCTCCTTATTACCCTGTAAGCCTATATGCGATGGAACCCATTGCAACCTCAGATCAAACCCGCTATTGGTTAACTTTAGTATCTTAGACAGAATACCATAAGCTATCGGTGCACCTCTGCAACCAGAGGCGCATCGAGCTATATGTTGTAACGCGCTTTTGCTGTCTACACAAATTACTGCTTTTCTTTTGTCGATAGTTTGAATATAACCAAGTGCTTCTGAGATTGCAAGGAGTTCCAAAGTCATTACCGATACAGAATTAATTATTTTAAAACAGCTGTTATCACTATTTTCCGGTTTCAAAGGATCATAGTATGCAGCGCCATTTCCATTAACGCTCTTAGACCCATCAGTATAAATAATATGATAATCATTATATTTTTCCCTCATTTCTTTCAAAACCTCTCTTTTTATTAAATTATGCTCATAAGCTTTTTTAGGGTTTTTAATTGAATCTAAATTAATTGCAATTGTATTTTGAGTATTAATATTCGTGACCCATGTGTCCAAAGTAAACATTTCCAGGATGAAAGATGAGCTCACATTCTCTTCCTTAACTTCTTCAAAAATACTAACAAGTAACGGGATCTTCTTCTTTGACCAATATCTGATGTGTCTAACAGCGCTAAGCTCTGACAACAGCTTGGTTGTTATATTATTTGACAATGAACGCACCTTCAAACAATACTTAACGGCTAACCATCTTCTTCTTAAATGCAGTGGAGTAACACAGAGCTCGGATTCCATAACATGAATCGGAGTGCTTCTTATGAAGCCCCCTACTACTCTTAACGCTTGATTTTGCACCTTGACTAACTTGTAGATATTTGACTCTGCACTATTGTCATACAAGAAACAGCCATAATCCAATCTACTTCTAATCAAAGCAATATATAGCCTACGTAAGTGAACCTGATGAACACCCCAAGAAGAACCAGTAAGAATTTTAAGCACATTAATGAGTTTCTGAACCTTTTCGACAGTCTCATTAATGTGCTTACCCCAGCGCAATGACTTATCTAGCCAAACACCCAAATATTTGTAAGTAAGTACGGCATCAAGTTCACAATTGTTTCCTAAAAGCTGAATTTGTTGCTGTCTAAATCCCCTGCTAAAAATACAATATTTAGATTTACTATTAGATAATTCTAATCCTAATTCATCCAGTAAAATGATAAATACATTTAATGCATTCTGGATTTTATTCCTACCCTCTAAAACATTATTAAAAGTTGTATAAAGTACAAAGTCATCGGCGTACTGACATATAAACACCTCAATGATTTCGCGACAAAACTTATATGTCGCTAAGTTGAACAGTAATGGTGACATAGGGTCACCTTGGGCTAATCCCTTTCCTGCATATCTGATCATATCAGTTCCCCCCGCTGATTCATCAGTAACTTTGAGGTGACGTTCGCTTAAAAAGTTCCATAAATAATTGCATATACTCTTACCAACATCAAAACTATCTAAAATGGACAATAACTTTTCTATTAATATATTATTGTAAGCACTTTTAATGTCCAAGAAACAAGCTAGGGTTGAACAGTTCCGTGAAAAGCCTATCTGAACCTGGGTCACCAAACGCGTTAAACAGTCAAGACTAGATTGACCCCTCCTAAAACCCGTTGCACATGGCGATAGAATCTGCTTCCTTTCAATGTACCACTCTAGCCTTTTTGTTAACATGCTATGGAATACTTTGCAAGTACAAGACATCAATGATATCGGTCTTGGTTTGTTAGTATTTGATCCCAATTTTGGGATTGCAATAACTCTAATATCCCGCCATTGGCATGGAACAACACCGGTTTTCAAAATAATATTGTAAATTTCAAGTAACAATAACTTTCCCACCGTCGGTAAATGTGAGATCATAGAATACGTAATTTTATCTTCTCCTGGCGCAGAATCTTTTTTTTTTATGCAGTGATTCATTTCTTGTAATGTAAATTTTGATTCTAATAATTCATTTTCAGACATGAATAGCGGTTTAGGTGGTATAACGTAGTCAGGTGCAATATCACAAAGCATTTCTTGTCTTAACTCCTGCGAACAATGAGCCCTGGCTCCTTTGTAGCCCTTCACCCATCTCAAACGGTGCCACATGTCAGACGCCGATACCTTATGATCAATACTATCACAAAATTCTTGATAATCAGCTGATCTGGCTGTTTATATTGCATGCTTTGCTTTTTGTGTTTTTTCTTCAAGTAGTAAGAGATTGGCGGGTGTTGGGTTTCTCCTAAAATGGCCTAAGGCTAATCTACGTTCACCGACTAACTTAGAAATATCCGGACTCCAATATCCTTTCGGTTTAAAATTACTGTTTGGGTTATTACAGACTTTAATCAAAGGTATATTAGTATTTGCCGCATTATTTATTTGAAGAATGAAGTGGTCATACAAAACTTGGACGTCGTTGTTGTTAATAGGTAAAGAAAAAAAATCAAGCAGAGATTCTTTGTAACCTTTCCAGTCTGCTAATTTATAGTTCCGTTTATTATTTATAATTATCTCCTCATTGTACTTGACTTTAATTTTGACAAACAAGTGGTCACTTCCAAGATTTTCATTCATAACATACCAATCAAAGAAAAAAGCGATATCCACCGATACAAATGTGACATCAGGAGATGAGCTTTGCAAAACCCCATTCACTAGTTTAATTCTAGTGGATTGTCCATTATTGAGGGAAGTAAAACCAAATTCCAACGCAGATTCAAAAATTTGTTTACCTCGAGTATCGAAGAATCGTATTTAAAATAACGTTCTGTTTCTGTCACACGTTTCAAGAAGAAACATAATGATGTTTTAAATAATGTTTCGTCAAACACTCTTAAAAAATGTAACAATTTCTGAGTGACAATAAATTTCAGACGTAATACTTTTATTCGATTAACTTTGAAGAGAAACTGAAACGAACTCTAACTTTTATAAAGTTTCCTTTAAATTTTCAGTGGTCAATAGTTGTGAAACTGTTTTAAATGTGGTCATTGTTTTTAACCCAGACTAAATTCTAGCAACAAATACACAACTTTCTATATTGTTAAAGGTGTTAAAGGTCGACCCTTTTAGGGCAGTTGTTCAGAGCCCAAGGCGTTTTGGTCACGTAGGTGTTATCCATCCTAAAGAAATTATGTACAATTATCCTGACAACAGTTTGTGTTTTGTTTAATTTAACATGTTTTTCGTTTTCACACGTTTCTTTTGTTTTTATACTAAAAATAAAATTATTACTTATGGCTAGATTCCCAAATAAAATGTGTAGCCTGCAGAGGTTGTAGAATATTATTTAACACAAGCTAACCTGACAGTTGTCCTGTGTGGCAATTCTCGTAATTTTAAGAACGTTCACAGTCTGATCTTAGTCTCAATCTGTGAAAACATTCCTCTAATTTCCCTGCATCTTTGACAAGTGTTTGACATTGATAATGGCACTGATATGAGATTGCGACTAGATATGAAATGTTCAAGTACAAGTTTCAATAGTTCATACAAAAATTAAATTAAATTACAAATTCGGGAAAAACTGAACGCCCCTTACGTTCAGTTTGTAATTTTCCGGGAAGCTTTGTCTCAAACATTAAAAAAAAAATTAAATCGGTCCAATCATTCTCAAAATGATGCACTTCCCAACGAACAAAATTTCATTCTAATTTAAATTGAATTTACATTTTAATTTCTTCGAATATTTAATGATATTTTTTGTGGGCATCCCAATTTTATGGCGCAAATAATCCAACCTAATAATTAAACCAAGGAACACAAGTCAATGGCATACAACTTTTATACTGATGAGACGAAATACATAATGTTTATCCAATTTCCTGTTACACTCACTATCCACATTAAATCTACCACATTCCCCTTTAATTAACCTATATTTCCCTTCGCCTCTCGTTCCGCTACTTGAAGATAAGAAACTAATTGCCCCCTTCAAATTAACAGGAAAACTAGTTAGATTTAAACTAGCTGTTACGTTATGGAGCTGCAGACTAGCGACACAAAGTCGCCACCAGTCAACAGCGACTGCGAATCGTAGCGACCGCTGTAAATCGTCGCCAAGGTTGGTTTTATTTATTTATTTATTTTACCATTTATAAACACACACCTATATAAACAGACATTGAAAAACAGAACAGAAAAAATAGGTACAGAGGTTCATGTACCGTTTTACATCGGCGACAGTCAATGATCAGGGACAAGGAAATCCAATATTAATGGAGTATTATTATAAAACTGAAGTGTGTCATTGTTTCTAGAGAGCTAGATTTCTCGTCCGCTGTTGTTAGATCTGTCCGTTATAACTAAAAGTTATAGGTTGACACCTATCACTGATGGCCACCACTCCTGTCTACTCAGTATTTTTTCGATATACCATGACTGTCAGCTTGTGAGGAGCGACAATAGTTGCTGATGACAAGCTGCGACTATCGGCAGCAATTGCGGGCGGTCACTCACGACACGCGACAACTATCAGCGACAGTCGCCTACATGAACTGTCTCTCGTCTGCAAGCTCTCTTACATGGATAAAAGTTCAGGCGCCCTAATTAGAAACAGTTTATTGACAGCACTCGTACATACTAGGATTTAATTAACCACTCTAGGTTTACGTTAAATTAGTGTTTGTGGAACGTTTTTAAATTAGTACGTACGTAATTTTTTGCTGAAAATGTATGCGGGTGGAGAGTGGTTTTAGTGTCTGTTGGTTTGTGTTGTTACTATGTTATTATCTGTGCTCTACTGTGTGCTGCTTTAAACAAGACCATCTAGAATTTGGTTAAACCTAAACTAATAATAAAACTGAACAGTTTGTTTGTTTGAACGCGCTAATCTATGGAATTACCAATAGGATATGAAACATTCTTAGCATTATCATTATTAGCAAATCTTGCATTTGATAGCTCAACTCTTGAGGAAGGTAATAGGCTATTTAACATCACGCTATGAAAAAAAACCAGAAAGAACGCTAAGCTAAAACGAAGTGATAGTATGGGCAGGCGATGCGATGCGATGCGATGGGGTGGGATGCAAAGCGATGCGATGGGGTGGGTCGGGGGACTAAGAAATTTCAAGCGGACGAAGATGCGGGCTGAAGCTAGTACATAATAAGAATTACACAGATTCCATTGCCTCTCACAGAGAGGATGACTGTGTCCCAGCAGTGGGAACGTCATAGGCTGACTATGCTATGGTGTGGATGCAAAATATTTATTAGATCATTGATCTTCTTCTTAGCGTGTCGATGACTCTCGGCCCAGAATTCGGCTCCGTGTTTAGCGCCATTTTTTTTTGGGTGGGTAATCATGACCTCTCCCGCTCTGGGCTGAGTGGAAGGGCGTGTCCGACTTTTACTGACTAAAACCCACCCGTGTTCCGTCAGTTGCCTGTGCCAGGGGCCACGGTATCTCTTTCGAACAACCCGCAACCCGGGCGGCATCGGCCCTAGCGGACCCCGTCAGTTCGTGCTGACATCTCTTTGAGGCGCGCGTGGAACACAACGCGCCGTCGACCCGGACCTGGTCTTTACGGGAAAGGTGAGGGTGCCGTGGCGCCTCTCTAGCCACTCCTCAAAGAGGGGACTTATCGCCGCTATTGTGGCGTGCCCATTAGCGCCATCACTAGCGTCTATCAGTTCCTGTAACGTGCAGCTGACAGGATACGCAAGACACGATATTAATTACCAAGCCCATCGTTTGTGAAACACCTGGAGCTGTTTACACCATACGATGACACAGTTTCGTCAATCAAATGATTCCTAGAAAAGAATAGGACAGTTCCATATAAAAGATAATTATCAGGAGCAGACTAATATTAACAGCAACCGAGTCCTCTCTTTTTTCATTATAAATAATGTGTGAACACAATTTAGTTTTATTACTGAACTTGGCGTCTTGTCAAAAGGAAAAAAAAGCAAAACTATTCCCGAGAAATTGTTCCTTGGAACTTTGAGGTAAATAAAAAAAGTTGTGACTTACGGGAATCGCTGTCAAGAGTATCGACCTCACTCAATTACTAGCAAAACTTTTATTAACTTTTCTTACAAGATAATTTGACAGTAAACAGGCAATGAGGATATTTTACTTCTTTATGAAGCATTAATGAAAGAAAGAAAGAAGTCTTTTATTAATCACTAAAGAGATGCCCCGTTTCGGACGGTCTTTACGACTTGACAAAATATTGAGATTTTTTTATTATTATAAGTTTCATTATAAGTTGTCAGACGACCAATGGGCCAAACTTACGACCCAATGGGTCCCTCTTAATGGCAAGCGACATCGCGGCAGGCCAAGACGGAGATGGCGGGATGAGCTGGACTCCTTCAACAAGAACTGGTCCTCAGAATCTTTAAACAGAGAGAAAAGGAAGGAGACTAGGGGGAACTTTGCCCTGCAGTGGGACATCACAGGCTTTTAATAATAATAATATTATAAGTTTAATACAAATGAACCTTCCGGAATTCTCTAAATTATGGTGAGAACCGCATCGAAATCCGTTGCGTAGTTTAGAAGAAGGACGCGGTCACACAGACAGACCCGAAAAGCGACTTTAATTTATTTAATATTAGGCTTTTCAACAATGAGCACACTGCTACTTTTCAATTTGAACATTGTAAACTTAAATCTATTTAAGCCTTATAACTTACAGCTATGCTTATAGCATTTACTGGGCTGATAATAACACTTAAAAGCTAAATTGATTAGATTAAATTTAAATAACTTAGATGTTGAAGTTTAGATACAATAGATCAGAGGGGCAATTCTCGTAATTTTAAGAACGTTCACAGTCTGATCTCAGTCGCAATCGTCAAAAATACGTCTAATTTCCCTACATTTGACAAGTTTTTGACATTTGTTTGTCGCCGAGATGAGACTGCGACTAGATTTTGAACGTTTTAAATTACGAGAATTCGCCTTAGTAGCGCTACGATGCTACGAAGACTACGAGTTCGTAGGCCGAGCGTAGGCTTGCTACGAGCTACGATCTTTGAGATTTTTTGCTCCACCTCGGTTTTCTCAAAGTAGTTTAACGTTACTAAACTCTATTATCCCTTCATAATGAAACAGTGGGTTTGCAAAAGGTAAGTATTTTCAGTTTTAAATTAAACGGTAAATATATAATTACACTTTCATTTCAGTAAACACTAGCAAAGCTGTAGAAAGAAATTTATAATATAAATGGAACTGGGCTAAACTCGCTACTTTTAATTTCAAACTTCTAATAGCAAACAATTCCAGCTAATACAAATGTTTTATAAATAATTATTTGAAGAAAGCTTGCGGACCTTTTTGTAAGTTTTCTGTGTCAGCTTTCATAGTCCATCTAGATTTAGAACTTTATTATTTATCAAGAAACTGGTGCCTTTTCAGTTATAACTAAACTATTAGCAGCAACTATTATTAACGATAGTGAGGTGTGGATGTGGAGCGGAGTCGCAAATCATGCTGCAGCTCATATCCTGGCCTCTGTCAAAATGACCTTTGCACTGCTATCGACGACGCCGTGGAGTAGGTTATGGGTCCCGAAGAGTTGAAATACGGTCATACCAGTATAGAACTATGAGGAACAGGGTGTAAAGTCCACTCATCTTCTATAGAAAGAGCATCCTCCGACGGGGGTTGTGTCTGGCGGGCAATTGCCCAGCGACTGATGTCGGGAAGTTTGTATGTATGCTAATTGCGCGGTAAACTCTGCTTGCGAGATGCAGGATTTGCGTGACGTCAGTATGACGCGTTGTTCACATGTGGCGTTGTAGATACCGCTACATCACTCCCAGACCAGCAACAATAAGAAGATTAGTATAGTCGTTGTAAATGTCGTGAGAAAAGTTTTGAGTATAAATGTGGATGGCAATAAGAGTAGGGGAAGACCAAGGAAACGATGGATGAACTGTGTTAAAGTTGATATGGCTTGAAAGGGGTACTACTGAGATGACGACTAATAGAGAATGAAAGAGAGAAAAGCCATCATCTGCCTAGCCTTTTCCCAGCTATGTTGGGTTCGGCTTCTAATCTAACTGGATGCAGCTGAATACCAGTATTTTACATAGAGCGACTGCCTATCTGACCGAGGGGCCCGTGGCAAAATAATAACTGCCGCACAGGTCGCTCGGTCAGGATAAGCTACGCTTGCCGCGGTTGGTCTGTGGATGGGTGACCATCTTTACATACCGAGACCCCTCCGTGCCTCGGAAAGCACGTTAAGCCGTTGGTCCCGGCTGTCATTCGTGGATCTTTGACAGTCGTTACGGGTAGTCAGAAGCCCGAAAGTGCGACAACCAGTCTTACCAAATGGGTATCGTATTACCCAGCAACTGGGTTGTGGAGGTCAGATAGGCAGTCGCTCCATGTAAAATACTGGTATTCAGCTGCATCCGGTTAGACTGGAAGCCGACCCCAACATAGTTGGGAACATAGTTGGGTTGGCCCGCGTGCTGGAGTACGGTCCACTCCCTCTCACAGAGAGGATGCCTGTGTGCCAGCAGGGGTACCGCTACAGGCTGATAATGGTGACTATATGTTCGCCTCTATCTAACTCTTTGGGGGATACAGGCTACATTTTATATTACTATCTATAACATGTATGTATTTACAAAAAAAAAAAATGTATATAAGTAGTTTACCAGCCATCTTGTTACCATAACACAAGCATTAGGTTGCTTAGCTTGGGACTAGATGGCGCTGTGTGAAATGTCCAGGGATATTATTATTATTACTATAATTTTTATCTACAGCTACGTATAAAAGTTAGCATAGCAACATAACCAGCGCCCCGCAGCGCCGCGGCTTGATTATTTATTACACCGAACATCATTCGGCACCGGGCCCATTTATTTTAATGACCTATTTTACCCAAATAACTATAACGCACGCATATTCTGTGTACCCTACACGTGAAACGAGGAATTTTTAATTTTATATATAGGTATAGGTACAAATAATTATAATGAGTGACACGTTTTTGGGGTTTCTTTGTTTTGTTGTGGTTGTTTTTGTTATACTGAAATGGTACGCGTGAGACTTACCATGCAATTTATTTAATACTAGCAGCGCCCCGCGGTTTTACCCGTATAAGTTACGATCCCGTGGGAATATCGGGATAAAAGTATCCTATATGTTAATCCTGGTTATATACCATCTGTGTGCCAAATTTCATCCCTCTCTTCATCAACTCTTTCACGCAAAAACTGCTACACGGAAATCCGTGTAGCAGTTTTTGCGTGAAAGAGTAACAAACACCCATTCATCCTTCCATACAAACTTTCGCGTTTATAATATTACTAGCTGCGCCCCGCGCTTTTACCCGCATAAGTTACGATCCCGTGAGGAAATCGGGATAAAAGTATCCTATGTGTTAATCCTGGTTATAAACTATTTGTGCGCCAAATTTCATCCAAATCCGTGTATCCATCCATACAAACTTTCGCGTTTATAATATTATTAGGATAGGATATTTTGTTGGTCTTGATTTCACTCTGCTTCATGTACGCGGAAAAGAAGCAGAATAAATATCATAATCCGCTTATAATGTTCCCATTTCTGGGGCACAGGCCTCCTATCTGTGAGAGGCAGTGGGCCGTAATCGACCACGCAGGCCCAGTGCGGGTTGGTGGATGACATTGTTTGCATGTTTTCGAACTTTTGGTTCCTGTGGCGTTTTGAGAGCAGTAAGTAAACTGTCTGCCTGGGTTCGAACTCACGATCTACATACAACTAGTAAGTCGGGGCTAATATCACTGCCTCTCAAGAAAAAGAATACCAACATTTAAATTCTGCTACAACGAAGTAATAAATGTTCAGAACATCGAATCATGTGAACTTCACTCGCCAGAACGGGTGCTCCAAAAGGTATTGCAGTATACGAAATAAATAAAAATATCGATATTAAAATACTGAACATTGAAAAATACCGTCAAAAAATTATTGTCCGAATAAACGAGGGTACATCAGTCAAATTGGACCAGTTCCAATTTTGAAACTTTTTTTATTAAAAATATTCACATTTAATTTTTACACGTATATTAAGTTGAAAGCTTCGTTACGTGTCTAGCAGATAAAAGTTTGAAAATAAAAATGTAAAAAAGGATGACGAAATTAAAAAAAATATACATACCTAATAATAAAATCATAGCTATATATTTTTATATTTCTATGAATAAAATAGTAACGAAATCAAATCTGTACATTGAATATATTTGAAAAAAAAAATGCTATGGCAACCGAGTTTGATGCCGAAAATATAAGCTAAAATTTTTGTAAAATCTATATTTTCGTATGTATGACCCGGATTGGTGCAAAAACGGCTGAACGGTTTCGAATGAAATTTGGCACACAGATAGTTTATAACCTGGATTACAATACAGGGTACATTAAATCCCAGTAGCACGTTCCAGTGGGATATATACCGACATCCATGCGGGCATAGCTGCGAGCAAAAGCTAGTAAAATATGAAAAATACTACTCAGCTTCCGATTAAATCAAAGCATAATTCGAACGAAATAAAAACAAAAATGCTTAGTTCCTATACTACAATTACTTTCCTGTTATTTACATACTTCATAATGATCTGCGAATGCACCCGGAGAGATGGGCAAAGATCGTCACTCACTGGACGCCTGAGGGAGGACATCGCCGTCGAGGTAGACCACGGCGAAGGTGGTGTGACGATCTGGTAACGTTCGCAGGGCCAACATGGCCAGAGATCGCCCAAGACAAGGAGGTCTGGGAGGAAAAAGTTGAGGCCTTTGCCCAGCGGTGGGACACAGGATAGGCTAACAAAAAAAAAAAGATCCCTAAAGTAGACTATTATAAAACCGTTGTGTCATATTTCAGTTTCATTCATTAATTAATTACTGCGGCCATTTGTAATTATAAAGCCTAATTAAACAGAACTAACGCCCTAATTACAAGATAATTATACGATAAAAGTAAGCTGTAATAATAATTATACTATGGATCTATGACAGGTGACGATTTTGTATCATAATTAAAGGACATTGCTCTGCGCCCATACATTGTTCGCCCTGGAAAACTATGTGTTGTATTGTCGATCTAGTAAACTCCTATAAGATCTTATTTGTATGTAGCGGACTAGCTACAGAATAGATATATTTCAAAAAAAGTATCAGATTTTGAGGTTATAATCGAACCATAATCACGAATATAAGGTATAGTTTTTCATAGCTCCGAGTGGTTTTTAAGAATCTAAAAAACAATAACCAAATACATTTAGATTTTTTTTTTTACCTGCCTAGATAATTAGGCATCTATACAGTTTTTTTCTAAAGCATATGTGTATGTAATTGCAACGTTTAAATGCATAGAATCTAGTTAGGTAGGTACCTGTATTCTTAGCATTGGTTTTGGAATGAGATAACATTTTTGTGGGTATTAAGAGGGTTCACACAGGTCCAAAAGCGCCACTCCTTTAAAAAAATATTTTCTCGTGACTGAGAAGGAATTATGAAAATCTGTTCAATCAGCGACCTCGGTAAATGTGTCTAGAATTTTCTAATACCTTTTATAAAATTTCATATTGAGACACGAAGCAACAAAATTCGATCTAAAGAAAAGCGGCCACATTCCTATATGTCGTATTTAGTTAAGATAATATTTTTTTAAAGGAGTGGCGCTAGTGGACGGTTGTACAGGCTCTTAATGTAAAAATAGAAACAGCGCGCGCTCGAACGGCGTTACTATACCTAAAACGCGACTAGTATCTAGTGCATTGTCAATTGTGGTATTCATTTCAATAGACAGAGACGACATATTCTTCATAATAATGCCATTCTTGTGCTGTATTTCAGCAACAACTTGCACCATAAATAGTAAGCTTTCATTTCAGTTTGAAACTATTTACATTTACTCGTATAATAACTATGTATAGAATAGAAGGTAGACATGACGTTTGGCGAAGATGGCGGCGATTAATGTTATTAGTCGTGTAAAATACTTTAAAATGTTCATTTTGGCATGCAACTAGTCCGTGTTATAAAAGTATTTACAACTAATATAATAAAATAGACAATTAATTATCGTGTATGTCCGTACGTCTTGTGCACAGGGCGATTCCGGACAATGTCCTTTGATGCCGCTTATACTCGTTTTACACTTGGCTATTATACATAAATAAATAAATCAGTCAGTGGGGGTGCTTGAAGGAGGCCCAAATCCAGTAGTGGACATCTTTCGACTCAAATGATGATGACGATGATGAAATCAGTCTTTCACTGTCCCCCTGTAAGAAAATTTAATATCAAGTTCGTTTTGAAAAAATCTGAATATTTCAAATAACGTACGGAAATATCGATCCTTCATTCATGAATACCTATAGTCTTTAAAAGATCGCTTTTAGCAATAAGCCTGCCCATTGTGTCACGCCATGTAAAATTTCTACATTTATATTCTTCATCATCATCATCATAATACTCGTAATGCCAATGACACACATAATAACACATGAACAAAGTGCTTATATCATCATATCAGACTCTAAGAAAGTGGAACGGACTTGTGTAAAGTACAATAAACACTATTCTAAGTTTTAAAATAATTATCACGTAATAAATTAAGTTAGATTAAAATTGCTTATTAGTCTTATAGGCTAGATTGTAATTAATTAAAATAAAAAAATCATCATCATCATTTCAGCCGAAAGACGTCCACTGCTGGACATATGCCTCCCCTAAGCACCTCCACTTCGACCGGTTCCGTGCTTCTCGCATCCAACGGGTTCCTGCATAATATGGTATACATATTAAAGAATATAAAAAACTTGAGAGGTGTCAAGGGACACCCGGATGGAACGAAGTTCACAGACAGACAGAGAAACATGCGACGCCGCACAGCTTACAATAGCTTACTATAGCAAAAAGTGTCGTGACAACTTTTCGTAAGATTTTTTTCCGTCTAGCCCCCTTTCACAACGCGCGATAAGGAACTTCGTTCCAAAACTTCGTTCCAATAAAAATCTTCTATAAATCAATTTACGTTGTTGAGCAGATAATATATTATGTAGCTCTGCGACGACGTAGCTGCGTAGCGGATAATCTACGCATCGGCTACGGCGTAGCACTCGTAGCGATTGTGTCGTGACAACTTTTCGTAAGAATTTTTTCCGTCTAGCCCCCTTTCACAACGCGCGATAAGGAACTTCGTTCCAATAATAAATCCAATAACAATAGCTAATAGCTATTCTATAATTAATCTTAGCAGAAAGTGTTTCGCATTCGTTTTTTAGGGTTCCGTACCTCACTTCGTTGTCCGTACGTCTATCCATCTGTCAGTATATCAAGACCCTTTTTCTTAGGTCTACGGTCCCTTGAAGCTCTAAAACAATCAAGCTCCTACGTCAACGTAATAAAAAATCCCGCCAAAATGCGACATATTTTGATACTCGCAAATAAATCAAAACCTATAGGGTAAGCTTCCCGTTGACCTAGAATCATGAAATTTGGTAAGAAACTAGGTCGAAAATCGTTAATTTGTACTTGTACCACATACAAATATTTTTTTGCGATTACTGCCTTGCATTTGTAGTTGGAGAAATGAGCGTCACGTGTATCGATTTGTGGGAAAAAATGTTTTAAACTACAAGTTAAGTTTTTTTTTTTGATAAATTCATTCAGCTACTTACGTATTTTTTTATAACAAATTACTACAATTTATTAAATACTAGTAGCGCCCCGCGGTCTCACGTGCATAAGTGTCGATCCTGTGGGAATATAGGGATAAAAAGTATCCTGTGTGTTATTCTGATGTATAAGTTATCGTCGGAAACGGGTCGTCAGAAGCCCGAACGTCTGACAACCAGTCTTGCCAAGGGGTATCGTATTACCCAGTAACTGGGTGGTGGAGGTCAGATAGGCAGTCGCTCCATGTAAAATACTCGTATTCAGCTGCATCAGGTTATACTGGAAGCCGACCCTAACATACTTGGGAAAAAGCTAGGCAGATGACGATAGTGACAATGGGCGGTCTTATGTCTAAAAGCGATCAATATACTCGTAATTAAGGCTTAATTTCTATGTCGTAAAACAGGATAGGAATAAGGTACTCTTGATTTGTAGGTGCTTTTATAAAGACAAATCTTTTAGTGAATTAAATAGAACAGCGGTTATTACAAGTTGTTATCAGTCTGTTAAAATAATAAAATAAAAAATTATACTAAAATAGAACACTAAATCTAATCGCCACACTATAATTACTGATAGCCAAACCCAGAACCACTGTTATATTATTTTATTTATGTACTTGTGAACCTATTATTTATTATATGTACCTATTATTATCTTTTTAAAATTATTCATTATTAATAACTCCTCTTAAACAGAGCACCTGCCATCGTATCTCTTCACCACCCTCGGTTGACTGGTAGAGAATGCCGAAGGCATTAAGTCCGTCTTTCTACCTTATTGTGTGCAAGAAGTTTAAATATATATTTATTAATAGGTACCTGTAATTCACTAACACCCTCCAACCCGGAACATAGCAGTATATAGTAACAGGAGTAAAGCGAAAACTTTCACCGGACGATTCCGTTCACAGACCCCCACTCCCACTCAAAGTATTAAAGTTTAAAATCACACTTCCTTTCATTACTGTACTCCTGGTACTTCCAAATCGCTGGCTCGTGCCAAATACAAAATGTAGGCAGCTATTGTTACCATAATAATTACATCATCATCTGCCCAGCCTTTCACAACTGAGTTGGGGTTGGCTTCCAGTCTAACCGGATGCAGCTGTATACCAGTATTTTACGTAAAGCGACTGCCTATCCGACCTTCACAACCCGTTACTGGGTAATACGATACACCTCAGTAAGACTGGTTTTCGGATTTTTGGTCCTGTCAATGATCTACAAATGAGAACCAAAGGTTTAAGCGTGCTTTCTGAGGCACGGGGTCTCAATATGTAATGGATAGTCACCCATTCTTGGACCGATCTCGGCAACCATAGCTAAACCTACGATCGATGCGTGCGGCTGTTATGGTTTAGCGACGACCCCTACAAAATGTAGGTAACTATTGTTGCCATTATGAATTTTAATATACAATTAAACATAATATGAACCAGCTGCTACAATTGTTGGCGATGGGCCATTTATAATGAATGCATAATTTTCATATTTATGACACATGTATGGTATGGTAAACAATGGCCTTACTCTATGGTCCTCTGATCAACCCAATTACGTTAATGTACTTGTTACGTAGGTATCGAACTAAATAGAGCAACGTACCTAGGAATTGTTGTAAAAACTTCAAAAATCATCCGATTTATGAAAGAAAAACGGTGGTAATTAATTGTTTAAAATTAATATACTCTTATAATCTTATTTTATGTTAAACCGACATTTGAATTTTGTGACAAGTTTTAACTACAGTCAGCATTTTAAAGACAAGAAAAGAACATTCCTACCAATTGATTCAAATATTAAACTAACCAAAACAAACAAAAACACATCAATTACCGCCCTAATATCTACTTACCCACTCTGAGTCCGTACAAAAACAAACACCAGTTTAAAAAAAACCTACCCATCGATCATTTATTCCCGACAAATAATTAGATTATTAACTTCGTCTATAATTTCATTGACAATTGTCGGGGTGAACGCACTATAAATACTAAAATAGAATTTACTTTCTAATTTGCAATCGTTCATAATCAATTACGAAGTAAACAAAGACACTGTATTCTTTAATCAAGTTCAAAGCGTGGAAATACAACAGATGGTATTGTCTAGTCTATGATTTTCTAATTTTCTTTACATTGTAGAATCAAAGTGAAAAATAATTGGTAATTCATTTAAATACTAGCTTCTGCCCGCAACTCCGGGTGAAATTTCTTGTTTTAACATAAATCATAGCCTATGATACTCGGCAATAATATAGCTTTCCATTAGTTAAACAATTTTCGGAATCGGATCAGCAGTTACGAAGTTACCCCTTACATACAAACCCTCAAATTTTACCTCTTTATAATCTTAATATAGATCTTTTCTTTCAGGCACACTATCAATAATTTCTTAGTGTTACTTACAGTATGTATGTAACTAACTATTTCTAACTACTTATGAAATACAGTTTCCAATTATTTTCTACATATCGTTTGCAAGTTTATGTAACATTGGCAAGTTTTCAAAATGTCAATACTTTTTTTTGTTATACTGGCGTGATTATTATTTAAAGAGGATAAATCTATGAAGAGTAACGTCTTTTTAAAAGTCATAATTTCCTCAGATACTTTTTCAGAGCTTTTTTGTGGTCAAAAAAAGTTACCTCATGTAGGTATGTATAATAATTGTTATATTAGTAAAAATGTATATAAATCTTTGTAATTTTGCCTACGGATGGTCATTTAATTTCTTGTTTTGTGTATTAGACATTGTGACTTACAACATCGCCTTCGATGAGTCTGTAAAGGTGTTATAATTGTAATTTAAATAAATAAATAATAAGTTACGAAGGCTTTTTAAAAAACCCGTCAAAAATACCTCCGTTTATTTTCTCATCAAGAATACTGACTCACCTTCTAAAACCTAATTTTATCATTTACTTTGAATGTTAAATGTTGTGTTAGAACAAGCAAGTTAAATTGTTCATCAAAATGTTCAGTGGTATATCATCAAAATAGAGTTAAGAGCGGAACATTACCCTAACAATGAGCAGAACAATATCTGTTGAAACAATGTAATAATCCACTACACAATGTAATGTTACCCACATTACATTTGTATACAAAATGATATACATGGAGTGAAACCTGACTTCAAGCAAAGATTTATTAATCGTTACTGAAACTGCTAATGGCATTGTTGTCGTCCTCCATTACAGGTGCATTCAAAACATATGTTACTGTAGAAATGCTGGTGAATTATATACCTTTTCCTACCATTCAGGGGGGTGTCCCTGAAGTCGATATCAAGCCTGGATCTAAAATATAAAAAAAACAATAATACTTAGCAGCTGTTGACTTCATTTTAGGCAAGAGTTTACAGAAACACTATTCAGGATACCATAACAATTTTTTAAGGTGAGATATTTTGTAATAACAGGAGTGAAAAGACTGTTCAGATTTTCATAATATTTTTTTTTAAATGCCTATAACCTATGGACTTTTACCCCCTGGGACAACCTACATAAGCGTGATGGTAACTTATATTTTAAAGCAATATGAATGTAGTAACCACTATACAATGTAATATTACTATTTTACATTTGTATAAAGATTGATAGTTTATTTTATTTGTTTATTTATAAAGGTACACCAATAGCTTCTGTATACAAAATATCAAATAACAGTAGATAACCAACATTAATTGTTGCAACATAAGTTGGTAATGAAACTGTTAATGGCAGTTTTGTCACCCTCTATTACAGGTGAATTCAAAATAACGGGTCTAGAAATACCTCTAACGAAGCAGAAAGTATTTCCTTTAAAGGACAAGGTCCTTAAAAGAAAAAAGATCCCTAGTAAAAAATCCCTAATTCAGTATCGAATTCTTTCTTTCTTTTTTTATAAAAACGTTGCCCCACACTAGGATTTACTCCTGTATCGTGGTTGCGTATACAAACATTTAAACTCGCATACGTAAACAGCCAGACCCGGAACAACTATCTGTAGGCAATACAAATATTTGTTCCGTGCGGGAATCGAACCCGCGACACGCAGCGAAGCAGTCGATCGCTCAGCCACTGCGCCAACCGTGTCGTCAAAGCACCACCACGATTCCTGACTTCGAAACCACGTCAATTCCTTAGCTAATCCCGCCAACACCGCGTTGATTTTGCACGGTTTCGTGCATTGTGTCATAGTGAATTACGGCCCCGAGAACCTTTTGGTTACGGAAATATTGAAGGTTGAAGTTCCACCTTTATTTGACGTTCTTTTTAAATATTATTATTTAAATTTTAATACTCCCACGTTCCCTGTACCGTTACATTCACCCATAAATACAATTATTTGCGTGCACTTCCGTAAACAGCGAATTATCGCACCATAATAAAAGTCATTTCTAAGCAAATATGTTCGCTTGAAGTTACTTAATTTGATGTACAGAAAGCTGAGGCGAGTACTTTGTGAAGGGTCGTTTTACACCCTGTAAGTATACCTATCAAGTATACATATATAAGTATACGAATCAAAACATACCGTCGAAATGTGAGTGAAGTCTACACCTCTGACGCCCCTTCGGGAAATACAGGCATGATGTTAAGAAATCGCTGCTGATTGCTATGAGACCTCCCTTTGTACGGCCCTTTTATTGCAGTTGGTGTCCCCTTTAAGGTGTGCAGTAAAAGTTGGCTGTATAGTATATCTACATAAAGGGATACGGTGGCAGAGTCAGCCATTGTCTTTCAACAACTATAGTTTTCTTCTACGCCAGTTTGAAAACAGTTACGATCTTACAAAACTATCTCCAGTGAGGATTTTTCTAAAAGTATGTCAAGCTGATTTTATTTTAACCCGCCAACATGCTTAAATGAAATATTTATGGTATTTTTAAAGTCAAAGTCTTTCCCGTAAAATATTCAAGACTGCTTATTATTTTGATGAATCCACTATAAAATGCATAGAGGGGCTAAACGGATTAGACCCCACGTACGTAACTCGATGGAGAATTTTCATAAGATCAATTTAGTAGGTATCTTATTTGTTCCACGCAGATGTTTTTTTGATTGTAACCTTTATTATGATCATATATTTTTTTAATCAGTTCAAGTAGTCATGTTTTTAAAACATTGATGCTCATATTTGAATGATAAAAATGTCAAAGTATCGTCCTCAAGTATTAAGTATTTTTTAAATTAAGTATTTATTTATCAATCAAATTGACCTTTTGTGCCCCACTGCGGGGCAAAGGTCTCGTTGCGACGCACTTTATAATATAATCACAACTAGTTAGTATTGATAACATTAAGAAAACAACATCCAGTTACAACACCATTATAAACATCGTTAATTTGATTTAAAACGTAATTTATTATACCCCTTAATTTTCGCTTAGGAGTCAAATGCTCGTTACGAAATTAATAACACATTATCCGAACTCGAATCTTAACAACACTTAAATGACACTTAATATCTAAGTTCGAGATAACTTAATATAACACATACTTGTCCAAATTACCCGACTTCACCTTCGAACGAGGCCACAAATTCATTAACAGAGCTGTAAAACCACAAACTTTTTAAATACTTTCAAAAGAATAACAAAAAAAGAAACCAAAGGCAAGCACTTTCTCAAAAATCACTGAAGGTGAAATCGGGGGACGTAAAATAAAAAAAATATATTTAAAAAAAATACTATACCGATATCGTAACTAGTGATGGAACACAACACGTAACACACGACGGGTATCGGTAAACGCGACCGTCGGCCGCCGCGGTTTGATACGAACTGAGCTTTTGTGAGCACGGAAGAAAGTTGACGACGTACCGATAAGGATGGCTTATTAATGGATGTGGTATGAGCGTGGTGATGAAGCTTTATCATGAGGACGATTTATTGTCACCATAAATAATATAGGTGACACAGACATAACATGAGATCTTTGTTATTTAAAGTTGGAATTTTAAGTTCGCGTAATCTTCGTAGCAAAATCGACTTCGACGGAGACATAAGGAAAAAGATCATACTTATCGGATTATAAGCCCAGTCTCTCTCTTTGTAATGGAAATTGTTTGTTCCACAATTTTAGCATTTTTGTTACATTTGCATTTACCTAGCTTTACCTGTCTGCTGTCTTTAACAATCCGGCAATTACAGTCCGGTCGTCAAAAGAATGCGAAAATTCTAGTAGAGAATAAAGATCAAAATCGCAAAACACTTATTCGTTTATTTGAAACTGACAGGTGTCAAGAACGCATTCTCTAGTCAGCAGCACTGCAAGTGAAATAAACGACCGCTTTACTAGATGTTAATAAACATAATAATTATACAAAATATCTAATTCCTCTTTGTTAATTAGAGAATACCAAATACCTGCTTTATACTGACGACAACACAGATACATTTATGATTTTAAAAAAGTGTTTAAATTCTGTATTTTTCTCTTCTTGCAAAACATACTTCTACATCTTTGTAAAATATCAACGGTATGAATGTATCGTATTGCGGTAACCGGGCGGCTACTTCGCGTATTACCTGAGTTCTCATTACGGGCGATATCGACTTCATTCATTATAGCCCCAACGTGAAACTTCTCTACTAGACCTTTTATATTTTCATCGTGGGTTTTCTTGCTTCGTTTTCTTGGGTAATCGAAGTTGAAAGACTTTTTTACCTAGGTAATTCTGGATTATCTGGTTTACTTGTAGTTTGTAACTGTGTTTAATCAGTCATTATTTATTACTGGTTACCCGATGGTTATTGTGATTTTCTATTCGAGATTTCTTAGGAACAGCCCGAAGTTTCGAAACCAGCTGTGTGATACCCTCGTGCCTCTGAAAGCATGTTAAACCTGGTCTCTCTCCAGCCGTGTCGGTTTGCCGTCCCATCGGACTATAAGAGTGAGGGAAGAGAGAGTACACCTGTTTTTGGAACGAAGTTCCTTATCGCGCATTGCGAAAGGGGGTTAGACGGAAAAAATTAAGACCAAAAGTTGGAACGACACTTTTGGCTATAGTTGTAAGCCGTGCGGCGTGCGCGTGTTTCTCTTTCTGTCTCTCTCTCTCTCTTTGAACTTCGTTCCATCCGGGTGTCCCTTGACACCTCTCAAGTTTTTTATTTTAAAACTCTAACTGGAGGCCTAAATTTATTTAGGCACCCACAGGCAAGTCCAGTTAACCAGACGACCACTTTCTAGGTTGCCTTGCAAGATGTCATTCCCAAATAATAAAAAAGTGCACATGTGTCTGCGCAGACACTTGTACACTATAATATTTCCCGCGTCGATGGCTAGTCTCCTATGATATTGGCCGCCATGACCGTAATTCGGTCGGTTGGACAATTTTTTTTTTAATCGTTTGTTTTTCGTTTGCAAACAGACTACTCAACTAAAGAAAGCAACGAGGTTCCATTAATCATTTTAGTGGACTTTACTACGAAGTTTACGTTTATTTATTTATGTACATACTTCTATTATTAACAGTTACTACATACTACATTGAAAGGAAATTAATAATCTATTTTGATTGTTTGGAGAAGGATCGGTATAGAATAGAATACTCTTTATTATGTACACCATAGAAATTATAGATATAAATGACTAGCCCCGCCCCGCGGTTTCATCCGCAAAAGTTTCGATCCCGTGGGAATATAGAGAGAAAACGTATCCAAAAAAAAAAAAACTCAAAACTCAAATCATTTATTTCAATTAAACCATTTACAGGCACTTTTGAATTGTCAAAATTAAATAGTCGGTCAGTTAGTCAGAAAGTTGAAGCTAGTTGCCCATTCCAAAGCGTAGATCTCTATGGAGAAGAACGGGCAAGAAACTCCACGGACACTCTTTTAAATCAAGACATTTTTACAAAATCCTGGTTACATTATTCTTGTTGCTTCTATATGTGAGAACAATGTAAAGAAACAAATTAAAATATAAAATTAAAAATTAAAAATAAGCCCTGGCAGTTAAGAGATGACCAGTCTCAACAGATGGCGCCCGTTCACGAACATGACGCGTGGATCAGCACCACCCAGCTCAACCATTTCGTAGGGAACCGAATGATCCAACACACGCGCCACCACCAGTGAGACATTTAAGTGAGCATGACATATTCTCAACTGCCATGCTCTTTCAAGTCAACAACAAAATATCATAAAAAACGGATTCATGGTTCTTACATTTACAAAATTTTCAAAAATGCTTCTAAATTATACAAAACTATAGTTTGCAATTTAATTAAGAGATGAGAGAAAAAAAAAAAGTACTACCAATCATGAAGAGGTATTTAATACTGAAGTATTAAAAATTAATCCTGATTAAATAAAATAAACACTAAAAAAAAAAAAACAAAAAGGGGAAGCATCTCTTCCAAATATTGAAATTGTGATCAACTATTATTATTATTTATTATTATTAACTTGTAAGCCCAACTGCCTGTGGAGCAGGACCAGCATTAAGCCAAGCATTTTTATCTACTATATACTCGTCCAACCTACCTGTTCCAATCCTATATGTTAATCCTGGTTATAAACTATCTGTGTGTCCAATTTCATCCAAATCTGTTCAGTAGTTTTTGCGTGAAAGAGTAACTGCAGTGAGTGCAGCTAGTTGGTTATAATACGGTTAAGTCAATTTTCTTGGTAATATGCTGAAACTAGGGCAGTGGTGGCCCAGTGGTGTCGGCCGTGACTTACGAACTGTAGGTCGCAGGTTCGAATTAATTTGTGTAATTTTCCTTCTTTTTCTATTCTGTTTCTTTGTGTGCTCTCAAAACGGCGAAGGAAAACATCGTGAGGAAACCGGCATGTCCTAGAACCAAAAATTCGAAGACATGTGACATCTACCAACCCGCACTGGGCCCGCGAGGTGGATGCATGTCCTAGAACCAAAAATTCGAAGACATGTGACATCTACCAACCCGCACTGGGCCCGCGAGGTGGATGCATGTCCTAGAACCAAAAATTCGAAGACATGTGACATTTACCAACCCGCACTGGGCCCGCGAGGTGGATGCATGTCCTAGAACCAAAAATTCGAAGACATGTGACATCTACCAACCCGCACTGGGCCCGCGAGGTGGATGCATGTCCTAGAACCAAAAATTCGAAGACATGTGACATCTACCAACCCGCACTGGGCCCGCGAGGTGGATGCATGTCCTAGAACCAAAAATTCGAAGACATGTGACATCTACCAACCCGCACTGGGCCCGCGAGGTGGATGCATGTCCTAGAACCAAAAATTCGAAGACATGTGACATCTACCAACCCGCACTGGGCCCGCGAGGTGGATGCATGTCCTAGAACCAAAAATTCGAAGACATGTGACATCTACCAACCCGCACTGGGCCCGCGAGGTGGATGCATGTCCTAGAACCAAAAATTCGAAGACATGTGACATCTACCAACCCGCACTGGGCCCGCGAGGTGGATGCATGTCCTAGAACCAAAAATTCGAAGACATGTGACATCTACCAACACGCACTGGGCCCGCGAGGTGGATGCATGTCTTAGAACCAAAAATTCGCAGACATGTGACATCTACCAACACGCACTGGGCCCGCGAGGTGGATTACGGCCCCCTCCTTCTAACAGAGAGGAGGCCAGTGTCCCAACAGTGGGAACATTATAGGCTGATTATGATGCTGAAACTTTATTTACATGGATTAGTTAAGGGGCTTATAGCTAAGTAATAACAGCCGCACGAATCGATCGATTAGATTAAGTCCGTGGATGGGTGACCATCTTTACATATCGAGACCTATCCGTGCCTCGGAAAGCACGTTAAGCCGTTGGTCCCGGCTGTCATTCGTGGATCTTTGACAGTCGTTACGGGTCGTCAGAAGCCCAAAAGTCTGACAACCAGTCTTACCAAGGGGTATCGTATTACCCAGTCACTGGGTTGTGGAGGTCAGATAGGCAGTCGCTCCATGTGAAATACTGGTATTCAGCTGCATCCGGTTAGACTGGAAGCCGACCCTAACATAACCTTGGGAAAAGATTAGGCAGATGATGATGATGCCTCGGAAAGCACGTTAAGCCGTTGGTCCCGGCTGTCATTCGTAGATCTTTGACAGTCGTTACGGGTCGTCAGAAGCCCAAAAGTCTGACAACCAGTCCACTTAGGTGAACTAGGCGGGTGGACCATGGGCAACACACGGTCTTACCAAGGGGTATCATAATTACCTAGTAACTGGGTTGTGGAGGTCAGATAGGCAGTCGCTTCATGTAAAGCACTGATATACAGCTGCATCCGGTAAGACTAGAAGTCGACCCCAACATAGTTGGGAAAAGGCTAGGCAGATGATGATAGTTAAGCATTACTGAACTTTTTTTTTGCATAAGGTCAGTTAATGCTTAACTATCATCAAAAATCAAAAATATGAAGTCATTACCGAAATACATTAGGCGACCAAAAAAGTAGAAAAAACTATTTCCCCAGACCACCCCATGCATTAAATTATCTCCAAATAAAACCCAAACGAAATTATATCCATCGAGCGATGCGATTACCGCGGCCAGTTCAAGTGATACCTGAAGCATTCATTATGCTCAATATTCCGTTCATTCAATCCTACTTATACGGTGGAATCCAATTAATGGGTTACCTTAACTTTATATGGAAGAAAAATATCGAATGTTTAGTTTTCGTTTCATATCCGCAGACTAAATGAGTTTGGTCAAATGCCTTCGGGGATTCATAATATTTTGCGTACCTACCTTCCGTACATACCTTGTAAGTAATTTAATTTTATCATTGTTTTTCTACCATTTAGCGGTTTTGTTTTTTCTTCTTTTATTTCCTAATCAAATGGGGCAATATAGTAATTGTTTTTTTTTTTATTTCTCCTATAATATGAAACCCGTAGGCGTATTTTTCAGCGCCCCATAGCACCTGTTTATATTAAGTTCAAAACGGAAAGCTTTTTTCCACGTATAACAGCCCGTTCATAATTATTTTACCTCTGATTTTACATCACTGTCCAAATCACAGTGATCTTAATTCTTGTTTTTGGATTGCTGCCATTAACAAATTTGTCAAAATCATTGTGATCTTTATTTCGATTACAATAACGCTGCTATTAGATTGCTGCGGTCAGATATAAAATAACTATGATACGGACTGTAGTTGCCGCTTTTAAAAAATACAAAATAATGTCATTAACTGGGTAATTCGTTTTAAGTAAGTACGTGGGTAATTGGATAATAATATATTGCGCAGACAAATTGAGTAAGGTACCTACATGCTACGCACCTGACATTACAAACAAACATGCTATGCGATATAGTATGATTTCCAATTATCCTCAATAAAATAAAATAAATCTCTATTGCAGACCCAGAAAATACACGATTAAAACGGCATACATACAAGTAAACATAAACTTACGCCTTTCCTCTATTGCACATTAATAAACTAACATTACGGGCGCCGTCGGTTGAGACTGGGGGCTGCAGTCTCCCAGAGGGTGGCGCGGGCCTTTTTTTTTTTTTTTTGGGTGGGAAATCATCATATGACCCCTCCCGCTCTGGGCGGAGCGGAAGGGAGTGTCAGACTTTTACTGACTAAAACCCACCCGTGTTCCTTCAGTTGCCTGTGCCAAGGGCCACGGTACCTCTTTCGAATATCCCGCAGCCCTGGCGGCATCGGCCCTAGAGGGCCCCGTCAGTTCGTGCTGACATCTCTTTGAGGCGCGCGTGGAACACAACGCGCCGTCGACCCGGGCCTGGTCCTTACCGGGCGGCGAGCTGCCCGTTGCTCGCCGCCCGCAAGCCCGCGCCTACGGTGGCCGGGAGTCGGCTATTGACTCCCGTCCAGGGCGTCTCCTACGGCGGCTAGGGGCGTGAGGGCGCAGCGATTGCCTCTCCCTCACGCGCTCCGCCTCCTCCTTTGCGAGCATTACTGCTTCGCAGAAGGAGGTGACGGCCTCCCATTCACTCTCGCTCCGTACCATGGCCTGGACCAGGGCCGGACGCGAGAGATCGCTGCCGCCGATCGCCGCCACGAGGACACGGCGGTGCCCTGCCCAAGCCGGGCAGACCTCCACCGTGTGCTCCACCGTGTCCTCCGGGCGATCCACACAGTGGTGACACCCTGGCGTTTCCTCCCGCTTTATCCTGAACAGGAACCTCCCGAAACAACCGTGTCCGGTGAGGACCTGCGTCAGGCGGAAGGTGAGGGCGCCGTGGCGCCTCTCTAGCCACTCCTCAAAGAGGGGACTTATCGCCGCTATTGTGGCGTGCCCAGGGGTGGCGCGGGCCTACCGTGTGTTTTTCATTTTGTCTTCTTTATCGGCACCTTGTTTTATATTATAATCATGTGGGTAGTTTGATTATCATCTAATAGTGTACTTTTGTGTGTTGTGCTGTGTTTTTTGTGTGCGCCAAATAAATGGTTTATCAATCTAACTAAAAAAAAAATGCCTGTAAATGGTTTATATTTAATTGAAATAAATGCTGTGAGGTTTTATTTTTTTATTTCCAACCACCGCTTGTGTCTTGGTAGCATAGAATAGAATACTCTTTATTATGTACACCTTACAAATTACAGTACATTAATATATAACATTTTACAAAGGGTGACACAATGGGCGGCCTTATCGCTAAGAACGAGCATACATCCTATCAGAAAGGTAAACTATACTGTTTCTACATGTACCAACCCTGGACATGAATGATACATGCATGACGTCATAATCATAATATCAGCAGGACGATATCTTCTGCTGGAAAAAGGTCGTCGGGTCTCTGAATGTTCTAGGCAGATCGCATTCCAACAACCATTTTTGTCGCTCGCATCCGATATCAAATCAGATTCAAATACAGTATCAAATTAAATTAGCCGGCGAAACTTCACATACCTACGAGAAACTGATTTTCTAAAGTCATTATTTTATGTAACTGAACTAACCGCGGCCGTTGACCTCGTCATCAGCTGGTTAGAAAATCTTTATCGTTTGCTTTATTTTTTATAGTTATCGATACCAATCAAGTCTCTGAAGTTTCGCCATCTTGTTTAATTTGAGCCTGTATACAGCGTGGCGCTTTAATGGCGAACTTAATTTAACACACGTATACGGTTTTGCGTTGTAGTTTTATGAATATATTTTAATTTAATTAAACATTAATATTTATTTATTATATTAATATTAATTATATTATATTATATTAATAACAATTTTATAAAATAGCATCTTAGAGCAACCTGACATAAAGAACTGTAGCGCAGGGGTCATTTGCCGGGTTCACTGATCATAACATCGCATCAATGTAATTAAAACAATTAACGAGCAAAGAGAAGGCGAATTGAAGGAAAGAGAGAGAGCCCTTTTTTGGCGCGCGGCGCAGGTGGAAGTTTTCAAGTTACGATTTTTTTATGTTGTTATAATTTTTATGGTTACTGGCCACTAGCCCTACCCGTGTGTTAAATTAATGTCGCCATTGTAGCGCCACGTTGTATAAACTGTGTCTTTATTTTTGTAATTGGGTTTAAACTTAATTAAAGTAAATTTATAAATAATGTTTATGTTGATGGAGTCCCACACAATCGTCTCGAGAAACAACCAAGAAAACCACTTCTTGAAGTAGTTAAATCCCAAAAGCCTTCCACATAGTCGAGCTGCTCGTAACTCGTTTATCTTTTATAACAGTTAACCACTCGTAGTGTTGTTACAAGCAACGGTTTATGACTCGCGAAACTTCGCTGAGACTAGCGAACCATTGTACGAAGTGACAACTATATATGTAATTATCTTTAGTTCAAGCTTATAGAAAGGGAATTGAATATTTTTAAAAGGAGCCTGGCATACCTTCTGTCGCGCGATTTTTTTTTCAGAATAGCTGCCTTTCATGTTACCTATATAAATCGATAACTGACATCAATGCAAACGGAAAATATAATAGGATCAAACCCTGTAAAGCGCTATTTTGAAAAAAAAAAAAACAAAATGTCCGGCAGGTAGGTATGCTACAGACCTTCAAAGACCTTTGATGAGCTATTGAAATGCTTTCAATTTGAAACAAATAAATCCGCAAAGGTAATAAAATGACTCGACAGGAAAGTGTAATTTACCTGCAACAAAGATGTAACGCCCTTGGGTAGCACCAAAGGTCAGTCTGACAGGACTCCCTGGCCACCTCATAGTGGAAGACATCCATAAGGATTTCCACAGGATATAAAGTCAATACAATGCAATAGGATTAGTTTGGGATCAGTCAGTTTGCCTATAAAGCCCAGTGATGTTTTGAAATTCTCGTTAAAACCTTTTTGTAGCGGATTCTGGTCAACAGCCATTCAATACTGTAGCTGCATAACTTTGATACTACGTTATGACATTCCTATACAATTAGAATAGATCGTCTATGGCAATGGGAATGTGAATAACGACCTAACGTGCTGCGACTCGATTTCTATAGACAAATAAAATAAGAAAACACTAGGTACAGCACACACACAACACACACAAACACTCACAGTAACTTCCACTCTACATTAGGTACTACCTACTTACAAACTTTTAGTGATTTTTCTGTAATTCTTAATATTTTTTTATAAGATTTCCTCAAAGATGTGAAAGTCTGGAACTAAATGTCTACCATGTATTTTGTGTGGGGCGTCTTCGTGTCATTTGTAAAGCTATACCTAAATGGTTCCTAATAAAACTTTTATTATTTTATTATAGCACGGCCTTACAGAGAGGAAGCCAGTGTCTCAGTGGTGGCAGCATTATAATAATAATAAATTTATTAGACACTAGCTGTGCCCGCGACTTCGTCCGCGTGAAATAGTGACTTTTCGGGCAGCATATTTTGAATTACATACAACCGTCGTTTGGGTAGCTAAAAATTTACTTTACAGTAATGCTTCTCTGTATACGATATTTGACGTATGGCCATCGGGGATGAAAGCATACAGGCTCCTAGGATTGCTAACCCGTGACAGAGCCACATACAACTGACCGTGCGAGAAACAGCTGATACTTAGATCTACACCCACAACTTTCAGCGTCCGACCTTGGGTTTTATTAATTGTCATCGCAAAACATAGGCTGACTGGAAACTGGACTCGTTTAAAACTAAATGGAAAATTGTTTGGAATGAGAGGAATCCGAGGAATGAAAACACTTTCACCTTTTCCACACCCTGGTAAAATCTCTGCTTCTATCAGATTTCGTTGTAAATTGGTCACTTTTAACCTGGTGCCATTGCAAAGTTTTGGGGGGCTTAAATTTCTAAGAAGCATTATGGGTTCGCAGAAGTCTCAGACTCACGCGATAGCGCGTGAGCTTCGCGATCGACAGATAAACGTGCCTTTTGTTGTTCCCCGTTTTCCCTATTTCGAGTTGTCATCATTCGAGAACGATTTGAACTCAGTCGAGATTCTCGCTGAGTCGAAGTTTCTGCAGCACGAAACCTAGCCTAATGTTCCCGAGTTGCAGAGAGCCTTGCCTCACGACCTTCCTCAGATTCCTGTGATCGAACTAATTTCATCCTTTTAGCATTTGTGCTACATTGGGAGAGGTTGGATCTTCTTCGAGGCATTCTTACAATAAAATAGTACATACTACATAACACACAGTTATTTAGTAAACACGTACTATCGTAAACAATTAAATTATAAATACTTACAGATTATTATACAGTCTAAAATTATCACAGTTTAAGTAATAAGTGTTAAGACGTGTAAACCAAACGTACTAACTTTATAAAACAAAAGAATTGCTAGAAAAATGTATTACTAACTTGAGCTAATGAACTTATACCTAATAAAGAAA
Source organism: Apamea sordens (assembly GCA_945859715.1). Lineage (NCBI taxonomy): Eukaryota > Metazoa > Arthropoda > Insecta > Lepidoptera > Noctuidae > Apamea > Apamea sordens. The sequence continues at coordinate 16,169,664 of OX243999.1, forward strand.
ATCAAGAAAAGATATGCCTAACCTATACCAAATACTTATAATATTTATAGACAAACCCTAAATAAAAATTAAGATAAGTAAATACCCAAAAATCAAAGAAAGAACCGCCTAACCTATACCAAATACTGACAATATTTATTCACAAAATTTTAAGGAAAATTAAGAAAAAGAACCTAACCTACAAACCCTAAAATATAAATAAATGAAGTATGGAAACAGTCAGTATTCAAGTGAATCGCAATAATCGAATGCAACTATTCGTCTATACTCTCCAGGATACGTGTGTTCGCTACGAATAACTGAATCCATAAGGCAGCGGCGCGTTTTTTTTTTATGAAAGTCATCTCGTAGTTGACCTTGAGAGGTCGTGACTACAACCGGACTATCCTGTGGTTGCCTTAAGAATTCTTAAAGCCTCCAGCCAGGGCTACATCTAGATTATAACTAAGCGACTGCACGCTAAGGGCACCCCCTGTGGGGTACGAACCTCGGCTTAGGGCGTCGCTGGGAGAGGGCAGCAAGGGGACAGGCTGGATCGAATTAGTATTATTAATGCTTTGATGAGCGCGGCGTTTCCTAGGACTATCTCTGAGAAGAAAGGCCGAAACAAACTCAGAGGTCTCAGTCGGGGAATTTAAAGCTACAGGCTCAGCTACGGCGCGGGCTGGCACTTCAGCGGGCAAGGGTCGGGGGGTCAGCGGCGCGGCTCTCAGCGCGCTTTATATAGCCACGGACACGCAGGCGCGAGGCGTGTACGTACTCTGATAGAATACCTTAACAAAATATGTTCGCCGTGATTCTTTAAATTGACATAACTTTTTTATTTATGAACCGATTGACATGAAATAAACTCTAACTGTTAAGTGAAGCTTACTACAATATATTAGTGAAAACCGCATCTAAATCGAATAAGCCGTTTCTGATATTAGCGTGCACAAACACACAGACAAACAGACAAACCGACAAACAGACAAAAAAAAAATTAATTACAATTTCGGGTTCGGCATCGATATAATAATGCTACTTTTTTTTATATATTTCCATTGTACAGACACCACTTTTCTACAATTTTATTATATGTATAGATGAAAAAAGGTACACAGATACAGGGTGACACTTAATTTAAGCATGCGAATAGCCTGGTACAAATAAATGATCAATGACCCCCATGCTAGGCAAAACCTGTGTCACAGGGGTCATCCATCCGTCCATTCTGGTTGTTATGATAATTACGTACAATTTAGTAGTGTGCACTTTTGTAAAAAATAAACTAGAGTAATACTAATAATAATTTTAAAGATAAAAACGGGGGAAGAAGGTAAAGGAAAAGAGAGTAACTACATATTAAGTGCCGGGTGTGTGTGATGGGGTGAGTGTAGGGGTGTATGTATGAGTGTAGATGTATAAGTGAAGGTGTGTCTGCGTGAGTGGGTGCCTGATTTGTTCTGTTTAACTTGACTAACCTGATTTATTATAGGTTGATTATAGCACGCCCTAACTACTTGTTTAGATCCTGATACAACCACTGCATCACATTCCTCCAATAACCTTTTAAAGCTTACGTTGAATGCTAATAAGCGCCGCTTTTTGCGCAATCCCAAAAGTTATGATTCATTGACCAACCCAATTTCAAGACAATTAATCCGAGTAATATTTACACCCAAATAAATAAAGAGCACATAATATGCACCCATTAACTTAAAAACAAACGAACCGCCTGTTCCATTGAAATCGTTTAACAATTTCCTAATTGATATACAACTCTCGTGTAATATGAATCGCGTACAACAAAGCCACAATCAACGAAACGTACATTATAGGAATTTGTTTTAAAATAAAGCTGAATTCGCTTTTGTTCACCAACTAGTTCGTTTCCATATTTCATTGGGCTGTGAAGCTCCATATTGAATTTATGCTGGCTGCAAACTAAAAGCAATTACGTGCGAACTCATTTCGATGTAATGATTTTAATTAAAATAGACTAAATTATTGGAAATCAATGGGAGGTATTGGGTTAACGAAAAGATAAAAAGCCAAAGCGGTGAACGCTGATTGGTTAATGGTTGTGCAACTCGCTGCACACCGCACTACGTGTAGCTACGTGTTTGTGAAACTTGATAACTTTTGTGGGCTTGTGTTTTTTTTATTGTAAACTGTTTAATTTAATATAGCACTGCTATGCACCACTTTTGAGTATGTTTTGTTTTGATTAACTAAACGATCTATGCAATTTGTAAACTAACACATTCATTTGATCGTTGACTCTGAATGAACGTATGAACTTTGTTTGTGTGTATTTTATGTCATTTTTACGTAATTTGCGTTTTGTTTGTGCAAAATAAACCAGTTTTCTTTCTTTCTTTAACGTTTGATTTATAATTTTACCTCACATTAGTTAGTTTTTTTCTACAAGTAGGGAGAAGAATACTTTCTCAGAAGCAAAGACATAAAAAAATATCATAGCAGACCGTAGTTGCAAAAACATCAACATTAAAGGAAAAACCGTTAAAACGATAAAAGAACCTACGTTTTTCTTCATAACAATGTACACTTTAGACCCTCTCTTGGTTCTGTTCAATAAATATGGGTAATCTAATAACTCTAGCGTACAATAATAAAACCGTGGGAAGCATTTCTCTTCCTACTTCGGCTACGTTTCCAGTAAAAGTACATTAGCTACTTAGATCATTTTCATGTGAAAGGTTAGATGATAAATGATCATTATCTCATCTACCCAGCCTTATCCCAACTATGCTGGGGTCGGCTTCCAGTCTAACAGGATGCAGCTGAGTACCAGTATTTTACATGGACCGACTGCCTATCTGATCTCCACGACCCAGTTACTGGGTAATACGAAATCCCTTGGTAAGACTGGTTGTCAGACTTTCAGGCTTCTGACGTCCCGTAACGGCTGTCAAAGATCTACGAATGACAGCCGGGACTAACGGATTAACGTACTTTTCGAGGCACGGAGGGGTCTTGGTATGTAAAGTTGGTCATCCATCCACGGACCACCCGCGGCAAGCGTAGCTTAACCTGACCGATCGACCTGTGCGGCTGTTATTATTTAGCCACGGGCCCCTCAGTATATTTTTTCAATCGTAGATATTTGGATTAATAATATAAAATATATTAATATAATAATTTAAAAATATATTTTCAAAAACTGCGACACAGAAAGAGAAAAGGATAAAAGTCTGAAGTCAAGTGAAAATTTCCCAAAGAATATTAAAAACCTAGTCTTGCTCCTAAACATAAATTATCGTTGAACATACATGTGGGAGTTTCGGGAAGCCCTTGGAGAGAGGCTTCTAAAATTTTTCTTTAGACTTCGTGTCACGGGCCAGTCTGTACTCGTATGCATACTTTTTGGGTATATTAACAATGCCCTTCAGGTTTTCAACCTATAATGACTCTTGCATAATTAAAACAATAGATTTATGAACCCTTTCATCATTGATCATATTAGATTTGATTGTAAAATTGTATTTGCATTATTTATTATACACTCATTTTTCATTGTGATGAGGTAATTGGATAATTAGGTTTAAGTAAGATTTGATTGTGTATAAATTAGAATTATATTGGTTCAATGGTTCTTGGGTATATTACGAGTAATAATGCCCTTCAGGTTGTCAACCTATAATGACTCTTGCATAATTAAAACCATAGACTTAGGAACCCATTCATCATTGAACATATCAGATTTGATTGTAAAGTTGTATTTGCATTATTTATTATACACTCATTTATCATTGTGATGTGTAGGTAATTGGATAATTAGGTTTAAGTAGGATTTGATTGTATATATTAGAATTGTATTGGTTCAATGGTTCTTTGATATATTGTCGTGTGCTAGCTGACATATGGCAAATAATTTATTGGTTTGTGTTGCGTAATATTAATTAATTACTATTGTATAGAATCAAGTTCTTTTAACTGAGCAGACAGCTCTGTGCGGCTGAGAAGATTGTTGTGCCACTTCTTCTTCTTAGCTAAAACACTAGGAAGAGGTGAAGGGTGGGTGATTTTGGGGACTATCTTATGTAATTTTGACGTTCAAAAAGTGCTGGTTCTCAGCCTAGTTTGAATAAATGACTTTTGATTTTGAGTGCTCAGAAGAGCGACTGCTGAGCTAAAAGCTCTGAGTCTCTGGATTCGTCTTCCAGAAAAAGATTTATTATTGACTTTCTTCATTAGAAAATTGTCAGTTGCAGCCCAGAGTGTTTATAGTGTGATTGATCCCATCTGTCTATCTCTTCAGTGAGTATGCTCTCGTTTGCTCGTAATATTATACGTATATAAAGGATGAAATGGAATAGGTGCGACAAATTAAAATATATAATTCAGCGTGCTATAAAGTACATTTAGAGCATGTTATTATGGAAAGGGGTGCACATACGTGCGCGTAGGCGAGCGATTTGCAACGTCGCCGCGCGCTCTTTTTTTTCGTAGGAATGGTAAAAATTAGATAAATACCGCTAGTTCAGCACGTTGCCAACTTGCTTCATGGTTTGAACTCGGCGATGAATTGATTGCTCATCGGGCGTTCGCTACAATGTAAACTTTAATTTTCTTATTTGTTTTGATAATTTTGAAAAAAATAAAATTACTGAAACGACGATAATTCGTGTCTACTTGAAGGTAATAACTTAGTTTGCACTATCTAAGACGATAATTATACGATTTTTTTCAAGAATAGGCATACTACTTAAGGAGCTATCATGAATTTTATTTTTTATTTTATTTTTATTGTGCCATGTTTTGAGTATTATATACATATATTATATATTTATTATATTATTACCACATTACTTTCTTTTTCTTTTAATTGTGTTTTTTTATTTGTATGGTGTACAATAAAGAGTATTCTATTCTATTCTATATTTTATATACATTACATTATATATTCATATTGTAATTTATTTTAAATACCTACATACATCTTAAACACGAGAGTTCATTTAATAACTTAAAAATTTTATTTGTAACTTTAGCGATTGTTTTCACTGTATTGTATCCTCTGGTTAATCTGTGAACAGCGTTGTGTTCTGCAATATTCTTTATTAGCTTCCGTCTGTGGCTTCGCCCGCGTGGATGTCGGGAATCATCCCACGGGAACGTGCTACCAGGATAAAAAGTATGTCCTTCCCCAGGATGCCGTCTATCTCTTTGTCAAATCAGAAGTTCGGTGGTTTAGGTGTGAAAATGTAACATACAGTTTCTAGTTCAAATCCTCCCCTTAATAATCGTTTTTTTGCCCCGTCAGGGGACAATTTTCGACAACTTTACATACTTATTATTAATTATTTTCTGTCAAAAGTATTAATACTAATTTTCGAGTAAATCAAGCCACGCATTATAATCCTCCCCTGTATAATTAACTACCCCTTTTCAACCCGTTAGGGGGAGATTTTCGAAAAACCCTCATACGTGTTATTCTTTATTTTTAGTCTTAAGTATAAACACTGAGTTTCGAGTTAATCGAACCGCGCATTCAAATTCCTCCACACAAACTTCAACACCCCTATATCCCCCTTTGAGAGGTAGTTTTGAAAAACTTATAATGATAAACTCACTCACACACAGGCGACACTCTCACTTACTCAGGCGAGTATTCTTGAAAAGTTTGAAGTTTATTAACCTAGTGAAGAAGATTATTCATATAAACTGTATCCCCCGCTTTTCACCCCCACAGGGGTGGAATTTAAAAAAATCGTTTGGGATGGATTCATAACTTGACTCAAAGATTAGTTATACTAATTTTTGAGTTAATCAAGATATGCAGTAAAATCCTCCCCTGTAAAATTGACTACCCCTTTTTAGCCTGTCAAGGGCAATTTTCGAAAAACCCTGATACTACATTATACTTTACTTTCAATCCTAGGTATAAATACTGAGTTTCGAGTTAATCGGGCCGTGCGATAAAATTCTTCCATACAAACTTTGAAACCCCCCAATCTCCTTTTAGGGGGTAGTTTAGAAAAACATAAAATGGCAAACTTCATAATTCATTTTGATTAGTATTGGTGCCAAATTTCAAGTTTATTAACTCAAGGAATAAGAATTTCCATACAAACAAAATCCCCCCATTTCACCCTCTTAGGGATGGAATTTCGAAAAACCCTTTCTTATTGGATACCTACTCTTCACGAAGAACACACTTTCCAAATTTCATGTCTCTAGGACCAGCGGTTTAGGTTGTGCGTTGATGTTATCAGTCAGTCAGTCAGTCAGGACTTTGAGTTTGTTTTGTGTGTTTCTTATTTCTATGTTTTATATTGTAGCTGTTTGTTGTTCCCCATGAATAAAAATTAAATTAAAATAAATCTAGATTTGGGAAATGATTATTATGTTACTGCACCTCCTATTTCGATTTGTCGCAAGTTTTCAATTTCATCCTGTATACAGACGTCGAGCGAAACCAATGAAATAAAATGAACCCCCAAAATGTGCCAATAATGGAGTCAACAAATCCTAAGCCCTCAAACCCTTAAAGTAAATTTCGTAGAAAATGCTCTAATAGGTCACGTGTATACAATAACGAAGGCCTGTGACCTCTGATCATAGAAACAAGGTAGATACGTTACTTTTTAATATTGTAAGTTAATAATGGATTGGAGCCCTTCAGTCTTCACCATCCTGCACGACGACCTGACTACATTACGTTACGTCAAAAAATATTAAAATTCAATCAAAAAAATATTTTTAAGTAGTGCAGTGGTGGCCCAGTGGTAACGGCTGCGACTTACTAGTTGTAGGTTGTATGTTCGAACCCAGGCAGGCGCTTTACTTTGTGTAAATTACTTCGTCACCACTGCTTGCAAAACGGTGAAGGAAAACATCGTGAGGAAACCGGCATGTTCTAGAAACAAAAAAACTTGAGAGGTGTCAAGGGACACGCGGATGGAACGAAGTGAAGTGAAAAGAGAGAGAGAGAGACAGACAGAGAAACACGCGCACGCCGCTCGGCTTACAACTACCTATAGCAAAAAGTGTCGTTCCAACTTTTGGTCTTAATTTTTTCCGTCTAGCCCCCTTTCGCAACGCGCGATAAGGAACTTCGTTCCAAAATTCAGAGACATGTGGCATCTAACAACCCGCACTGGCCCGCGTGGTGGATTACGGCCCACTCGCTCTCACTGAGAGGAGGGTTCTGTCCCTGCAATGGGAACTTTATAGGATGATTATGATTGTGATGATTTTAATCTGGCAGCGTAACTAGGCTTCACATTGTATCAACAAGCACCTCTAAGCGTTTACACCAAGGCTTAGACAAAGTTTATGTATTCAATCAAGATTTAATTCGTAATACTTCAATATCAAATACCTCTTCCTGGTTGGTAGTAATTTTTTTTACATTGTTCTCACAATCATATAGAAGCAATAACAATAATGTACCCAGGATTTTGTAATAATATCTTGATTCAAAACAGTGTCCTTGGAGTTTCTTGCCCGTTCTTCTCCATAGAGATTTACGTTTTGGAATGGGCAACTAGCTTCAACTTTCTGACTAACTGACCGACTATTTAATTTTGACAATTCAAGAGTGCCTGAAAATGCTTTAATTGAAATAAATGATTTGAGTTTGAGTTTGTTTACCTTTGGAATCGGTAATTATAGTACAAGTTTTACATAAATGTCGGTCAAGTCTGAAAGACTGTCTTACCTTAGAATATCGCCATTCCACTCTGATGGCTAATGAATAGGCTGCATTTAGTTAGACTGACTCATATGATGAGAAGGGTAGAAACGCCGAGGAGATAACGGTCAAAGTAAAGATGGATGGATTGTATGATATGAAAGAGAAGGGAGTGAATAATAGCGTGACGTTTGACAGAGGAGAATGAAAGAAGAAAACGTGTTGCGCCGACCCCAACTAAGCAAGGGCAGGAAGTTGATGATGATGATAGTGATGATGATCTAGTTAGACTGGGCTTTGACTATACGAGGTTACAACAAAAAAGTACAACTAATCTGCATTCACGATTTATTTGCCAAAAATGTAAACAATTATGACTTTATGGAAATATAACTTTAATTCCTACATAATAAAGTTTTTTTCAGTTTACGCTACAACTTCAAACATTTTTATAACTTTTTCAACAGTGCGTCACTCTGAAATCAACTGAATTTTCATTAAAATAAAGTTGATATTTGTTTAACTTGAAATAACATCAATTTGAAACATAAATTTATTTAGACTTTACCTATAGCATTTTGATTAAAAAAAATTGCGACAAGCACAATTAGCGTCACCCATCATATGAATAAAGTTTTAAAACTAGTACATATTATATGCGAAACGTAAACGAGTCATCATCATCTGCATATCCTTTTCCAAACTATGTTGGGGTCGACTTCCAGTCTAACCGGATGCAGCTGAATACCAGTATTTTACATGGAGCGACTGCCTATCTGACCTCCACAACCCAGTTATTGGGTAATACGATACCCCTTGGTAAGACTGGTTGTCAGGCTTCTGACTACCCGTAACGACTGTCAAAGATCCACGAATGACAGCCGGGACCAACGGCTTAACGTGCTTGCTTGCGAAACATAAACGAGTATTTTAAATTAAAAATGGTTTGAATAATTTACGTTACCTTTACTTCACCCGTTCGTACTAAGGCAGAACAGAGTTCCAATGTTGTTGAGTTGGCTCCTACACAACTGAAAATCCGTATTCAATCCCATTTGGCATATCTCCATTAATTCTACGATCCGTAACACTATAGATATTGGCTCACGTATGTCGCTGGCTTGACCGAGTTCCCTTTTGGCCCACTTGATGGATTTAGGCACGTTTGTCTGTTGAAAGCGTCGATTTAAAACGTTTTTAGTTCGCGTTACTTTGTGAGTTACGGCTGATAGGTCGTTCAATGAATGGGCCGTATTTGGGATACATTCATCAATCAATCTGTTCACATTTATTTATTGAAAGAATAGGTTTTGTGGTTGGTAAACAGCTCGTTTTCAGGGTGGCGACACCTGAAAACAAGTAGAATAGAGTGTCTTGGTTTTAGTTGATTGGACTGGATCCCATATACCCATCGTCCACAACGCGACTTAGACCGAGAGATTTTCTCCCGTGGGCGATTTTTTTTCGCGCACTGGATTTTCAGCTCACTGCTTAGCGCCGAGAGTTGAAATTTCAACAGTATATTTTTTCGACACGCTAGGATGTCCGTTGGATTCTCAATGCTAAGCTCAACACCGAGAGTTGAAAATCCAGTGTGATCCCGCCGCAAGATTTTTACGTCCGTATACTTGCGTGGGTTTACTAACGCGTTATTAACTTGTAACTGCCCGACTTGCGACTGCTGAGCGTGGGGGACCTGGATTCGATTCCCGGATCGGGCAAAGTATTATTGAGTTTTTCCATTACGCATTTCTTAATAACAGCGTGGAGTTTGGAAGTTGGCGGTCTGATACCCCGTGTCTTGGAAAGCACGTTAAGCCGTTGGTCCTGCGCCTGATCTCTCTACGGTCGTGCTGGACTGCTGTCCCATCGGACTATGAGAGTGAGGGAAGAGGGATTGAAAGAAAGAAAGAAAGAAAAAGTATTTATTGCGACTCGTACAGGATCATAAACTAAACTAAACACAGTTAAAAATAAAACAAATTGTATAAAAAGTAACAAAAGGATAAAAAAAAAACAAAGTCCTATACGAGGCCAAAAGGCTCCTATCTCAGCATGATGCTTCGACATTTAAAAAAAATAAATGTCGTAGCGCTGGTATTCTGATAGGGCCCGCTGTGATGTCACGGGCAATCACAGTAATAAATAAATAATAAAATAGAAATAAAACTATATAAAATATTAGCAATAAAATAAATATTATTTATTTTTAATCCGCGCTAGACGTAACCTCATTACTTGTCAATGCCCCGAGTGTCAGACAGAAGCACTCTGTGGCTCTGTGGATTGGCTGCCGTGGCCAAAATACGGTCTGGATGACTTTATTTATTTATCAACTTGTGTATGATTTGGTTGCGTCATGTACGGACCGCCATTCAAATTCTAGTGCTGTGACATTCTGGCTACTCATGGTGATGTGGGTTTGTACGTTACTCTTGCGTAGCGTCGAGGACGATGAGTCATAAAGCAAAACTTCAAATCTCATCTTGCTAACAAGATTGATAGAACAAGGGTCAAATAAAGATATTTACGAGTAATTTTAAGGGTGCATACTTAGGACCCGTTACGGGATCGCAATCTGACCTTTTGAACCATTTGTGCTGAGGGAGCTGAGACTAATAAAGTATCCTAATATCATTATAAAGATACGTGTATGTTAGAGAAATGTGTTTTGGAACTGTTAGCGTTGACATTTAATCATAATCAGCCCATACGTACTGCTCCTAAAACGGTGAAGGAAAACATCGTGAGGAAACCGGTAAACAAATCATGTTTTTAATAAAAATCTTCTATGTTATGAGCATTTTGTTATATGTGGAGACTTTGTTCTTTGTGCTATTGTCAGGTATACTTTTATGATATAGTATGTAGGTTTGGTAAGGGCTCCGATTTATCAGTTGGCACGTAGGCGCTTTACTTTGTGTCAATAGTTTCATCACCACTGTTCTTAAAACGGCAAAGGAAAACATCGTGAGGAAAAAAAAATGGAAAATAAAATAAAAACGTCCTAGAACCAAAAATTCGAAGACATGTGACATCTACCAACCCACACTGGTGGATTACGGCCCATTCCCCCTACCAACCCACACTGGTGGATTACGGCCCATTCCCCCTCACAGAGAGGAGGTCTGTGTCCCAGCAGTGGGAACATTCAGCCTACAATTTAGTAGCAATATATATACAGTAATTTTAATGTATTGTCCTACCCTATAAGTACGTGGTGTGAATAATTTGACCTTCATTCCCCACAACAAGAATAATGGTTTCTCTCAATCAAAACACGGAATCATTTCACACTAAACGTAGGTAGGTACTGAAATGCGGTGTTCGGTGTGAAGTAACAAACCGCTAGTCAAGACGAACATTAATCATAGCTAACGATTATACGTCTCTCATACTATAGAACTTATTGATGTAGTGGTAGTTATAGGCACGGCTATAGAATACAATACTCTTTATTATGAACACCATATAACTTCCTACTAATTATACTACTAACTACTTAGGATAGTAGTAAATAATATTATAAACGCAAAAGTTTATGAAGATGGACGGATGGATGTTTGTTACTCTTTCACGCAAAAACTTAAACGGATTTTTATAAAATTTGGCACGCAGATAGTTTGTAACTAGTATTAACACATAGGATACTTTTTATCCCGATATTCACACGGGATCGAAACCTAGGTATGCGGGTGAAACCGCGGGATGCTGCTAGTACAGATATAAATATAGAAATTTTACAAATAGTGACACAATGAGCGGTCTTCTCGCTAAGACTGGTTATTTATTTATTATATACTTTATTTTACACCACACAAAAATACATAACACTACAAGAACCTCCTCCTTTTTTTGAAGTCGGTTAAATATCTATAATATATTTTGTTGTGGGAAAATATCAATCGTTCACGCATTTTAATTCTAAAATTGGAGTTCCCTTATGTTCTTAGGTAGTTAATGCAAACTAATAATACACATAAATGTGACTTGCGATAGACCGCACATATCAAGTTCTGCTAAGCTCGGCATTAAGTTCTACGTGCGCTTTCAGGCTGTTCGACATCGAATGGCTTCCCCCTGCCCATATATCCACGCTGCCCCTTTTGTTCTAAGAGACGGAGCTACCTCAATCTCAGATACGCCAGACTGACTATCACATATGACATTATTGACGTTATAAATCAGCCTTTGAACTGTAGTGTAAGACCTTCTCTTTAACAAGAAATACAAAAAAAAAAAATAGCTTATGACGTATGCCAACCATAGTCTGACAACCAGTCTTACCAACGGGTTTCGTATTACCCAGTGACTGGGTTGTGGAGGTCAGATAGGCAGTCGCTCCATGTAAAATACTGGTAGTCACCTGAATCCGATTAGACTGGAAACCGACTCCAACATAGTTGGGAAAAGGCTAGATGATGTACATATGCCGTGGACCGACGACCTTAAAAAGATGGCTGGGACAGAGTGGATGCGGAAGGCAGAGGACAGGGTGTTGTGGTGCAGCCTGGACGAGGCCTATGGTTCACTGCGTGGTGGTGGTACTGGTGGATTGCGATAGGCTGAGTTTATTAATTGAAGAAATGACTTGCGTCGTCGTAAACATTGCTCATGGCAACTTCTATTGTTGCTTTAACCTATAGCCACAGAAAACATCATCGTATACATACGTCGTATACAAATTTTTTAATGGTTTATGTCATTTTAAGGTGACTAGGTACTGATAATCAGCGCGAAATAAAACAACATTGGTAAATATTTGAACACCATGTATGTTTCACAGAATTGATTTCCCTGTCATTACTTTATTTTTCATTCCGTTTAGCTTTTGTGGTAGAATAGTTTTATTCTAGGTGCATCGTCTTCACATAATAATTATACAATAGTTATTTAAGTAATTAATGCATACAAAACCTTGTAAAACATATACGTTCTTCTCCATAGGAAACTGTATTTTGGAAGGGGTGACTAGTAACAATAACATTTTTCGTAAATTTTGACGTACAAAAGTCCTTGGAAATTAATGATTTGACTTTTGATTTTGATGTGATGTGCCCCTTAGCATAGCATCATGTTGAGTGGAAGCCTTCTTGTTACAGTCACGATATGCAGTTGCCAACTATTTCTGTTATGTTCTCGTGATTATAGATCTGTTTTGTTTTTTTTTTTTATTCTAGTCAACTTACCTATTTTTTTTTTTTTTTTTACAAATAACCCTAGTTTCTTTCTTTCAATGAATAGTACCGTGTAAATCAACCACTATCAGTAACAATGTTTTTAATTTTGACAGTTCAACAACACTCATTACGTTATTTAATAACGCGTTACAAGCGCGCGCGCGCGTTTCGTTCAGTAACGCGTTTTTTTGGGATTGTTAAAATTTTTCTTTCTTTCTTTCCTTATATTTGTTTACGTTTTTTGTGCAGAAAAATTGAACATATGAAGTACAATACCCTTCAAAATAATTCAGATTGAGATTGATAGCGCAATTAGGGTGCAGGCTATGATTCACAACAGACAATTTAGTCTGTACAACACATTACCACAGTAACATATGTAGTCGGAATCACTCACACAGTGAACAGACAAACAAAGGAGTTCCTCTGTACGTGGTAGCTACGTGTAACATCCAGTCAAAAGTAACATTAATCATAGCTAACGATTACTCGTTTGTAACAACTTAGTAAGTGTCACAGGGGTACGAGCTAAGAACTTTGTGTGTTAGTGGATGACGGATTATTTCACTATGTTATTTTGGTTTTTATGTGTTAATATCTCTTGTGTTGGATCAATTTTCTTATGGACATTTATACATGGAAGTGTCAGAAGTATTACCGAGAAAGGTTCATTGATTTGATTATTATCAGAAGAAATTTCCTTATTTACAAAAACATACACCTTCTACAGTGCTTTCACAGTTATTATTTTGACAGCATCAACCCAATAGCAACATTATTGTAAAGATATTTAAGATCTCTGTGAATTTCACGAACTTGTCAATGGCAGAAACCCAAAAACAACCTTATTGCAACGGCAATAAAGATCATTGTGATTTTGACAGTGATGCAAACTCAGAGGTAAAATAACTGTGGACGGACTGTTATCGCAGTCTCAATCTGTCAAGAAACCACTTGTTTACCAAAATATTTAACACTAGCGACCCGTCCCGGCTTCGCACAGGTAGTTAAGTTAAAACGTAAGGATCCCTAATCTTTTCTAGCAATAAATATGCCTATGTCACTCAGGGTGAATGTAGCTTTCCAATAGTGAAATAATTTTTGAAATCGGCACAGTAGTTTTTGAGTTTATTCATTACGAACATACGCACAAAAATACAAATCTTTCCTCTTAATAATATTAGTATAGAAAGGGTTGATTTTTCCAACGCCAGATAATGATATCGGGGGATTTGAATTTTTGACAGTTCCTCCATACAAAATCGGTCAGACGTCAATTTTATTCCGAGAATAAAAGTTTCTGTCAATTGAGAATTCAGCCCTTAATTTCACATTAATTGTCACTAAGATGATTGTGAATTTGAACGTTTTTAGGACGAAAATTCTGCCCTCCAAACTAAAACAACCGTAATGCTATACAAAGTATAAATTCGAGCCGACCCCAACATAGTTGGGAAAGGCTAGGGCAGATGATGATTGATAATCACAATAACATAACATTACGCCTATAATCTCCGAAGGGTTAGGCAGGCATGTCCCTTTAGTAGTACAACCCCATTTCGGCAGTACCTAATGTTTAAGTTCCATGTGGTGGCGAGCATATTGTCATAATCAAAAAAAAATAATTTTATTTTTATAAAACGTTGCCCCACACTAGGAATTTCTCCTTTATCGTGGGTGCATTTACAAACATTTAAACTCACATACACAAACAGCCAAACCCGGAACAACTACATGTAGGGAATACAAATATTTATTCCGTGCGAGAATCGAACCCGCGACACGCAGCGCAGCAGTCAATCGCTTAACCACTGCGCCAACCGTGCCGACATTTACAGTAATTTACATAATCAACGAATTATTTAATTACGTGTATTATATTTGCCTCCAATTCTTTATTATCAAATTCATAAATCATGCTAGCTCCGCACATTGCAATCGCTCACGAGACGAGCAATCTCTCATAGTGCTTTGTCCACAAGTTGTTGCTAAAAATACATTAAATAAATAAATAAAGAAAGAATGAATGATTACAATGGTATCACGGTGTTTTCCTCCACTCAATGTGTTCAAGCTAGCAATATCTTAACATTTCATATCTGATCTCTGCCATTATAAAAAAAGGTATGTAGAAGTATCATTGTGTACTATCCGTGATAAAACTTTTTTGCAAAAAAAAAAAATCAACCGACTTCCAAAAACGACACTACTAAGTGAAAAATAACTTTAATTTCGGAAGTCGGTGTCGTTGGGTTCACATTTTCGTTGGCTGCTCGTACCCACTTCATCATTTCAGCCGAAAGACGCCCACTGCTGGACATAGGCTTCCCCGAAGTACCTCCATTTGGACCGGTTCTGTGCTTCTCGCATCCAACCACCCACCTACTTATATTCCTCCACCCACATATACCCACTTGTACCTACTTATGTTTAATTAATATTACCTACTTGTTTTATGTATGTATGTATTTAATCGAAACTGCAATAATTTCCATATTGCACCCTTCGATCAATAATAGTACTAGATTAAGGATCAGGAACAAAAATCTGTCGCTCAAGTGACCACGTTTGTACACACGTAAACATCTACATTTCTTAGAAAAAAGTTTAATAATATTAACAACTTCAGTTTATTATAAACCTTAATGCTTAAACATAAAGTTTAATTACCATTGTAAAATGTATTTAAAATGTCGCTTGAAAATAAAATCATTCTATTTTTAGATTTTCAGTCATTTATTCTAAAATGAAACTTAAAATCTAAGTAATAAGGTTAAAAACATACTAATTTGAAATAAGACCACAAAAGTATTTGTGGTCTTATTTTTTTATAACATTTCCACAAACTATTATTAATTTATCGGATCCTTTATAATTTTATTCATATTAGTCGTATAAACATTATTTCCAAAAAAACCAATTCTCGCTATTTGTTGAACGTACAGAGCGACTAAACCAAGCAAACGTACGTGAAACCATTAATAATAATTGTCCTAGCACAATGTTGTGACTTGAGAAGTCTAACATCAAGATGATCAGTTTCTAAACAGCAAGATGTGTGTGCTTGTTACACATAATGTATGTTGGGGTCGGCTTCCAGTCTAACTAGATGCAGCTGAATACCAGCATGTAATATGGAGCGACTGCGTATTTGACCGCTGCAACCCAGTTACGGTTTAGCACAATACCTCTTAGTAAGACTGATTGTCAGACCTTTGGGCTTTTGTGTACCCGTAACTACTATCAAAGATCTACGAATGACAGCCGGGACCAACAGCTTAACGTGCTTTGAAGCACGAAGGAACAAATATTTGTATTGCCTACAGGTAGTTGTTCCGGGTCTGGCTGTTTGTGTATGTGAGTTTAAATGTTTGTAAACGCACCCACGATACAGGAGCAATTCCTAGTGTGGGACAAAGTTTAAAAAAAAGAAGGGGTCTGAGTGGTCGGTCTGACATATGGCAAATAATTTAATTTTATGTTCTGTGCCTTGTAATGTTAATTACTTAACACCTAGTATTGTATACAATCAAGTATCAAGTATTTTCTAACTGAACAGACAACTGTGCTGCTGGGGAGTTTGTTGCGCCACTTCTTCTCAGCGATAGCACTAGGAAGTGGTGAAGGGCGGGCGTTTTTGGGGGACTGTCTTTTGTAATTTTGACGTTCGAAAAGTGCTGATTCTCAGCCTCCTAATTTGAATAAATGACTTGATTTTGATTGATTTTGATATGTAATAAATGGTCACAAATCCACGAACCAACCTTGGCAAACATAGTTTATATCATATACATATCGTATCGTAGTTTATATTATCCTAGAGCCACGAGCCCCTCCCGTTCCTCCTTACCCACGTATGCAACCATTCGTAAGCTTCCCATTGTGTTGCGGTGTTAAAACTTCTGCTCCTCTATTTTTCGGTTACTTTGTGAGACGAAAAACGTTTAGTTTTTGAATTTCAACAGTTCTGCTCTGTATTCTTGCAACAATCTCTTTGTAAGATTGGCATTCATCGTGCGACTGTTTTACTGTGCTTGCATTCTTTATGCGATGTTCTTGTATTAAAGTCTGGCTTTTGCTTATTGGGCAGATGTAGTGGGTAGCATGATGAATAGTGTACAGTCACGAACAAAATTATGTATACACTCGCTTTATTCAAAAGCGATTAATTCCTTTATTTTTTAATGAAATTTTATGTTGTTACGAACATAGCATTTTCGAACCTATAGGTTTATGTTATGTGTCGTATTTCAACGTTGCATTAATTATTTCACGAAAAAATCGGAATTTAAAGTTGCTATGTGTTGACATATTGGTGATCGTGACTGTACTGAGATACCTACACATCAACCTGCTAAGAAGGTTGGTTTTTGTTGTAAGTATAATATCATGCCTGTTTTTACCGGAGTGGAGAGTAGGAGACCAATTCCCGGAATTAAAAACATTCAAAATCTAGTGGCAATCTCATCTCAGCGCAATCAATGTCAAAAACTTGTCAAAAATGTATGGAAATTACAGGTATTTTTGACAGATTAAGACTGAGATTAGACTCTGAACGTTCTTAAAATTATGGGAATTTCGAATGCACATCTATTTCATTTCTATTTCATTCAAGTGATTGTGAACGGGCGCCGTCGGTTGAGACTGGTCATCTCTTAACTGCCAGGGCTTATTTTTAATTTTATATTTTAAATGGTTCTTTTTTCATTGTTCTCACATATAGAAGCAATAAGAATAATGTACCCAGGATTTTGTAATAATATCTTGATTTAAAAGAGTGTCCTTGGAGTTTCTTGCCTGCTCTTCTCCAAAGAGATCTACGTTTTGGAATGGGCAACTAGCTTCACTTTCTGACTAACTGACCGACTATTTAAAATGTTGACAATTCAAAAGTGCCTGAAATGGCTTAATTGAAGTGATTTGAGTTTGAGTTTGATTACCTGGTCGCATGACCGGCTGTCTAACCATTTTAGTGTGAAAGTCCGCCTCTTGACCAGAGCTTCTGCGGCAGAAATGACGGCCGCGATCACGACCAGTCTTGCTCGCGGCCGCGTAGTGTGCGAGGTCCCTAACCAATAACGTCTGAATCTGCGTATACAAACATTAAGCATTTCTTCGGATACCAATCAAAAACATTGTTCAGCTACTAAACTTTTCACTACCTGTATCAAACCTTTCATTTTCAATTCATAACATGAATAGAACCACTTACTGCAACAAATACCGTCAATATGCATTACTAAGAAATCCATCTTCATTCTCCAATTATTCACGTTCATTAACAATTCCTACAAACACTCAACATATAATAATAATATCCCTGGACATTTCACACAGCGCCATCTAGTCCCAAGCTAAGCAACCTAATGCTTGTGTTATGGTAACAAGATGGCTGATAAACTACTTATATACATTTTTTTTTTTTTGTAAACTCATACATATTATACATAGAAAAACACCCAGACTCGGAACAAATACATGTAGGTCATACAAATATTTCTTCCGTGCGGGAATCGAACCCGCGACACGCAGCGCAGCAGTCAATCGCTTAACCACTGCGCCAACCGTGCCGTCATAAGACGCCGTCGTCAAGTAACATGGACACGACCAAAATAATATCAACAGAACAAAGTCGTCTTGTCTGACCACGAACAGGCAGCTTTAAGCCATCTTAGTTCCGTCTCGGAATAATGAAGGCGCTCCATACAAAACGTTTTCTTATAAACACTGACACAGACATTGTTGTGGAAAAATGTTTTTTTTTTTCAACTACCCTACTCTCATAGCCGTTGTCCTAAGATACTTATGAAATGAAACCATCGGGCTGAAACTAGGTACTCGGAAAATGAGGAGGAACTGACAGTTGCTCGGACTGTTGGAAATTATAATTGAAGACTTGAAAGAGGTTGGTGTTTTTTTTTCGACGTCTGTCGTTAAAAAAGTTGCGGAACAAAAGATTCTGACGAAGACGGAGACAATGCTGCGGTCACTATGGCAGACCATTTTCCATTTTAGTAATAATCATAAAACCCTTTTCTTAACTAAACACATTATGAAACGGAAATTAAAAACATTTCATTAAATGGTTATAATAGTCTAGAAGGCCAACTCAAGTAATTAGAAACGTTCTAAATCTAGTCGCAATCTGATCTCAGCGACAATCAATGTCAAAAATGTAGGGAAATTAGAGGTATTTTTCACAGATTGAGACTAAGATCTTATCGACCTGATCTGAGACTGTGGATGTTCTTCAAATTACGAGAATTGCCCCTCTGTTCAAAATAAACAAATTTAAATTTAGATTTCTTCAGTAGGTACCCAGAAAGCCGTTTTATTTGAAAACAAATTAGATTCTGACATCTGATCTCCGCTGAATACATTTGTGTTAAAATGGTTCAAGCAAAGAGATGAAAATATTAGGACAATAATATTACATTACTCGTATTCCTTCTTTGTAGTAACTCCAGCTCACGGTTTCGCATGAGAAGCGACTAAATTATGTGTTTATCGAACTAATGGAGATTGGTTTTCCTTTTGTTTAGGCCTGATTTCTCATCATCATTTCAGCCGAAAGACGTCCACTGCTGGACATAGGCCTCCAAGCACCTCCAATTCGACCTGTTCTGTGCTTTTCGAATCCAACGGGTCCCTGCAGCCTTCACAAGGTCTTCGGTCCACCTGGTAATTGATTCTTCCTGATTTTTCAATATCCTGGTCATTTTATATGAGGAATAAATTTTGTGGTTTGACAGCTTTTGTGTAGAAATTATGTCAAACTGTTATATTTATTCGACAGATTTAAGTTATCTGGCTATTGAAAAATCAGCCCTAAGATAACCAACAGATATAATAACATGAATTTAAAATATAGTTATAACAGTGTCCTACTACTTGTACAGTCAGTGTACTTGTTATGAATTACAACTTAATTATAAGCACACAAACAAACAGAACACTTTAATCCCGATAAAGTTCAATTATTCATTATGAGGTTTGTACTGTTAGATACTTAAATAATGTAAGTACATGATACTTCAAAATTATTTAAATACTAGCTGTGCCCGCGACTTCGTCCGTGTGGAATAGTGACTTTTCGGGCAGCATATTTTGAATTACATATACCGTCGTTTGGGTAGCTAAAAATTTACTTTACAGTAATGCTTCTCTGTATACGATATTTGACGTATGGCCATCGGGGATGAAAGCATACAGGCTCCTAGGATTGCTAACCCGTGACAGAGCCACATACAACTGACCGTGCGAGAAACAGCTGATACTTAGATCTACACCCACAACTTTCAGTCTGACCTTGGGCTTTATTCATTGTCATCGCAAAACATAGGCTGACTGGAAACTGGACTCGTTTAAAACTAAATGGAAAATTGTTTGGAATGAGAGGAATCCGAGGAATGAAAACACTTTCACCTTTTCCACACCCTGTTAAAATGTCTGCTTCTATCAGATTTCGTTGTAAATTGGTCACTTTTAACCTGGTGCCATTGCAAAGTTTAAATTTCTAAGGGGGGGCTTAAATTTCTAAGAAGCATTATGGGTTCGCAGAAGTCTCAGACTCACGCGATAGCGCGTGAGCTTCGCGATCGACAGATAAACGTGCCTTTCCTTGTTCCCGTTTTCCCTATTTCGAGTTGTCATCATTCGAGAACGATTTGAACTCAGTCGAGATTCTCGCTGAGACGAAGTTTCTGCAGCACGAAACCTAGCCTGTTGTTCCCGAGTTGCAGAGAGCCTTGCCTCACGACCTTCCTCAGATTCCTGTGATCGAACTAAGTTCATCCTTTTAGCATTTCTGCTACATTGGGAGAGGTTGAATCTTCTTCGAGGCATTCTTACAATAAAATAGTACGTACTACTTATCACACAGTTATTTAGTAAACACGTACTATCGTAAACAATTAAATTATAAATACTTACAGATTATTATAAAGTCTAAAATTATCACAGTTTAAGTAATAAGTGTTAAGACGTGTAAAACAAACAAACTAACTTTATAAAACAAAAGAATTGCTAGAAAAATTTATTACTAACCTGAGCTAATGAACTTATACTTAATAAAGAAAATCAAGAAAAGAAATGCCTAACCTATACCAAATACTTATAATATTTATATACAAACCCTAAATACAAATTAAGATAAGTATACCGAAAATCAAGGAAAGAACCGCCTAACCTATACCAAATACTTACAATATTTATTTACAAAATTTTAAGGAATTAAGAAAATGAACCTAACCTACAAACCCTAAAATATAAATAAATGAAATATGCAAACAGTCAGTATTCAAGTGAATCGCAATAATCGAATGCAACTATTCGTCTATACTCTCCAGGATACGTGCGTTCGCTACGAATAACTGAATCCTTATGGCAGCGGCGCGTTTTTTTTTTTATGAATGGCATCTCTTAGTTGACCTTGAGAGGTCGTAACTACAACCGGACTATCCTGTGGTTGCCTTAAGAATTCTTAAAGCATCCAGCCAGGGCTACATCTAGATTAAAACTAAGCGACTGCACGCTAAGGGCACCCCCTGTGGGGTACGAACCTCGCAATGGCGTCGCTGGGAGAGTGCAGCAAGGGGACAGGCTGGATCGAATTAGTAAATATTATTAATGCTTTGATGAGCGCGGCGTTTCCTAGGACTATCTCTGAGAAGAAAGGCCGAAACACACTCAGAGGTCTCAGTCGGGGAGTTTAAAGCTACAGGCTCAGCTACGGCGCGGGCTGGCACTTCAGCGGAGGGTCGTGGGGTCATCGGCGCGGGCTTTCAGCGCGCTTTATATAGCCACGGACACGCAGGCGCGAGGCGTTTACGTACTCTGATAGAATACCCTAACAAATGTTCGCCGTGATTCTTTAAATTGACATAACTTTTTTATTTATGAACCGATTGACATGAAATAAACACTAACTGTTAAGTGAAGCTTATTACAATATATTAGTGAAAACCGCATCTAAATCGAATAAGCCGTTTCTTATATTAGCGTGCACAAACACACAGACAAACCGACAAACAGACAAAAAAAAAATAATTACAATTTCGGGTTCGGCATCGATATAATAACAACCCCTGCTACTTTTTTTTATATATTTCCATTGTACAGACACCACTTTTCTACAATTTTATTATATCGACGCTAGAAAGGCATATTGTATGAACGACCACTTTGGTGAAAATTGAGTTATTTATATCGTTGGAATCGGCAGATTTTTCTCTTTCGAATGGTCTAGGTTCCAGTTAAATCCGAGCACTTTTGTGGTCGTTAATACAACGGTGATTTCAGTCATTTTCGTATTGAATTTTGTTTTAAGTCCAATCATTTTCGTCATTTGTTTCATAAACCGTACATTACGTTAGAAAATTGGCCATAATTCATTTTGCTTTTTTTGTCTTAATAAAGATTTGATTTTAAAACACTTTACCTAATCATTTTTCATTTATTTTTATTAATAAAACTTTTTACTTGTTGGCCACTTTATCCAATTTTGGAAATAAAACGTTTTATTTTTGTATAATTTTTTGTTTATTGTTCGTTAAAACACTATACCTTTCTGCTAATTAAAACCACTTGGACGTTAAGCGCATTTTGTTGTCAATGTTTGATAGCAAGTTGGTCGATCATACATTTTTACCTGAAACGATTTCGACGTATTGTTAGCACTTAAGCTACTTTACATTAAGCAAAGTTTTTTTGTGTTAGTCAGTTAAGCCTACTTAAAAAATATTTTTTGGGTGAAAAAGTGGTGCATAAGCTGTACTCAAGGAGCGCATTTAATGCGCACGAACCGCTGCGTATAAGGTTTGAGCGTTGCGTGGGCGCTTCAGTCGACCACGCGCTGTCGCTGAGGGTGATTACGCACGAATTGCCCGCTGCTTCAAATTCAAATTCATTTATTGGTGTGATTTTTGGTACATTTTACATGAGATCTTAATAATAAATAATCAGTTCCTCAAAAATCTACCTTAAAGGTGTACACTCTTTCACTTTCACACAATTAGTATTATTATAAAAAAAACTTCTACTCGAAAATTGTTTTCATTAAGCGTGTAAAACATTAATTTATCATGGCGTCCGAACGATGCAAGAAAATATTGCACAACGTTAGACTAAGAAGGAGATTAATGTTTGACATTGAATCACATCCTCAGAAGAAAAAGTGGCACACGAAAAAGAAGTAGAGGATTTTAAAACCCTTTTTAAATTCCATCAAGAAAGATCAAAAGAGGGTTCACAAACGTTATGCGTATCTTTCGATATACAGCGAGAGTATGTTGTTTTATTACTCTCGCAAATATTCTGTTTTCAATTTTACATTATTTGAGAGTCAGACTAAGGAGGTTTTTTGCTATTCATGCGGGGAAGCTGATGCCAAAAGGGGCGGGAACGAGATTGCAACTATTTTATATAATTAATCGTACATCAAAATTGTGGACCAACGTAAAACGGTACGGTATTTACTGCTTTACAGTGATTCTTGTTGTGGCCAAAATCGCAATAAAATTGTGTTTGCAGCTGTTCACACAGCATTACAATTCTATGAATTTATCGAAAACATACAAATTATTTTTTTGATACCAGGGCACAATTCTATGCCTGTTGATATTGTCCATGCAGTAATAGAAAGGAATGTAGAAAATGTAGTAATTTATGCTCCTTTACAATGGGCAACGATATTTGAATTGGCCAGGAAAAATCCAAAACCGTACAATGTAGAAATAATGTGTCACTAAGATTTCAAGGCTTGGGATTCTGTGTCCGAGAAATACTTTAAAAACAATCTTGTGGGCAAAATTAGTAAACTCAGAATTGTTACATTTAAGAAAAAGGATTTAGATAATAGTTTTATAAAACACAGCATGAATGACACGCAGCTTCTGAAAAAGTTGAAGTTATTGATAAGAATAGGCGTCAAGGAGATAATTTATATAAAAACAGACTTCCTATTCCTAAACAAAAATATGCTGATTTGGCAAAGCTTTGTAAAACCTTTGCTATCCCACGTAGGTATCATGACGAGGATCTTAATTTGCAAACTTGCAACGCTAAAGAATTGTTACCAGACACTGATGTAGAAGACGTCGATGATTGAAGTTAGGAAGAAACTAAATACTAAAACGGGCTATTTACCATATTTATATTTTATGATGGTTTTAAATAAATATTGCATGTGAATGACCATGACATTTAAAAATTGTATCAGTTAGGTATTTCACCAAAATTGTTAGTTATTTGATTTATTTTAATTTTTCGTTTTATTCGATTTTATTTTTCCTATCCTTTTCCCAATTGAACACAGTGTGTTATTTTTTTTATTCGAGTATTTTTTTTAATGGTTTTACTTTTTATTACACTACCTATAAAGAGTTTACTAGACGCATAGTATCTGATCTATTGAGTTATAATTGTAAACTATTATTGTTTGATTGTTGTAACATCTGTTTATGTTTCATAGGACTGATTGATGTCAAAGTTGAGTAGTTTTTCTTTAATTAAAGTGCATTATACGAACATCTGCATAATTTTCATGTGACTAAATGATCTCAACTCAGTTTTGTTGTTTAATTATAAATGTATAAGTTGTTTTATCTTTTGTTTTGTTGGGAATAACATGTAACAAAAGATTGAATTTTCATGTGACTGATTGATCTTAAAGTTGATTTAGTTTAAAAAAAATATATAAACAAGTTGTGTTATGTTTTTGTTGTTAAAAACAATTTTTACACTTCTTTATTTTGTATTTTATTTTCACCTATTGCTAAAAATATAATAATATTGGGATATAATACCTTTATCCTATACGGAACTAAGTTTAATGATTAAGATTAGATGTTTTGGTTTTCCTCGGTTGAATAACTCGGCCTGTTAAAACATTTTATTAGAATATCAAAGTTAACCGAATAGGACGTTATACACTTTAGTTGTAGGTTTTATGCAGCTGTTCGGTCGTTAAAACATTTTTTACAGGACCTCTAATGTTGGAATTGTGACTTAAGTCAATTTTACCTAACCAAGATTATTCACAACCTTGTATTATCTCCTAAAAATATATCAAAAAGGTCATGTATTTTTTTTTTGACTTAGTAATTAAATAAAAAGCATATTAAATAATAACTATTCTGAGTTTCAACAAGAATACTTCAGTAGTTAATTTACTATGATTTTTTTTGTGAAAAGTAGAACTTTAAATCAATTTTTTGAACATTCTATGCAATGGTCGTTAATACAATATGCCTTTCAAGCGTCGATATGTATAGATATAGATTAATGCCAGAATATTAATTCTCCTACGGAGAGAAATTAAATATTGATGCCAAAATTTTAATTCTCCAACGGAGATAAATTAAATATTGATGCCAAAATATTAATCCTCATAGGGAGATATACTTAAAGTATTTGGGCAGAGAAAAGTGAAACATATTTCAATCTTGATTTTACATAACATAACATCACGCTTATAATCCCCCAAGGGTTCGACAGAGGTGTACCAATAAGTAAACCTATAATTTTAATATTCTTCAAATTAAATGAACTTCCTATTTATATTATGAACTAGCTGTGCCCGCGACGAATAGTGACTTTTCGGGCAGCATATTTTGAATTACATATACCTACCGTCGTTTGGGTAGCAAAAAATTTACTTTACAGTAATGCTTCTCTGTATACGATATTTGACGTATGGCCATCGGGGATGAAAGCATACAGGCACCTAGGATTGCTAACCCGTGACAGAGCCACATACAACTGACCGTGCGAGAAACAGCTGATACTTAGATCTACACCCACAACTTTCAGCGTCTGACCTTGGGCTTTATTAATTGTCATCGCAAAACATAGGCTGACTGGAAACTGGACTCGTTTAAAACTAAATGGAAAATTGTTTGAAATGAGAGGAATCCGAGGAATGAAAACACTTTCACCTTTTCCACGTCCTGTTAAAATCTCTGCTTCTGTCAGATTTCGTTGTAAATTGGTCACTTTTAACCTGGTGCCATTGCAAAGTTTTGGGGGGCTTAAATTTCTAAGAAGCATTATGGGTTCGCAGAAGTCTCAGACTCACGCGATAGCGCGTGAGCTTCGCGATCGACAGATAAACGTGCCTTTCGTTGTTCCCCGTTTTCCCTATTTCGAGTTGTCATCGTTCGAGAACGATTTGAACTCAGTCGAGATTCTCGCTGAGTCGAAGTTTCTGCAGCACGAAACCTAGCCTGATGTTCCCGAGTTGCAGAGAGCCTTGCCTCACGTCCTTCCTCAGATTCTTGTGATCGAACTAATTTCATCCTTTTAGCATTTCTGCTACATTGGGAGAGGTTGGATCTTCTTCGAGGCATTCTTACAATAAAATAGTACATACTACATAACACACAGTTATTTAGTAAACACGTACTATCGTAAACAATTAAATTATAAATACTTACAGATTATTATACAGTCTAAAATTATCACAGTTTAAGTACCTAATAAGTGTTAAGACGTGTAAACCAAACGTACTAACTTTATAAAACAAAAGAATTGCTAGAAAATTTTATTACTAACCTGAGCTAATGAACTTATACTTAATAAAGAAAATCAAGAAAAGAAATGCCTAACCTATACCAAATACTTATAATATTTATATACAAACCCTAAATACAAATTAAGATAAGTATACCGAAAATCAAGGAAAGAACCGCCTAACCTATACCTAACACTTACAATATTTATTTACAAAATTTTAAAGAAAATTAAGAAAAAGAACCTAACCTACAAACCCTAAAATATAAATAAATGAAATAAGCAAACAGTCAATATTCAAGTGAATCGCAATAATCGAATGCAACTATTCGTCTATACTCTCCAGGATACGTGCGTTCGCTACGAATAACTGAATCCTTATGGCAGCGGCGCGTTTTTTTTTTTAATGAATGGCTTCTCGTAGTTGACCTTGAGAGGTCGTGACTACAACCGGACTATCCTGTGGTTGCCCTAAGAATTCTTAAAGCCTCCAGGCAGGGCTACATCTAGATTAAAACTAAGTGACTGCACGCTAAGGGCACCCCCTGTGGGGTACGAACCTCGGCTTAGGGCGTCGCTGGGAGAGGGCAGCAAGGGGACAGGCTGGATCGAATTAGTATTATTAATGCTTTGATGAGCGCGGCGTTTCCTAGGACTATCTCTGAGAAGAAAGGCCGAAACAAACTCAGAGGTCTCAGTCGGGGAATTTAAAGCTACAGGCTCAGCTACGGCGCGGGCTGGCACTTCAGCGGGCAAGGGTCGGGGGATCAGCGGCGCGGCTCTCAGCGCGCTTTATATAGCCACGGACACGCAGGCGCGAGGCGTGTACGTACTCTGATAGAATACCTTAACAAATGTTCGCCGTGATTCTTTAAATTGACATAACTTTTTTATTTATGAACCGATTGACATGAAATAAACACTAACTGTTAAGTGAAGCTTACTACAATATATTAGTGAAAACCGCATCTAAATCGAATAAGCCGTTTCTGATATTAGCGTGCACAAACACACAGACAAACCGACAAACAGACAAAAAAAAAATTAATTACAATTTCGGGTTCGGCATCGATATAATAACAACCCCTGCTACTTTTTTTTTATATATTTCCATTGTACAGACACCACTTTTCTGCAATTTTATTATATGTACTAGCTGTGCCCGCGACTTCGTCCGCGTGGAATAGTGACTTTTCGGGCAGCATATTTTGAATTACGTATACCATCGTTTTGGTAGTTAAAAATTTATTTTACAGTAATGCTTCTCTGTATACGATATTTGACGTATGGCCATCGGGGATGAAAACAAACAGGCTCCTAGGATTGCTAACCCGTGACAGAGCCACATACAACTGACCGTGCGAGAAACAGCTGATACTTAGATCTCCACCCACAACTTTCAGCGTCTGACCTTGGGCTTTATTAATTGTCATCGCAAAACATAGGCCGACTGGAAACTGGACTCGTTTAAAACTAAATGGAAAATTGTTTGGAATGAAAGGAATCCGAGGAATGAAAACCCTTTCACCTTTTCCACGCCCTGTTAAAATCTCTGCTTCTATCAGATTTCGTTGTAAATTGGTCACTTTTAACCTGGTGCCATTGCAAAGTTTTGGGGGGTTTAAATTTCTAAGAAGCATTATGGGTTCGCAGAAGTCTCAGGCTCACGCGATAGCGCGTGAGCTTTGCGATTGACAGATAAACGTGCCTTTCGTTGTTCCCCGTTTTCCCTATTTCGAATTTTCATCATTCGAGAACGATTTGAACTCGAGATTCTCGCTCAGTCGAAGTTTCTGCAGCACGAAACCTAGCCTGATGTTCCCGAGTTGCAGAGAGCCTTGCCTCACGACCTTCCTCAGATTCCTGTGATCGAACTAATCTCATCCTTTTAGCATTTCTGCTACATTGGTAGAGGTTGGATCTTCTTCGAGGTATTCTTACAATAAAATAGTACTTACTACTTAACACACAGTTATTTAGTAAACACGTACTATCGTAAACAATTAAATTATAAATACTTACAGATTATCATACAGTCTAAAATTATCACAGTTTAAGTAATAAGTGTTAAGACGTGTAAACCAAACGTACTAACTTTATAAAACAAAAGAATTGCTAGAAAAATTGATTACTAACTTGTGCTAATGAACTTATACTTAATAAAGAAAATCAAGAAAAGAAATGCCTAACCTATACCAAATACAAAACCTAAATACAAAAAAATCAAGGAAAGAAATGCCTCACCTATAACAAATGCTTACAATATTTATTTACAAACCCTAAATAAAAATTAAGATAATTAAATACCCAAAAATAAAGGAAAGAACCGCCTAACCTATACCAAATACTTACAATATTTATTTACAAAATTTTAAAGAAAATTAAGAAAAAGAACCTAACCTACAAACCCTAAAATATAAATAAATGAAATATGCAAACAGTCAGTATTCAAGTGAATCGCAATAATCGAATGCAACTATTCGTCTACACTCTCCAGGATACGTGCGTTCGCTACGAATAACTGAATCCTTATGGCAGCGGTGCGTTTTTTTTTTTTTATGAATGGCATCTCGTAGTTGACCTTGAGAGGTCGTGACTACTTAACCGGACTATCCTGTGGTTGCCTTAAGAATTCTTAAAGCCTGACAGGCAGACAGGCTGGATCGAATTAGCAGTATTAATGCTTTGATGAGCGCGGCGTTTCCTAGGACTATCTCTGAGAAGAAAGGCCGAAACAAACTCAGAGGTCTCAGTCGGGGAATTTAAAGCTACAGGCTCAGCTACGGCGGCGCGGCTCTCAGCGCGCTTTATATAGCCACGGACGCGCAGGCGCGAGGCGTGTACGTACTCTGATAGAATACCTTAACGAATGTTCGCCGTGATTCTTTAAATTGACATAACTTTTTTATTTGTGAACCGATTGACATGAAATAAACACTAAATGTTAAATGAAGCTTACTACAATATATGAGTGAAACCGCATCTAAATCGAATAAGCCGTTTCTGATATTAGCGTGCACAAACACACAGACAAACAGACAAACCGACAAACAGACAAAAAAAAAATTAATTACAATTTCGGGTTCGGCATCGATATAATAACAACCCCTGCTACTTTTTTTTATATATTTCCATTGTACAGACACCACTTTTCTACAATTTTATTATATGTATAGATAGATAATGAATTGCACTATGCTGTAGTATATTTTAAATTCCAATTTGTAATGTTATTACTTTGACTAATGAATAAATTTATAAATTTTTTTATGTTTACCTATTCATATTTGTACGCCGTTGAGGCAAACATGACGGTTTTATTTAATGTAACATCTTGCATGCCATGTGTGTATATTATGTTTTGGATAAATAAATTATCTTTATCTTTTTCATTAGAGAATATTTTAGTTACTTGTCATCTGCGTAGCCTTTCCCCAACTATGTTGGGTTCGGCTTCCAGTCTAACCGGATGGAGCTCAATGCCAGGAGCGACACCACAACCCAGTTACTGGGAAATACGATACCCTTTGCTAAGACTGGTTGTTAGCCTTTCGGGCTTCTGATGACCCGTAACGACTGTCAAAGGTTTCACGAATGACAGCCGGGACCAACAGTTTAACGTGCTTTCCGACGTTCGGAGAGGCCCAACCCATCCACAGTCCAACCGCGGCAAGCGTAGCTTAACCTGATCGATCGACCCGTGCGGCTGTTATTACTTAGCCACAAACCCCTCAACACATTCAGAACATTTTAGTAACTATACGTGTAACAAGTCATTTAAATAAATTAAATCGTACAGTACAATCGTCACCGTGGGGTGGGAATTATTTCCCCAGAACAGCTCTCCAAGAATAGATCTTATCCGTTATTCCTATACCCCTAGATATCCAGTTAGTGTCTCTTTCTATCGGTGACGTAGATTGGGGGATGCATCCCAGTCTGATTGATTTTCCATGTTGCGTTGTGGATACATGTTTGAACAGGAATGTAGTATCGAACTGGCTTGAGTGTGTGCGTTGAGTCTTGGATTAATCTTGGTATTTAATTATTTAAAGGGTTATTTACCTTGTAATTTGAAGTATGCTAAAGTTTTTTGAAGTGAATTTTCTTAAGTGGTGATTCGATGATTGGACTAGAATTGAGAGTGAAACTACAAGGAAGGTATTACCCAGTAACTGGGTTGTGGAGGCCAGATAGGCAGTCGCTTCATGTAAAATACTGGTACTCTGGTGCATCCGGTTAGACTGGAAGCCGACCCCAACATAGTTGGGAAAAGGCTAGGCAGATGATGATGATGAATGTACTCAAAGGCAGGAAGCATGCTCAACAGAGGAACAACGTGTGTGTTGCCACGATACGCAGATGGGATGGCATCAAGACGAGAAGCTATTAGGTACTTCAATTGTATTAGCCAATCTACTTATTTTTTATTGGTTTTTTGCTCGTTTTTACTAACACTAATCGCCGCTTACGAATTTCTAAATAAAAGCGCGTTTTTTTTTATTTTCAACGCTCGGCTATGCGCCAAAAGTTGATAATCCAACAGCGCGAATCCATTAGCCATTCATATAAATGTCGCCCAGTTTAAGTGAAAACGGGATTTAACATCAGATATTTTTTAATTTCAACTTTATGTTTGAGTAAAATGTTGCTCCCAAAAGTTAGGGTTTGAATTTCAACGTATTACAAATAACACGATAAATAAAAGACCTCACAGAATTCTGAAAGCAGAAACTATTGACGTGACAACGTCTTATAAATTGGTTTGCCGGGTGACACTTCAAGAAACTGCGTTACGCTCCGCTCACGTTATGCGCTCACAATGAGAGCGAGTGAGAGGCACGCGTCCCTTCCACTCGGGCATGGTTAGCCCGCCTAAGAGCGAGAGAGACAGACATAAAAAGTGAAAGGCACGCGTCCCTTCAAAGTCGTTGTCACGTAAAACTTTCGCCCGTATACCGACTTTACAGGCAACCAATTTTTTTGAAACTACTAAACTAGTGTCAGATTGTATGCATGTAGACATAACTCAGACCTCGTTACGTTGATGCCAGTAACACAGTTTGAGCGCACAGGTAACCATATTACCCGGTCCTTGTTTTACCCCTGTTTTTACCGGTATTACTCGGTACTTGTTTTACCCCTGTTTTTACCGATTTTTACTCCCAAACTTGAACTTTTCAGGCACCTGGTTTTGGGTATAAGGCTCAGTGAGTTTTCCAAAGTTTTTTTCCAGTTAGAATTATATCTTTTCTGAAAACGGATCAGGTTTTTTTTTGCATCCTCATTATGGAATAGTTTGACTCTGTGTTCTGTAGAAAATAGAGAATCGCCATTCTTCTTTGTTTATTTCTTCTTTGCCATATTAGTTTCATTAAGGTTAAGCTAGATATTGTGTCCGCGGATGGTCAGCAAGGGAAGGCGAATACAGAATTATTTTTACTTACATAAGCTCACACCTTCTTGTCTCGGAAAGCACGTTAAGCCGTTGGTCCCGGCTGTCATTCGTGGATCTTTGACAGTCGTTACGGGCAGTCAGAAGCCCGAAAGTCTGACAACCAGTCTTACCAAGGGGTATCGTATTACCCAGTAACTGGGTTGTGGAGGTCAGATAGGCAGTCGCTCCATGTAAAATACTGGTATTCAGCTGTATCCGGTTAGACTGGAAGCCGACCCCAACATAGTTGGGAAAAGGCTAGGCAGATGATAATGATAAGTTCACACCTTCTTCCCAAGGACCTAGGCAGAAACTACAGACCGCTATCTGCTACAATCCTTACATATCTTTTGCCTTGTTAAGGTCCATACATCTGCATTATCATATAAGCACGCCGGTTGCGAGTACTATGCACCAGACCTTTCTGAAAACCATCACTAATATTGTCACTATTTCCCCTTCTAGGGCCCTCCCGGCGCAACTCACATCTGACTTGTAAATACCTTTTGTTATTCGCCTTTCATTCATCCGCTCAACATGACAAAACCATCTAAGCATACTCTTTTCTGATTTTTATGTTAGAAAAATCTTCAAAATCTTTAGCCAAGTTTAGTGATTCTTTTCTTCTATGAACCCATGAAGCTATTCCATTCATGAAGCTATTTGACAATAACTCTTACACTCTCACACCGCCAACTTCCAAACTCCGGGCTGTTACTAAGAAATTCCTAATGGAAAAATCCGGTAACACTGCCCGATCTGGGAAGGACCCCACGCTCAGCAGTCGTAGTTGCGACCACGAGACCAACGGGATACAAAGATTATTTTATTTGTTTATTTATTTCAGGCGACGCAGACCCATAGTTAAATACCTTAACCTAATCATACCTATACATTTTTAATATAAAATAGTACTTCAGTCCGCGGAAGCGACGGAACACCACGTCCTGCGGCCAGAAGTCTTCGTCCATGACGACGAGCAGATAACAATTCGGTATACGCACCACAAACGCCTTAAAGTTGACGTTGCGGTGCGACTCCAGTAATTGCACCCTCGGCGTGTACCTCGTCTTCTGGCGCACGTACTCCACGATGTCCCCCGCCTTAGTGGTGTAGTGTAGGCGGGAGATGTACACCAGTGTTTTCGGCTTTGCGGCACGCAAGCTGACTTCGGGCTCCGTAGGAGCTTTGCCGCAGCGGTTCTTGTTCGTTCGCGATCGGCGCTTCCTCCCTTGCACCGTCACGAAACCCTCATTATCAGCCCTATTCGGTGCCTTTTCTGGCATAAAGATTAGCTAGTTAGCAAAGTTGGAAGCAGGGACTGCAGGCTGTCCAGGGTA
This sequence comes from Apamea sordens, assembly GCA_945859715.1. Classification (NCBI taxonomy): domain Eukaryota; kingdom Metazoa; phylum Arthropoda; class Insecta; order Lepidoptera; family Noctuidae; genus Apamea; species Apamea sordens. The sequence continues at coordinate 16,202,772 of OX243999.1, forward strand.
CGGCACGTACTTTCCTAAAGTACCAAAGTATGCACCAACAATGATTGTAATCAAATGAATGCCACAGAGGTTTGAAAGAGACCCATGTCCCTTTGTGGACAGTTATATGCTACTTTGTATGCATGACCAGAAAACCTGTCAAACTTTATCTGGACCCACATAATTTTGGAAAATTTGTAAAACGCTTACATTACCCCCTTTCCCTATAATAAATAAACCTTATCAGTATTTATCTTAAAGTATGTTTTATTTTATTGCATTTGGTTTAAGTTGCCAATGTTATCAGGGAGATATCACCGGAGTAGAATATTCATTGGAGAAGTAAATCCAGTGTGCAGTGAGCGAGATAAATCTTCATAAAATAACGCTTATCTTGGCTACGTGGGGGGTCTCCATGCGAGCGGTGCCGGGAGGACATTTTGGATGCGAGCGCAGCTTTTGGAACATACATGCATATTCTGATTGTGATCTAGAATGAACGTTACAGTTAATGTAGTTGCAATTTATGCTTATTTTTTCTTGTTATTTTACTGATTTTTATGGCCATAATTCTTAGAGACTGTAAGACGAACAAAGAGGTTTGAAAGGTTCCAATATTAACAAAAAACAATCTTGAAACAACATTTTTCAACTACTTTTATGAAATGAAGAATCTGGGAAGTCCCTTTAGTGACTTTTAATAACACCCTTGGGACTGTAGAAAAAGACGAACATGGTGTAAAGTTCAGTCATCCAGTCCTCCTACCAGTTAAACAAAATCTTTTTTGTAGGTTTTGTAATTTGACGGTCTTAAGCCCGCTAAAGTACAAAGGGAAAATATCGGAATTGTGATTTACATACCGTCGTAGCGCGACGGGCGCACATCTTGCGCCATTTGTCGCGAGCCGTTTTCAGTAGCAAATAATGCGCCCTTAGTATTCGGACGCGAGAAGTGAAGGACAAAATGACAATGCTTTCGATAGTAGGTAAGTAATTAAAGCATTTAAACAAATAAAATAATTTTAATTCTAAACGATTGCTATTTTAAGTTAGTAGGTAGATACTAAATTAATCATTTCATCTTATAATAATTTTCGTTTTTTTTTTAAAGTACCTATTTATTTTTATTTTTTACGGGTTCCTTTATCGATACTGAACTCACCCTGAAGCTATGGCACGCAATTTCTTTAACAGCCTGTATATATAATAATTGCGCGGTAAACTCTGCTTGCGAGATGCAGGATTTGTGTGACGTCAGTATGACGCGTTGTTCGCATGTGGCGTGGTAGATACCGCTACAGGACAATGATGACAAATTGGTTGATTTTTCTTTTTTGTCCAATCAATCTGCCTAACCTTTTCCCAACTATGTTGGGGTCAGCTTCCAGTCGTACCGGATTCAGCTGAATACTAGTGTTTTACATGAAGCGACTGCCTATCTGACCTCCACAACCTAGTCACTAAGTAACAGTAGCCCTTGGTAAGACAGGTTTGTCAGACTTTTGGAGCTTCTGAGTACCAGTAACTACTGTCGAAGATCTACGAATGACAGCCGGGACCCACGGAGGACTTTCAATATATCATGGTCGGTCACCAATCCACAAACCGATCGCGGCAAGCGTAGCTTAACCTAAGATCGAAACCGTGCGGCTGTGTGTGTTATTATTTAGCCAATTTTTTTTTAGCCCATTCTGGTTTATTACCTACAGATACATAAAGTTCTTTAGCATCTTTTTCACACTGTCATTAGGTTTTAAAGGGCGAACAGTAAAAATATATTGCAGTTAGTATCGTAGTCGATGTAATGATACTCATTTAATATGGCCACCCTAACCAGGGCAACCCATACTGTAGCTTCTCCGAGCAACCCTAACTGCTAATAGATTCTTTCTTAAAGCAATTCCACCCATTTTATCGTTTTTAAATTCATATATTTTACGAATAAAATGGCTCATTTAAAACCTGTAATTTGATATTTTTACATTGACCAAAGTATCTTGACACCTCATATCGGGCGGCGCTGTTCGTTTTGACACCTGTCAAATTTAGTAATTTTTTTGTATAGTTCCACATTTCGCCGTATGTCAAGTTATACTGGGTACTTCGTATGTCATTTACTTTGAGTTTGATGCACCAGGAAATATAAGGCTCGTTTGGGAACAGGGGTTAGTATAATATATTCTCAAATTGACGCGCAGAATAGCAATACTGATGTTTTATGGTAGATACTGAGATAATAATATTATGATAAAGGGAGGAATATGGTTGTGGTGGAGGGTTTCGCGACGTTTCAAAGTAGGGTCTGTTGGACATTTTAAAAGTCCTTTCAATGTCAATAAACTTTTAATTTGAGCTTTTTCCACGTTCTGTAAACAAGCACAATTCTGGCCACTATGTTACCAAATAAATGTTATTTACAAATGGTGACGTTTCACGCTTTCCTAAAAGTAATTAATTCACATGCGACTTGAATATTTTTAGATGTAAGTTAAAAAAATGTGTAAAATAAAGTGAGAAGTCAGAGGATACGTACTTTTCATCTACCACACTTAATATGAATAGTAAAAAAGTGAAAATAGCTTTTATTGATTCCTTACTTAACAAATGAAAAAAAAGTAGAAACATTGAAATAAAATGTTAGCAAATACTTAACATATAATCTTAAATTGCAGTGTTAGTATTCGTTTTCTAAGAAAGGACCGTATGAATAATTATGATTCGTAAAAAATTACAGAAAATGAAAGGGACAACGACGCGCAAGCTATAATCATGAAGTCACATGATTCTAGGCCTCCTACGCTAAATACGCTCGTTGACGTAGAGTTGCGGACATCAGCCCTTATTACCTATTACCTAGACCCCCTAGGGTAAAACTTTTTCGTCAGTAATCAAACAAACAATTTACTGTTCTATAAGAGTGCAATACCTACGCGGTCAAAACGTATGGAACACCAATTGTTTTTAATAACCGACGAAAAATTTCAACGGGGTTCAGAATCACGTAACTTCTCGGTTCTTCCATGATTCTGAACACAGCTGAGTTGAATTATTTTTACCATGTTACCATGGATTTAAATCCGCGGTAACAGGCTGCGTGTCGATGGCTGTGCCACCCTGAATACAGCGTGAATATAATTATATATATTTTTTAAAGATAATTTTATTTGTCAAAACATCTAGACACCTGAGGGGCAATTCTCCGCGTGACGACTCCCGGCCACCGTAGGCGCGGGCCTGCGGGCGGAGAGTAATGGGCAGCTCGCCACCCGGTAAGGACCAGGCCCGGGTCGACGGCGCGTTGTGTTCCACGAGCGTCTCAAAGAAATGTCAGCACGAACTGACGGGGTCCGCTAGGGCCGATGCCGCCAGGGCTGCGGGTTATTCGAAAGAGATACCGTGGCCCTTGGCACAGGCAACTGAAGGAACACGGGTGGGTTTTAGTCAGTAAAAGTCTGACACTCCCTTCCGCTCCGCCCAGCGGGAGGGGTCATTTAATGATTTCCCAACTAAAAAAAAAAGAATAATTTCCCTACATTTTGACAAGTTTTTGACATTTGTTTGTCGCTGAGATGAGACTGCGACTAGATTTTGAATGTTTTAAATTACGAGAATTGGCCTTCAGAGATCCTAACTCTTTCAAAAACATAAAAAACTTTAGAGGTGTCAAGGGACACCCGGATGGAACAAAGTATAACTGGCTTGCTTTCTATAAGAGAGACAGAGAAACAAGCGCACGCCGCACGGCTTACAACTATAGCAAAAAGTGTCGTTCCAACTTTTGGTCTTAATTTTTTCCGTCTAGCCCCCTTTCGCAACGCGCGTTATGGAACTTCGTTCCAAAAAGAACAAACACAAAAACTCTTGAAATAATATTAGCCATTCTCTGTACATTGGAAAAGCAATGTTTACACATTTTAGTGACATAAAGATGCCTTGACCCTTATTGAGCAGGGCAAACGTTTAGGGTCCTCAGTGAAGCCGAAAAGGCTCCTTGTTGTCAATTTGTGGTTACCTCCTTTAGGATTGAATTCGTTGCCTTTGATTTCGTTTTCTTATTTTGGGTTCTTTAGGGGTGGATTAGACGCTCTAGACATGGAGCCTGCTTCGATATATGTTTTCAATGTTTAGGGATGAGGGTTTTTTTTTTGGTCACACTTCGGGTTTTGGAGTCATAGGGATTACTTGGAAGATTTGTGATGTGTCAGTGCGTTGCTCATTGATTTTTGAACTATCTACTTGATACAAAATTACAAGGGTCGTAACTTTAGGATGCTGTTGGGACTGCCATGGCGTTGTAGTTCTTTTCTTTCACTAATAGTGAACGTCTCATTCTGCAATCAGTCATGCGTACAATACTATTATTAGTGTTGAACGTCAATTTCGTAGCTCTCAATTGAACATGGTTGACCTCTGCTACAAGCGTCGTAGCACTGTTCGCGCTCGTTCTGTGCTCGGGAATGTTCGCAGAGGCTCGCACAGATGGTTTCCATGTCATTATGCGAATGAAAGCGGCCTCCTTACTACAAAACAATAACAGCATTCTATAAATGATCGCTGCCAGAGCGGACTGCCCCTTACAGGGACACTGGGTGGGGACAGTCCTTGGTCTGAATTAATTAATAATTACTGTTTGAAAACTAACAATACTAACCTATTTACATAAGCATTATTGTTAGGTACTAACACGAGAATACTAACAAAATTATGGACCTAGTCTGTAATATAGTTTTATCTAATTTAAGTAAGTTTTAATTTAATAACTTCCATTTTGAGTTTCATGATGGAAATACGGCGCCAAATAACCTGACACAAATCCAGACTTTGGATTGTTGTTTAATTTTTTCTACCGGACCCATGGATATGACATAGGCTTGGCTGTCAAGCTTAGATATTCGATCCCTAGACTAACTAGTCATAAAGACTGCCTTTTTTTCTTTTTTGAGGATGGGAAATCATCAAATGCCTCCTCCCGCTCTGGGTGGAGCAGAAGAGAGTGTCAGACTCTTACTGACTATAACCCACCCGTGTTCCTTCCTTAGCCCTTTATGTTCCAGGGCAGCGGTAAACCCTTTCGGATGTTCCCGCTACCCATAAAGACTGCCTCACGGATCGTTTGGCACTCGAATGACGTTGACATGGGGGGCGCTGTTGGTAAAATTTCTTGCAATTGTTTTGTGAAATGTCACTTGAAATATATCCAAAAAAACAAGATGGCGGCGGTGGTTCTGATTTTTTCCACGCAGCCTGTAGTAGCCTAGTGGTATCACCCCCGACTTACGAGTTGTAGGTGGTGAGGTCGAACCCAGGCAGGCACTTTACTTTGTATGTTTAATTTCATCACCACTGAACCAAAAAATTCGAAGACATGTGATATCCATCAACCCGCACTGGACCCGCGTAGTGGATTATGGCCCACTCCCTCTCACAGAGAGGAAGCCTGTGTCTCAGCAGTGGGGACATTAAATGCTGATTGTACTGTGCCAAATTAACCTTATAGCGCTATATAATTAAATACTTACAAAAATGTTGACCTTAGTAGGTATCAAGATTTCAAACTTCCTAAGAATTTCCAAGTTATTCTCCCCAAAACGAAAGAACGCAATGCCACTCCGAATAATTGATGGTGCTATACACCTATTTGTATAACAGTTCACAATGGGCTCCTATTTCGAGCATTTCAGGCTTGACAAGACAAGAGACTGACAGCTACACGTCTGAGCCGTTAATTTATCGCCAAATAAGCTTAACAGTTATTTTAACAATACACTTGATTAACGAATGTTTCTCTCTTGAATTTGTGGAATGGAATTCGGATTTTCACGTCGAATGTAACCGGAATGTGGTTGGTGTGAACGGAAGGGCAAGTAACAAAGCTTTCGAGTTGACGTTAAATTTGCTTCGTGAAGAGTTGTTAGTCAATAAGTCATGTGCAGATACGAACGTGCCACGTAAACGTAACGTAAAGTCGAACGATTTTTTATTCGAAAATACGACTATTCTATAGCATAATCGTTGATAAGCACAATTCGCCCATAGATATGAATAAAATCTTAAATATTTTATGCAGCATAATCAGCCTATACTGTTCCCACTGCTGGGACACAGGCCTCCCCTCGGTGAGAGGGAATGGGCCGCAACCTACCACGCGGGCCCCAAACGGGTACCACGCGGGCACGCGTCACATGTCTAAGACATTTTCTGATCCGACCATATAGGGAATTTTTAGTTCTAGGACATTTTCTGATCCGACCATATATGGAATTTTTGGTTCTAGGACATTTTCTGATCCGACCATATAGGGAATTTTTGGTTCTAGGACATTTTCTGATCCGACCATGTAGGGAATTTTTGGTTCTAGGACATTTTCTGATCCGACCATATAGGGAATTTTTGGTTCTAGGACATTTTCTGATCCGACCATATAGGGAATTTTTGGTTCTAGGACATTTTCTGATCCGACCATATAGGGAAGCCATTGCCCTTTGGGTGACTTTCAGCCTTCTAATGAGGCCCATTGTGAGCGACTATGTTTCAGTGCCATAGGACATCACTGGCAACACGCACTGCTCTTTCGTCTTGAGACACTGCGGTATGTGGGACGAGAAGATATTGCGTAGCTTCAACAGTAGGTGTATCAGATCAATATTTATCAAACAGAGTCCTATTTGTTAGTGCTTTTTCTTAGAAAACATTTGAAAATGTTTAAATTTTCTGGGCCTTCTCAGTGTTCTCAATGAGATTAGTTAATCTTTAAAACATATTTGTAATGCAAGCATGTTTAAGGCCCGCTTTCACAATAAATAATTTTATGAGATTTACAAAATCCTAAAACCAAAAATTCGAAGACGTGACATCTACCAACCCGCACTGGGCCAGCGTGGTGGATCACGGCCCAAACTGAGAGACTTATGTATTTAGCGTTACATAAATTCCGTGATTTGTGGTTGAAGCGGGGCTCAGTGTACTTTTGAACATAATTAACCCAGTCTCGCCAGCCAGTCACGGATATTTTTGGTACCAAAATTAATGTTTTTCGAAGGCAACACGATTCAGATGTCACACGTCACTTCATTGACGTCACTAATTAAAAATGGCGGGAATGTTCAGTGTCAATCTCAATTTTGTATTTTGCTCCCCAATTTGGGTATGTAGGACAGCTGTATTGATAAGGGTACCTACCGCAGAAAATACAGAATATATTTTTACAAATTTGTATATATTTTCGGAAGCTAATAAAAATGAGCTGTTATTGTGTACAGAAAGTTATTGGGTAAAAATAAAATTATGATTTATTTTTGGGTTGCCTTTTTTTTTGGTTTTTCGCGAAGGTATAGAAGAGTCTTTTCCTAATTCTCTCCGAGTGCTTACTTATTCTTACTTTCGCTTGCCTGTCTACTGTTTCTTGTGCTATTTTAATATTGTCAGTGAAAACTTTTAATTGGCCTTCTTTCACTTACTGTGAACCACCTGTATCCTAGCTGCAAGTTTTCTTATGAAATAAAATAAAACGTCTAATTTTAGTGGGTGGCGTATAAGCGCACTACACACTACATTATGATTTAAAATTCTAGTTCTCAATATTTGAACTGACAAAATAACGTTTTTATTGAGCGGTTGGTCGACTCTTCACGTGACCAGAGGGCTGACCTATTTTTTGGCCAAAGAATTGTACCCAAAAGGCTGGCAGCATTGCCACGTTGTTTGGCAATGCTGCCAGCCTTTTGGGCACGTTTCCTATTGACTGCGATGTGGACGAATTTTTTGATGCCCTTTGATTATTTCCTCTCCTTTTTATATACTTATACATTTATTATTATTATTTTAAGACTGCTAGCTTTTTAAATTATGTAAATATTTAATTAAAATATTGAGATTGATACTATTGACTAATTCAATTACTTATGACTTAAACAAAAAATCAAGTAATCCTTTTGGGTTTATCATTTATTTTTTAGGTTATTTTAAATGATAATGTGGTACGACAGCTAAAGTGGAAAGGTGTCAAATAACTTTTGGACGCCGCTGTATGTATGATAATGATGAATTTGTTGAATTAAGACAAGATTAATTTAATTAAAAAGGATTTATTACATTGCATGGCAAAATATTTGACAGCGCAAGAGCGAGAGAGACGACAAAACAAAAGTGACAGAAGACGATTGCGTTCCGTTTACATTTCTACCATGATATGTATGTTTTTAATATCAGAGGCATAGCAGGTGTGCTGTCAAATGTTCTTAATCAGAATGTCCTTTCTTTGGTATTGTTCGTCGAATCGTTGAGCTCCTCAAGTTCTGAGTTGAGCTGCACGATTTTTGACAAATGCGTGCACTGACTGGACGAGTCCACTCAATCTATGTAGTTCTTTCCTCAAAAGACCATTTCAGACACCAATCTACATGGTCCTCACATGACCTGACCAAGATTATGTCTGGACTTTAGAAGAGACTGTGACCTCTGAGTTTGTTTCGGCCTTTCTTCTCAGAGTAGTCAGGTAGGAAACGCCAACGTCGTCTAGTTTAAAAAAAAGTTTGACGTCTAGGTAAAAGTTTTTGAACAAACCTACTTACACAAAATACATCATTTAAAGAACACAATCGAGAAACAGCCAAATTTAAAAAGTAAAAAAAAAACCCATTCAACTGACCACTGAAACTAGAAAAAAATAAAAAGGAAAACCTCCTTTCATATTTCGAGCATATTGACACGATAGCTATATCGAGGCGTACCCGTTTGAGCTTCGGCCTTTATCACAGTAAATTGTAAGCGGAATCCAACAGAAGCCGTGGTATAATTGGTGTGAAAAGGTCTCTCCGATATGTGCTTGTCTTTTCCCGCCTTCGACGGAGGGTGCACGATAAATAAGCAAATAGCGATGGTAGAATATATGCTATCACATGCACCTGTCGATTTTTCAACGACAGCCTTGTATGGTTAGTGTGGAATGGGCTTTTGTGAATAATACATTCTCATAAATCTAATTCTAGTAACACTGGAACTCAAGGCATTTATTCCAATTAAACAGGCACTGCTCAAAACGGTGATGGAAAATATCGTGAGGAAACCGTCATGTCCTAGAACCAAAAATTGGAATGAATAAATAAATAAATAATTTATTTATTTATCCTCACACTGGAACGCCTTACGGCAATTACACCAATGAAGCAAAAAATCACTTCATGTGCTGCTTTCCATCCATTCTGTGCGCGGTGGACATCAAACGAGTGGCGATGGTTCGGGCACGCTCACGCAGCGTGCAAGTGCAGCTTTTGTCCATAGCTCCATCACTCCTTCCATATTGCGCACATTCATTGCGAATTTTTGAAACTCAATGATCTTTCATTAAAATTGAAAAACACGGACAATTTTGAGGTGTCATCCTGCCTGACAGAATCGAAATTGTGACATCTACCTACCCGCACTGTGCCCGCGTTTTAGAATATAGCTCACTCCCTCTCGGAGAGAGGAGGCCTGCGTCCCAGCTGTGGGAACACTATAGGCTGATTATGCTGTATTGTCAAAAGAGATGGATGAAGCTAGTTGCACATTCCATAGCGTAGCAGGTTCCTATGGAGAACACCGGGCAAAACAATTTATGGACCCTCCTAGATAATCACATGGTATCAAGATAGGTTCAGTCTAGATTGGGCTTCACTAACAATTATAATTATTATTTGTGTAACCTGTTTGTAGATTCAGGCTTTTAGGGGTCCGTACCCAAAGGACCCTATTACTAAGCCTCCGCTGTCAATCCGCCCGTCTGTCTGCCAGCGAACTGTATCTTATGGACCGTAATAGGTACACAGTTGAAATTTTCATTAGTGTGTTCTATTGCCGCTGTAACAACAAGAAGCATACACAATATACAAGAAAAGTTTTTTTTTTAATATGTGGAATAGAATAGAATACTCTTTATCATGTACACCATATAAATTACAGACACAAATATAGAAATTTTACTAAGTGTGATACAATAGGCGGTCTTATCGCTAAGAGCGATCTTTTAAAGACAACCTTTCTCTGTGGTGTACCATTTACATAATACAATAAATACATAGGTACATAAGGTGTAAATATTATACTACATAAATATTTAAATAATAACAAACATGAAACAGGAGCAAAGAACATTTTATAATGATGATGATTAAGGAGAGAGGAAGTGTTATGTACCTAGTGTTAGGTATTTAATCCTTCGAGTGCGAGTTCGACAATCACTATGTCGGTTTTTTAAAGTTATGTCCTAAGTCTCACTTGTACTACAACTATATATACGTAAATAATATGTGTTAGGTGTTCAGGACATTAAGGTCGAATTTCATCAATGAAACTGAACGCGATTAGCACATCTAAACCGCGTTCAATAGCTGTCAGTGTCATCATTGTCGTGGAATATTGACACTGACAGGTCTTGAACGCGGGAGGGGCCCGTGGCTAAATAATAATAGCCGCACAGGTCGATCGATCAGGTTAAGCTACGCTTGCTGTGGTTGGTCCGTAGATGGGTGACCATCTTTACATACTAAGACCCCCCCGTGGCTCGGAAAGCACGTTAAGCTGTTGGTCCCGGCTGTCATTCGCCGATCTTTGACAGTCAGAAGCCCGAAAGTCTGACAACCAGACTTACCAAGGGGTATCGTATTACCCAGTTACTGGGTTATGGAGGTCAGATAGGCAGCCGCTCCATGTAGAATACTGGTATTCAGCTGCATCCGGTTAGACTGGAAGCCGACCCTAAAATAGTTGGGAAAAGGCTAGGCAGATGATGATGAGGTCTTGAACGCGGTTTAGCTGGTTAATTGCGTTCAATTTGATCGACGAAACGATGAAATTCGCCCTAAATAATTTTCTATATTCTGTTTCTCATATTATAATTTTCGTGAAACATCAACCTACTCATATACGGTTTCACTCTCGTGTTTATTGAGTCGGTAAATTTTGAAATATACTCGTTACTCGCGACTAAAACAGTCTCAGCAAACAAGAGATACGGAGAAACGAGTCCACAGTTTTTCTGCCAGGAATATTCTCGCAATTTCTCCCTAAAGACCATGAAACCATATTAAGTAAATAATTTTGAGCATGAAGCTTCACAAATGTGACATGAATTGGTTCCCATAATTTAACTAAAAACATCTCCTTTATAGACTTAACTAGCAGCACCCGCGGTTTCACCCGTATAAGTCTCGATTCCGTGGAAAAATCGGGATAAAATCTATGCTTTGTGTTAATACTGGTTATAAACTATCTGTGAGCCAAATTTCATTCAAATCCGTTCAGTAGTTTTTGCGTGAAAGAGTAACAAACATCCATCCATCCATCCTCACAAACTTTCGCGTTTATATTAGTAGGATAGTAGGACTAGCTTCTGACCGCGACTTCGTCCGCGTAAAATGTCTTGTTCCCCCAACCCACCTCGTCGCACCTCGCCTGCCCGCAGGCGATGCGATGCGACGAGGTGGGTTTAGCGTTCTATCTCACTTTTTTTTTGTTCTTTAAGAATTTTGCTATCAAATGCGAAATTATTTTTTCAAATCCTACTTGTGTTTCCAGGGATTAGCGCGTTCAAACAGACAAAAAAACTCTTCAGCTTTATTAATAGTATAAATAAACTAGCTGACCCAGCAAACGTTGTTTTGCCATATAAATTATTTCTAGCTGCCCGGCGCTACTTCATTCGCGTGGTGTCCTACCCCCTACCCTACCCCTACACTACCCCTACCCTACTCCTACACTACTCCTACCCTACTCCTACCCTATTCCTGCCCTACTCCTACCCTACTCCTAACCTACTTCTAAACTACTCCTATACTACTCCTACCCTACTCCTATAAGTGAAACGTTGATTGATTGATAGAACTATACATGAATTATTATATTCGATTGCCATCTTGCGGATCTGTGGATGGAACAGAATAATATAAAAATGGCGATTAAAAAACAGGGGTTGATTGTATAAGGGTGAAAATTTGGAATTGTATGTATTTTTCAATGCTGAATCATGAAAAAAAAAACAACATTTTTTGTCCAAAAAAAAAAAAATGGGTTGGACCACCCTTAACATTTAGGGGTATGAATAATAGATACTGGCCGATTCTCAGACCTAGCTGATATGCACACAGACTTTTATTAAAATCGGTCTAGCCGTTTCAGAGGAGTTTGGCAACAAACACCGCGACACGAGAATTTTATATATTAGATATCGATTTAAAGCCTACAATAAACTACCTTTAATTTCTCGTAAAAAATTACGTTGCAAAAAAAACAACGGTTTTTTGATTTCGTACGCCAGGACATATACCTACTCGTAGTAAGCTAAATAAATCGTGTCGCGGACCGGACAATAGCTTGCTTCGTTCCATTATACACACAAAGAGTTCTCGCTAACAACGTTGCTTGTTTGTTAATTAAATAGCTTTTACTTTTCGTTTGTGCACGCTAGCTCTCTTGATGCACTGTGTTTTGTGGTGTTTTAGTACTTGTTAAAGTTGTTACGTATTTGAATAACTGTTAGTACACACTTGTTCGGGTTGGCATGATTAGGCACTTTTTTTTGGGGTTAAATATAATGACCACCATAAAATGCTTGATACCATTAGTTCTTGCACTTCAAATTGTATTCGAACACCAAATGTAGTAAATGATCACTAAATCTTAGCGAGCAAATTAATGCGCTATTTCTGCCTAAATAAACCACTATGATTGCCATAAAATGTAGGTTTATTACCAAATAAAGTATTATGATACCATAATAAGTTATGTCTCCGGCTTGCTGCAAACTAAATAGACGAGGTTAATTAAAAAAAAAAATGGTTAGGTTAGGTTAAAACTGTGACCCTACTCACGAGCTGAGCTAGTGAAGCGAGCGGTGGCGCGGCAGCGGCCGGCGAGTGCCAGAAACGACTTGATTGTATAGAAAAAAAATATGGAAAAAGAGATTATTTTTTGCAGGCTGTCGAGAACCGAACATGATTTATTTGGAGTCATTTTGCTTAAATAGGATAGCGGGATGTTAAAACTTTGGTTATAAGTTTACATTAAAATGCGGGTTTAATTTTGGTGATCATTTAGTATTTTTGTCTGTATTATGTTACTATATCTGGTGGTAAGTTAAAAATAAGCAGTTTTTTTTATAAATAGCATCTCGCAGTTCAACCAATGAGGTGGTCGTATGCTTAACCGGCGGCAGAATCTATACAAATAAAATAACGTCGGCTTAATTACACCATTTATAACGTAGGGTTGAGTCATTGTCAACCAATAACTCAAAATCAAAAGTCATTTATTCAAATTAGGCTGAGAATCAGCACTTTTCGAACGTCAAAATTACAAAAGACAGTCCCTCAAAAACGCCCGCCCTTCACCACTTCCTAGTGTTATCGCTGGGAAGAAGTGGCGCAACAAACTCCCAGCAGAATTTGATTAATAAAAACTTAAATTATTTGCCATATGTCAGCTAGCCACGCCAATATACCAACAAATATAATAAAAACTATACGTACTCCAGCTAAAAAATAATTAATTAAAATTAAAATGTAAATAAAAAACTTACTACCTAAATAAAAGCCTCCAGGATAAAGGGCGTGACAGCTTACATATTAATGCATTCTGTTCACATAGCTGTCACTTGCAGTCACAGATGATAAACTAGAACCATCGAAGTAAAATAAATAAATGTTAATATTAATAACAATAACCTGTCAGTAAGCTAATTCTGGAGAAAGAACATGAACATTGTCTTGAGTTAATTAGGGCGAGCAACTATTCTTATCGTGTAAGTAGTCGTTGATGGAATAGTAAGCCTTTGAACAAAGATTGGATTTTACTTGAGCTTTAAACGCATTAAAAGGCAAGTCTAGCAAAGAAGAGGGTATCTTGTTATAAAAGGTTATACCAAGCCCAACAAATGAGTTATGAACCTTATGGAGCCTGAGAAAGGGGTAACGTAGTTTGTCTTTATTTCTACTGCTAACACTGTGAATATCACTGTTTTTAGTATAGAAGTGTAAATTTTGCCTAATATATAAGATGTTGGCGAAGATGAATTGTGATGCAACCGTGAGAATACCAATATCTTTAAAAAAATCTCTTAGAGAAACTCTGGCACCTAGCTGGTAAATTGCTCGAACAGCTTGTTTTTGAAGGACAAATATATTTTGTATATCAGCGGCTTTGCCCCACAGCAGAATACCGTAGGACATAACGCTGTGAAAATAAGTAAAATACTAAAGGAGCTGTATCAACGTCAGTTTATTGTCTTACTTTCCTGACGGCGTAGGCAGCCGAACTTAGCCTTCCTGTTTGACTTGATATATGAGGTCCCCACTGAAGTTTGGCATCTACTGTTAGTCCTAGAAAAATTGCCGAGCCTACTGTTTCAAGCACCTCTTTATCTAAGACGATGTTGGGTCCTAGATTTCTAACATTCGGTAAGGCGAATTGTGTAAAATTTCGTTTTCTTGGCATTAAAAACTAGGTTATTTGACGTAAAGCAATCTGTAACTATTGAGAGTGCACTTTTTACGTCGTCAAAATCTTGTCTATTCCTGTCTACTTTAAAAATAAGAGAGGTATCATCTGCAAACAGTACAACGTCACAGATGCCCTTCAAATGGAATGGTAAATCATTGATATATACTAAGAACAAGAATGGACCCAGTATTGAGCCTTGCGGAACACCTAACTGAACTGGTAGCCCGGATGATTTCACGCCATTAACATCTATACATTGGACCCTATTATGTAAATAAGATATTATTACGTTGAGAGCTTCGTTTCGGACACCGTAATGACGTAACTTACGCAAAAGCGTGGCATGGTTCACGCAATCAAAGGCTTTGGAGAGATCACAGAAAACTCCAATAGCATTTTGCGATTTCTCCCATGCGTCATATATGTGTCTCAGCAGAGCAACACCCGCATCTGTATTTGAACGACCCTTTGTAAAGCCATATTGTTCATTATGGAGGAGGCTGTTTAAATGAAAATCTTTTACCAAACTGCTTGAGTATTAATTTTTCAAATATTTTGCTAAATGCCGGTAAAATAGAAATTGGCCTGAAATTGCCACCGTCATTCTTATTACCTGATTTAAATAATGGTATGACTTTACTACTCTTCATGAGGTCAGGAAAAGTTCCTAAATCAACACATTTATTAAAAGTAACAGCTAGATAGGGGGCTATGATGTCTATTATATTACTTAAAAGTTTAATGGAGATGCCCCAATAATCACCGGTGTTTTTAGACTTCAGTGTATTAAAAATATTAACTACATCACGCGGGGTTACATGTTCGAAACTAAATAAAGGACTACATTTAGGTACACTACTATGCAAAAGGTTTTCAGCTTTAGACGGGGTCGAATTTAAGGAGCGAGTCGTAGTTATCGGTATATTGGCAAAAAACTCATTAAATGCCTCAGCTGCGTCAGCTGCATTATTAACTTAAATTAATTTGCTGTCGACCATAATCTCAAGTTGGTTTTCTTGTTTAACAGATTTACCAGTTTCATTGTTAATAATTTTTCAAGTGGTTTTTCAAGGAACATCGACGTCCCTGCTCGTCGATGTCCCAGCCACCATGTATAGACCTAAGGAAATTAAAATATAATTCCTGGTGTTTGTTTACCCAAAATCCCAGCAAAAGCAACAACAGTTTTGATTTTAGTTAGAAGACAGACGCCGTTCGATACAATAATATTGATGTTTGGTTTGATACTACCGAAATGAACAAAAACAAAGATGGCTGCTATTGATAACAAACTGCCGGGGTCGATAAAGAGTGATGAACGTATGGGGACGCCGAAGTGTTAAAAAGTTAATGTCTTTCAATGATAGATGGTAATTTGTTGGAAATAATTTTTGTATTGTTTTATGAAATCCAAATCCATTGTTTTATGGAAATGTACCTATTACACACATCGAAAATGTGTAGGGATCAAGGTATTCAAAAAAAAAAGTTGCCCTGTGGAAATGAAATAAAAAATTCTATTTTGATTGATTAAATTAAATGTTTTCGTATATGTGGACATCAAAATAACATAACATCCCACTATACAAATATAAATTAAGTATCGCAGCATTATACTGAGATAGGAGCCTTTTAGGCCTCGCACAGATGTTTTTTTCTGATTTTTTAATATCAATTCTGATAGTTTTAAATGCTCTTTTTTACTGTTTGTATTTTCTATGCGTGTCCCAAATAGAATAGTTTTCTTTCTAGTTTAAAATAAATACAGTATGACACTGCTCAAAATTGTCTAATACAATAGCGTACTGATTGTAACGTTACATCACACTAGTCGTTACATCAACGTCAATTAGGTTTTCTTGTGAATGAAATGTCAATTTTTACTTATTTAATCGCATAAATATATTAGTATTAGACCTATTTTCCTTGTGTGGACCTTCTGTTCTTGAAACTTTTTAGGTGTAGTAGGTTAGACCGTACACACGGCTACACGCCAAGCTATACAAAACCAGTTTGTCTTGGCCTTACTTTGTATGATATTTTCTCACAATGAACGGTCAGCCAATACTGGTTTTGCATAGCTTGATGTGTATCCGTGTGTACCTACGTGTGTGGCCTTTGGACAATATACCAAGCAAGTGATCATACCGGCTTTAATTCACCTCATACCGATCGATTGTGTAAAAATCTCACCGTGAAAAGTTAGGTGAAGTGAGCTTAGAGTGAGCTGTCAATAGTGTCAATCCCTAGCATTAATTGAAATGACAGCACACTCCACGCTCACTTCACCTAACTTTTCAGGGTGAGATGGTTACAGAATCACACTTCTGTACCTACCCACCGAGTGAACGTGGGCTTACTACTAGGTATCTACTAAAGTTGACAAAGTTATTAAAACAGTTGAATGAACACTAAAGCAACCAATCTCGTCGCACAATAAACATTGTATTGCAAATATTTGATTTCCCTGAGGGTACCTACCAGAACTTAGATGAAAGCCGTTCCGCGGGTTGATATTGTAATGGATACAACTATTAGAATACTCGTTCATTTCTTGACCCAAACGGAGCTTGGGCTGGAAACTCTAAATTATGATCATACTAGCAGTGCCCCACGGTTTCACCCGCATAAGTTTCGATCCAGTGGGAATGCTGGTGTGGGTGGTGCTGTGCCCTTACAGGATCCATAACTGTATCTTAGCTTAAAGCCTATTTTGAACAACTTAATTCACATTATGATATGCAAATAAATAAATGAAATGAATATCGGTACAAAAAGTATTATATGTGTTAATCCTGGTTATAAACTATCTGTGCCAAATTTCATCCTAATCCGTTCAGTAGTTTTTGCGTGAAATAATAACAAACATTCATTCATCCATCCTCACAAACTTTCGTGTTTATAATATCACACTAGCAGCGGCCCGCGGTTTCACCCGCATAAGTGTCGATCGCTACTGTAAAGTTTCATCAAAATCCGTTATAGTTTTTGCGTGAAAGAGATTCATTCATCCATCCATCCTCACAACCTTTCGCGTTTATAATACTCGTTTTAGTAGGATAAGTAGTATTTAAAAAATATAGGAATTCCCTGATTCAGAGGTCTTTATACAGTGTGTCTTAGATATTTGTTGGCATACTTAAGGGTGTGCATTAACATCGTCCTATACATTTGGGGTTCTTTTAAAAAAAAAAATGTTGCCCCACACTTAGAATTACTCCTGTATCGTGGGTGCGTTTACAAACATTTAAACTCACATACACAAACAGCCAGACCCGGAACAACTACCTGTAGGTAATACAAATATTTGTTCCGTGCGGGAATCGAACCCGTGACATGCGGCGCAGCAGCCACTGCGCCAACCATGTCGTCAAATGATTAAGTATTGAAGTTTTCTATGGGACAGCTGATTATTTATTCGCGATTACGATGTTGTTCCCACGGAGAAAATTGTACATTTTTATGGTCTTTAGTCTTTACCACACCATCAAATATGATCACATATTTCTGATTGATGCTGTATAATCTCTGAATTGTGTAGATAGCTTTTGTTTCGACAAAGTTATTTATTCAAACGAAATTCATCTTTAATCAAGTGGTCAGAAGTACTACGTGTCAATCGATCCAACAGAATTATAAAATACACAAACTCCAGTTAAAATTACCTACACGAATATTTATTGACTACTTTACGTTTACATATTATATCGTTAAATACATATTACATACTAGCTGCGCCCCGCGGTTTCACCCGCATAAGTTTCGATCCCGTGGGAATATCGGGATAAAACGTATCATAAATGTTAATTCTAGTTATAAACCATCTATGTGCCAAATTTCATTCAAATCCGTTCTGTAGTTTTTGCGTGAAAGAGTAACAAACATCCATCCATCCATACAAACTTTCACGTTTATAATTTTAATTAGGACTAGCTGTGCCCGCGACTTCGTCCGCGTGGAATAGTGACTTTTCGGGCAGCATATTTTGAATTACATATACCTACCGTCGTTTGGGTAACAAAAAATGTACTTTACAGTAATGCTTCTCTGTATACGATATTTGACGTATGGCCATCGGGGATGAAGGCATACAGGCTCCTATGATTGCTAACCCGTGACAGAGCCACATACAACTGACCGTGCGAGAAACAGCTGATACTTAGATCTACACCCACAACTTTCAGCGTCTGACCTTGGGCTTTATTAATTGTCATCGCAAAACATAGGCTGACTGGAAACTGGACTCGTTTAAAACTAATTGGAAAATTGTTTGGAATGAGAGGAATCCGAGGAATGAAAACACTTTCACCTTTTCCACATCCTGTTAAAATCTCTGCTTCTGTCAGATTTCGTTGTAAATTGGTCCCTTTTAACCTGGTGCCATTGCAAAGTTTTGGGGGGCTTAAATTTCTAAGAAGCATTATGGGTTCGCAGAAGTCTCAGACTCACGCGATAGCGCGTGAGCTTAGCGATCGACAGATAAACGTGCCTTTCGTTGTTCCCCGTTTTCCCTATTTCGAGTTGTCATCATTCGAGAACGATTTGAACTCAGTCGAGATTCTCGCTGAGTCGAAGTTTCTGCAGCACGAAACCTAGCCTGATGTTCCCGAGTTGCAGAGAGCCTTGCCTCACGACCTTCCTCAGATTCCTGTGATCGAACTAATTTCATCCTTTTAGCATTTCTGCTACATTGGTTGAGGTTGGATCTTCTTCGAGGCATTCTTACAATAAAATAGTACATACTACATAACACACAGTTATTTAGTAGACACGTACTATCGTAAACAATGAAATTATAAATACTTACAGATTATTATACAGTCTAAAATTATCACAGTTTAAGTACCTAATAAGTGTTAAGACGTGTAAACCAAACGTACTAACTTTATAAAACAAAAGAATTGCTAGAAAAATGTATTACTAACCTGAGCTAATGAACTTATACTTAATAAAGAAAATCAAGAAAAGAAATGCCTAACCTATACCAAATACTTATAATATTTATATACAAACCCTAAATACAAATTAAGATAAGTATACCGAAAATCAAGGAAAGAACCGCCTAACCTACCAAACCTACCAAATACTTACAATATTTATTTACAAAATTTTAAAGAAAAAGAACCTAACCTACAAACCCTAAAATATAAATAAATGAAATATGCAAACAGTCAGTATTCAAGTGAATCGAAATAATCGAATGCAACTATTCGTCTATACTCTCCAGGATACGTGCGTTCGCTACGAATAACTGAATCTTGATGGCAGCGGCGGGTTTTTTTTTTATGAATGGCATCTCGTAGTTGACCTTGAGAGGTCGTGACTACAACCGGACTATCCTGTGGTTGCCTTAAGAATTCTTAAAGCCTCCAGCCAGGGATTAGATTAAAACTAAGCGACTGCACGCTAAGGGCACCCCCTGTGGGGTACGAACCTCGGCTTAGGGCGTCGCAGGGCAGCAAGGGGACAGGCTGGTTCGAATTAGTATTATTAATGCTTTGATGAGCGCGGCGTTTCCTAGGACTATCTCTGAGAAGAAAGGCCGAAACAAACTCAGAGGTCTCAGTCGGGGAATTTAAAGCTACAGGCTACGGCTACGGCTACGGCGCGGGCTGGCACTTCAGCGGGCAAGGGTCGGGGGGTCAGTGGCGCGGCTCTCAGCGCGCTTTATATAACCACGGACACGCAGGCGCGAGGCGTGTACGTACTCTGATAGAATACCTTAACAAATGTTCGCCGTGATTCTTTAAATTGACATAACTTTTTTATTTATGAACCGATTGACATGAAATAAACACTAACTGTTAAGTGAAGTTTACCACAATATATTAGTGAAAACTGCATCTAAATCGAATAAGCCGTTTCTGATATTAGCGTGCACAAACACACAGACAAACAGACAAACAGACAAAAAAAAAATTAATTACAATTTCGGGTTCGGTATCGATATAATAACAACCCCTGCTACTTTTTTTTAATATATTTCCATTGTACAGACACCAGTTTTCTGCAATTTTATTATATGTATAGATTTATATCGTTCAATATTCTATTTGCTCTAATCATAGCACGTTTTTCAACATTGTCTGTGGTTAAGGCGAGGAAGAAGGTCGTGAACTTGTCCTCCTTGATATGGACTCTGTCATAATTATAATGATCATAATGTCCAGTTCCTCATTTAGCACAGTACCTACTCTTCAAATAAAAGGACACAGAATTATTACCTATTGTTAGAAAGGTCAATAAAGGTGACGTAAGAATCATAATTTGTTTATTTATTTATTTGTGCACAATTTATTACCTTAAGTATACTGTTGACATTACAATATATCGTTATACATCGTAATGTCAATAAAAAAAAATTATACGGGGTGACAGGGAAACTCGACGTATTTTTAAGGGGTTATATTAGAGGTCATTAACCAAAAATTAAGTCCAGTTAACTGGATGGTTAAAAATATAAAATTTTTGCTACCTTTTGTTTCTGAGATTATGTAAGTTGGGCAAGGATTTTTTTTAAAATAATCACTGATTTTTCAACTTTCAGAAAGGTATCAATTAAATGTTTGGAGTGAATTCGATTTTTCATAATTAATGGTTTTTGGTAACAAGTCAGATAATTTATAAAAAATTGAAGAACCGACACAGCTCGGTAACCATCCAGTTTTGAACCCTAGTTAACTGAACTAAATTTGTTGCTAATGACCTCTAGTATAACGCCTTTCAAGGAATACGTCGAGTTTCCCTGTCACCCTGTATAAAGCAAGCAAGGTGTAGAGAATCATTACTACTATAGTATCCAATAAGGCAAAGACACAAAAAGTTATTACCGAAATCTTCTCAAGGGAGCTGAACATAAACCGCTTCTTACAAAATTCGAATACTCAGCTTTAACGCAGTGTTTATAACTTAGCAATAAGATTCCCTTTCTAGGATTATGTCTTTAGAGTATTTTCAAAGGACCATTAAGGTATTTTCAAATGAGCAAAAGGATTTGTTCTCGAACTTAAGAAGGGTATTAATTTGTAAAGTAACGAAAACGTAGTGCCTTTGTAGTAGAAGTTACATAAAAGAAGTTTGGAGAAGGTAAATGCTGATTAGTTCATTCTAATTTTACTTTATGTGATTATGCAAAACTTTAGGAATTTTCAGTAATAAACAATCCTTGTATAATCAGTCTATAATGTTTCCAATGCTGGGACACAGGCCTCCTCTTCAAATAAGGGAATGGGCCGTGATCGTACGCGGTCCCAGTGCGGGTTGGCAGATGTCAGAGGGGCAATTCTCGTAATTTTAAGAACGTTCACAGTCTGATCTCAGTCTCAATCTGTCAAAAAATACATCTAATTTCTCTACATTTTGACAAATTTTTGACATTTGTTTGTCGCCGAGATGAGACTGCGACTAGATTTTGAACGTTTTAAATTACGAGAATTGGCCTTCAGATGTCTTCGAATTTTTGTTTCTAAGACATGACAGTTTCCTCACGATGTTTTCCTTCAACGTTTTGAAAGCAGTGGTGATGAAATAAATTACGTCAAGTAAAGCGCCTGTTTGGGTTCGAACTTCTACGACCTATAACTCGTAAGTCGCGGCCACGGCTTACTCATTAACAATTCTTGGTCGACATGATTTTGTTTAACTTGTATTTTTTTAGCCCCTTAATCATTCACGTGAAAAGAGTTTAAAGCATTTCGTTTTATTTTATGTCAGAAGTTGGCAACCAATGAGTCCTTTGGGCAAATACTGAGTAGATTCTAGCTTAACTTAACCCTTAGTTGGAAATTCTATAAAAATCTTAAATTCATTCATTTGTTCATTCACCGACAGCCTACGCACACTGGGTCTAGAAGCATGAAAGGGCTTTGAATGTCCGTTGCATACCTACCTGAAAAATAAATACTACCTACGTTCAAAGTTGGTCACGTGACATCCATATTTTTTAGACTTTCTTACATCTTGATGCATAGATGTTGGAAATAATCGCTCTTAATTAAAACTTCACCCCTTAAAGGGGTTCAATAGGGGATGAAGGTTTGTATGGAAGTTCATCATTTTTGCCGAAAGGAAATCCCATCGGGCACATGGGATGTACTACAACAACAAAACCACTTTTATGATTTCCTCAAAAGTGTTCTTCACACTTCTAAGCCTCAAAAGTAGAAAGGGTTGTAATGTGACGATGTAGGGTGAGTGTCAAATCTGGTTCCCGACATTTCGTTCCCAATCTACTGCCCCCCTGAAAAAGGAAATCTGGCTTTTATAGCTTCCCATTATAACTTGACCCCTCTCCAAGCAAGCAACCTCCCCTTTTCATCGTTTCTTTTAAAGATAGGTGGGAGAATGGGAGTTCTAAATAAAATGGTGTTGTTATAATAGGTATTGATCAAAGATTTGTATCGTCGTCGCATTATTTTGTGGTAAAAGGGTTCCGCAATGGGATATTGTGTATTTTTTAGTAGTAGCACCCGAACGTGAGTGTGTAAGAATATTTTTTCGGTTGTTGCCTCTTGTGGGGGTAGTTTGAATATATTTACAAGATATACTAATAAATTGTAAGTTTATTCAAACTCAAACTGAACTCAAACTATTTATTTCAAATAAACCAATTACAGGCACTTTTGATTTGTCAAGGTCGGTCAGTCAAAAATATGAAGCTAGTTGCCCATTCCAAAGCGTAGTAGGTACCTATGGAGAAGAACGAGCAAGAAACTCCATGGACACTCTTTTAAATCATAATAATATTGTTACAAAGTATTGGTTACATCATTCCCAGATCAAAACCCATGTTTGTTCTCCTACTGTGGCCACCATATCCTGTAACTGTGCCCAGATAGAACGCTCCGACCACATTAAATATCTTGGAGTCACAGTGGACAATTGTCTAACGTGGAAAAAACAGGTTGACTCAGTGGTGGTCCGTGTAAGAAGACTTATATTCGTGTTCAAAAAGCTCAGGGCGCGGGTTGCCGACTTCCCATGCCTTATACTAATCTACCTGGCACTCGTCCAGTCAGTCCTTGGTTACTGCATTACAGCATGGGGAGGTACCCACAAGACTACAATTCTGCGTTTGGAGAGAGAACAAAGAGCAGTGCTAAAAGTGTTGGCCAAGAAACCTGCCAGATTCCCAACCTCGGAACTTTATTCGCTCTGCAACGTCCTCACTGTTAGACAGTTATTTATACTTCAAACTGTTATTAAGAAGCACGACCTCACGAAGTACGACCAACAATATCTCTCTAAGAAGCGACGCTCCTACATAATTTGCAAGACACCTTTCTCCAGATTGGCAGTAGTAAGACGCCACTTTAACTACTTTAGCCCTAAACTCTACAATAGCATAAATAGAAACCTTCAAATTTATCCTTTAACAAGAACTCTAGTTAGAAAAAAACTGTCAGAATTGCTTAAATCCTTCTCCTATGAAGCAACAGAAAAACTTGTGGTAACATAACACTTACATTCCTGTAACATAAACCTATTTACATAAACACCCTCAATCACGCTCAATACTCGCATACCCCACAACACACACACACCCACACACACACACGTAATTTTCTTTCTTTTTAATTATTAGTCTGGAACAAATGTACCATATTTTTGACCTGGGCGTTGATAGCTGCGCCACAGTTTTAACTTTAGTAGCTATCTTCGTTTTCTTTTGTAAATTTGTGTCCTGAAACTTGTTCCAAATAAACGTTTATTATTTACTAGCTTCTGCCCGCGGCTTCGCCCGCGTGGATGTCGGAAATTATCCCACGGGAACGTGCTAACAGGATAAAATGTATGTGCTTCCCCAGAATGCCATCTATCTCGCGGGCCCTTTGTGGCTAATTACAGTAGAAAACCAATTGTGTCTCATTAGTGGTGATTAAGAGGGTACCTATATGATATCTTTACCTAAGTACCTACCTAATTAAAAAAAAAACTTAATAGCAGAAAATTAAATACCTACCTAAATAAACCTATTTCTGATGATAACTAATCTAAACTCAATAAATAAGCAAAATCCCTAAAAACTAATATCTATACGAATGACTAATCCTACCTAACAGTATTATAAAATAACCTACGGTCACTACGTACACTATCAAATATACTACCTATACTTTAAAATTAAAATCTATACCTACGACTCATATAAAAATAAACCTAAATAACTCTAAAAACTAAAAGGAATAAAAATGAACTCCACTGCGGGTGACCCAACCTACGACAAACTTAGTATTTGCGGTTGGTACAGTACAGACAGTGGTAATCGGGTATAGGGATCGAACCGCAAAATTAAGTTTGTTTTTTATTGTATATACTTTTCCGGGATAAAAAGTACCCAGTGTGGTGCCCAGGATATTAAAGAATAATTATACCAAGTTTCATCGTAATCGAACCGGTAGTTTCTGCGTGATGCCTGAACAAACAGACAGACAGACAGACAGACAGACAGACAGACAGACAAAAATTTTTTTAATCACATTTTTGGGTTCGGTGTCGGTCTAGTAACACCCCCTGTAAATTATTTTTTTGATATTTTCAATGTACAGAATTTTCACTTCTACAGATTTATTATAAGTACTAGCTTCTGCCCGCGGCTTCGCCCGCGTGGATGTCGGAAATTATCCCACGGGAACGTGCTAACAGGATAAAATGTATGTGCTTCCCCAGAATGCCATCTATCTCGCGGGCCCTTTGTGGCTAATTACAGTAGAAAACCAATTGTGTCTCATTAGTGGTGATTAAGAGGGTACCTATATGATATCTTTACCTAAGTACCTACATAATTAAAAAAAAAACTCAATAACAGAAAATTAAATACCTACCTACCTAAATAAACCTATTTCTGATAACTAATCTAAACTCAATAAATAAGCAAAATCCCTAAAAACTAATATCTATACGAATGACTAATCCTACCTAACATAACAGTATTATAAAATAACCTACGGTCACTACGTACACTATCAAATATACTACCTATACTTTAAAATTAAAATCTATACCTACGACTCATATAAAAATAAACCTAAATAACTCTAAAAACTAAAAGGAATAAAAATGAACTCCACTGCGGGTGACCCAACCTACGACAAACTTAGTATTTGCGGTTGGTACAGTACAGACAGTGGTAATTGGGTATAGGGATCGAACCGCAAAATTAAGTTTGTTTTTTATTGTATATACTTTTCCGGGATAAAAAGTACCCAGTGTGGTGCCCAGGATATTAAAGAATAATTATACCAAGTTTCATCGTAATCGAACCGGTAGTTTTTGCGTGATGCCTGAACAAACAGACAGACAGACAGACAGACAGACAAAATTTTTTTTAATCACATTTTTGGGTTCGGTGTCGGTCTAGTAACACCCCCTGTAAATTATTTTTTTGATATTTTCAATGTACAGAATTTTCACTTCTACAGATTTATTATAAGTATAGATAGATTATTATTATTATTCATGTTCAAAATTATGCATGTGAGAAAAACACAATTCAAATATTAAATTATATCAAAATAAGCCATGGCAGCAAAGAGTTGACCAGTCCCTACTGACGGCACCCGTTCACGAACATGACGCATAGATTAGCACCATTCAGCTCATCCATTTTGAAGGGAGCTAAATTATCCAACACATGCGCCACCATCAGCGAGACATTAGAGTGAGCATGACATACTCTCAGCCACCAAGGCACACTCAAGTCAATGAAAGACGTACCCAGTAAATGGTAGCTTTATAGTATGTACATAGTACTCAAAAGATTTAAATTTTTCCTTCCGTACATGATGTTTTCATAGATATATTGACAAGGTGCCGTCATGATATTAATATATCTTACGACGTATCCGTCTATCATCTACCTAGCTGTTTGGATAAAGCAACTTTAGATCTATTATGCTTTGTTTACATGGGAGGATATTGAAGGTAAGATTGATGTAAATTTTATGCATTAAGCTGAAAAAAAAAAACAGAGTGATTCACCGATCTCGACCTTAATGAATTTATTTTGTTTGTGTTTTTTTATTAAAATCAGTTTTAAATAATCAATCCTACTAATATAAACGCGAAAGTTAGTTTGTGAGGATGGTTGTTTGTTACTCTTTCAAGCAACAAATTGTTGAATGGGTTTGGATGAAATTTGGCGCACAGTTAGTTTGTAACCTGGATTAACACAGGATACTTTTATCCCGGTAATGCGTTCCCGTGGCATACTTACTGACCTCCACGCGAGCGAAGCCGCTGGCAAAAGCTCATCTATCTATATCTATACATATAATAAAATTGTAGAAAAGTGGTGTCTGTACAATGGAAATATATAAAAAAAAGTAGCAGGGGTTGTTATTATATCGATGCCGAACCCGAAATTGTAATTAATTTTTTTTTTGTCTGTTTGTCGGTTTGTCTGTTTGTCTGTGTGTTTGTGCACGCTAATATCAGAAACGGCTTATTCGATTTAGATGCGGTTTCACTCATATATTGTAGTAAGCTTCATTTAACATTTAGTGTTTATTTCATGTCAATCGGTTCACAAATAAAAAAGTTATGTCAATTTAAAGAATCACGGCGAACATTCGTTAAGGTATTCTAACAGAGTACGTACACGCCTCGCGCCTGCGCGTCCGTGGCTATATAAAGCGCGCTGAGAGCCGCGCCGCCGTAGCTGAGCCTGTAGCTTTAAATTCCCCGACTGAGACCTCTGAGTTTGTTTCGGCCTTTCTTCTCAGAGATAGTCCTAGGAAACGCCGCGCTCATCAAAGCATTAATACTGCTAATTCGATCCAGCCTGTCTGCCTGTCAGGCTTTAAGAATTCTTAAGGCAACCACAGGATAGTCCGGTTAAGTAGTCACGACCTCTCAAGGTCAACTACGAGATGCCATTCATAAAAAAAAAAAAACGCACCGCTGCCATAAGGATTCAGTTATTCGTAGCGAACGCACGTATCCTGGAGAGTGTAGACGAATAGTTGCATTCGATTATTGCGATTCACTTGAATACTGACTGTTTGCATATTTCATTTATTTATATTTTAGGGTTTGTAGGTTAGGTTCTTTTTCTTAATTTTCTTTAAAATTTTGTAAATAAATATTGTAAGTATTTGGTATAGGTTAGGCGGTTCTTTCCTTTATTTTTGGGTATTTAATTATCTTAATTTTTATTTAGGGTTTGTAAATAAATATTGTAAGCATTTGTTATAGGTGAGGCATTTCTTTCCTTGATTTTTTTGTATTTAGGTTTTGTATTTGGTATAGGTTAGGCATTTCTTTTCTTGATTTTCTTTATTAAGTATAAGTTCATTAGCACAAGTTAGTAATCAATTTTTCTAGCAATTCTTTTGTTTTATAAAGTTAGTACGTTTGGTTTACACGTCTTAACACTTATTACTTAAACTGTGATAATTTTAGACTGTATGATAATCTGTAAGTATTTATAATTTAATTGTTTACGATAGTACGTGTTTACTAAATAACTGTGTGTTAAGTAGTAAGTACTATTTTATTGTAAGAATACCTCGAAGAAGATCCAACCTCTACCAATGTAGCAGAAATGCTAAAAGGATGAGATTAGTTCGATCACAGGAATCTGAGGAAGGTCGTGAGGCAAGGCTCTCTGCAACTCGGGAACATCAGGCTAGGTTTCGTGCTGCAGAAACTTCGACTGAGCGAGAATCTCGAGTTCAAATCGTTCTCGAATGATGAAAATTCGAAATAGGGAAAACGGGGAACAACGAAAGGCACGTTTATCTGTCAATCGCAAAGCTCACGCGCTATCGCGTGAGCCTGAGACTTCTGCGAACCCATAATGCTTCTTAGAAATTTAAACCCCCCAAAACTTTGCAATGGCACCAGGTTAAAAGTGACCAATTTACAACGAAATCTGATAGAAGCAGAGATTTTAACAGGGCGTGGAAAAGGTGAAAGGGTTTTCATTCCTCGGATTCCTTTCATTCCAAACAATTTTCCATTTAGTTTTAAACGAGTCCAGTTTCCAGTCGGCCTATGTTTTGCGATGACAATTAATAAAGCCCAAGGTCAGACGCTGAAAGTTGTGGGTGGAGATCTAAGTATCAGCTGTTTCTCGCACGGTCAGTTGTATGTGGCTCTGTCACGGGTTAGCAATCCTAGGAGCCTGTTTGTTTTCATCCCCGATGGCCATACGTCAAATATCGTATACAGAGAAGCATTACTGTAAAATAAATTTTTAACTACCAAAACGATGGTATACGTAATTCAAAATATGCTGCCCGAAAAGTCACTATTCCACGCGGACGAAGTCGCGGGCACAGCTAGTAGAAAATATATATTAAAAAAAGCGGCCAAGTGCGAGTCGGACTCGCCCATGAAGGGCTCTGTTTTACGATTTATGACGTATTAAAAAAAACTGCTTACTAGATCTCGTTCAAACCAAGTTTCGGTGGAAGTTTACATGGTAATGTACATCATATATTTTTTTTAGTTTTATCATTCTCTTATTTTAGAAGTTGCGGGGGGGGATACATTTTACTACATTGGAAGTGTCTCTCGCGCAAACTATTCAGTTTAGAAAGAAACCTCAATATCATTTTTGAAGACCTATCCATAGATACCCCACTCGTATGGGTTTGACGAAAAAAAATTTTGAGTTTCAGTTCTAAGTATGGGGAACCCTCAAAATTTATTGTTTTTTTTTTTCTATTTTTGTGTGAAAATCTTAATGCGGTTCACAGAATACATCTACTTACCAAGTTTCAACAATATAGTTCTTAAAGTTTCGGAAAAAAGTGGCTGTGACATACGGACGGACAGACAGACAGACATGACGAATCTATAAGGGTTCTGTCTTTTGCCATTTGGCTACGGAACCCTAAAAAGACAATTAAATCTGAAAGTAAATAGGAACAAAATCTAAATATTTCACACAAATCAGAATAATTTATCGGTCCGAAATGGTCAGTGCTGTAACAGGCTCTCTCAAACCTACTTCTTAATTTTTATTTTATATATCTAGATGTTGATGATAGGCTAATTATTGGTATTGTCAGTACGAGCAGTCTGAAGTGACTGCGTTAATTAATGCAAACTCAAACTCAAACTCAAATCATTTATTTCAATTAAACCATTTACAGGCACTTTTGAATTGTCAAAATTAAATAGTCGGTCAGTTAGTCAGATAGTTGAAGCTAGTTGCCCATTCCAAAGCGTAGATCTCTATGGAGAAGAACGGGCAAGAAACTCCACGGACACTCTTTTAAATCAAGACATTTTTACAAAATCCTGGTTACAGTATTCTTATTGCTTCTATATGTGAGAACAATGTAAAGAAACAAATTAAAATATAAAATTTAAAATTAAAAATAAGCCCTGGCAGTTAAGAGATGACCAGTCTCAACAGATGGCGCCCGTTCACGAACATGACGCGTGGATCAGCACCACCCAGCTCAACCATTTCGTAGGGAACCGAATGATCCAACACACGCGCCACCACCAGTGAGACATTTAAGTGAGCATGACATATTCTCAACTGCCATGCTCTTTCAAGTCAACATCAAAATATCATAAAAAACGGATCCATGGTTCTTACATTTACAAAATTTTCAAAAATGCTTCTAAAATGCTTTGCTGAATCGGTCTGATGGGAAAGCATCGCATCATCATCATCATCATTCATCTGCTTTGTTGGTTGTCCGTAAATAAATAAATAAACTAACTTTTGGAGGCCACTGTATATTGTGTACCATGTTCCATGTGAGTACCATGATCGCAAATAGCAACATACGTGTAGTATGTTCTTTTGGAGGCCACTGTATATTGTGTACCATGTCCCATGTGAGTACCATGACCGCAAATAGCTACATACGTGTAGTATGTTCTTTTGGAGGCCACTGTATATTGTGTACCATGTCCCATGTGAGTACCATGACCGCAAATAGCTACATACGTGTAGTATGTTCTTTTGGAGGCCACTGTATATTGTGTACCATGTCCCATGTGAGTACCATGACCGCAAATAGCAACATACGTGTAGTATGTTCTTTTGGAGGCCACTGTATATTGTGTACCATGTCCCATGTGAGTACCATGATCGCTAATAGCTACATACGTGTAGTATGTTCTTTTGGAGGCCACTGTATATTGTGTACCATGTCCCATGTGAGTACCATGACCGCAAATAGCTACATACGTGTAGTATGTTCTTTTGGAGGCCACTGTATATTGTGTACCATGTCCCATGTGAGTACCATGACCGCAAATAGCAACATACGTGTAGTATGTTCTTTTGGAGGCCACTGTATATTGTGTACCATGTCCCATGTGAGTACCATGATCGCTAATAGCTACATACGTGTAGTATGTTCTTTTGGAGGCCACTGTATATTGTGTACCATGTCCCATGTGAGTACCATGATCGCAAATAGCAACATACGTGTAGTATGTTCTTTTGGAGGCCACTGTATATTGTGTACCATGTCCCATGTGAGTACCATGACCGCAAATAGCAACATACGTGTAGTATGTTCTTTTGGAGGCCACTGTATATTGTGTACCATGTCCCATGTGAGTACCATGACCGCAAATAGCTACATACGTGTAGTATGTTCTTTTGGAGGCCACTGTATATTGTGTACCATGTCCCATGTGAGTACCATGATCGCTAATAGCTACATACGTGTAGTATGTTCTTTTGGAGGCCACTGTATATTGTGTACCATGTCCCATGTGAGTACCATGACCGCAAATAGCTACATACGTGTAGTATGTTCTTTTGGAGGCCACTGTATATTGTGTACCATGTCCCATGTGAGTACCATGACCGCAAATAGCTACATACGTGTAGTATGTTCTTTTGGAGGCCACTGTATATTGTGTACCATGTCCCATGTGAGTACCATGATCGCAAATAGCTACATACGTGTAGTATGTTCTTTTTACCAAGATCAGTGATGGAACCTATTCCCACGAATAAAAGCAGAATAGACATTCCTTGGAATCCTATTCACAGAACTGAAGTGAGTCTAATTTCATCTGACGGCTTGAGAATACAATCTTCCTGGCACCAATCGCAAAGGTGTCGGCTAAAATTAACTAAGAACGGGTGAAGTGAGTGCCAACAGAGGGGCAATTCTCGTAATTTTAAGAACGTTCACAGTCTGATCTCAGTCTCTATCTGTCAAAAAATACTTCCAATTTCCCTACATTTTGACAAGTTTTTGACATTTGTTTGTCGCCGAGATGAGAATGCGACTAGATTTTGAACGTTTTAAATTACGAGAATTGGCCTTCTGGTGCTATCTCTATTGTTTCGAACCTATAAACAGAGGGGCAATTCTCGTAATTTTAAGAATGTTCACAGTCTGATCTCAGTCTCAATCTGACAAAAAATACTTCTAATTTCCCTATATTTTGACAAGTTTTTGACATTTGTTTGTCGCCGAGATGAGACTGCGACTAGATTTTGAATGTTTTAAATTACGAAAATTGGCCATCTGATTTAGAATTACGATGGAAAGGTCATTTTGAAGTGTTTATTATGGATTACAATAATTTTATTCTAATTCTATATAATTTTGTCTAGTATTATACATATAATATTAATTTTTGGTTTACTTGTATAATTAGCCAATAACTTAATGTATAAATTGTGAATATAAGTTGATTCTTAATAAGTTAAAAATTATACTGCTTAGCAGGGACATTATATCCCAAACAATATCTGTAACCACGTCTCCATAGCAAAATACTACCAGGATCCACGGCCTCTGGCTTGGTCTAAAAACTAAGAAAACATATAAGGGCTGATTTTTCAATAGAGAAAACCTTTATCTGAGGAAAAAATATTATGGTTTGACAACCTTTGTATAAAAAATATGTCAAACTGTCAGATTTATTCTTATGATAAAAGTTATCCGACTATTGAAAACCAGTCCCAAATTAAAAGAAAAATCACGTAAATTGGAGAACTGGTTCTCGAGATATAATCACACTTACGGACAATAATTAGATTTAATGACACGCGTTACGTTTAATAAAGAAAAGAGAAGGAAGAGGGATGATGATCTATATATAATAAAATTCAAAGCCCTGACTGACTGACCGACTGACTGACTGATACATCAACGCACAGCCTATACCGCTGGTCCTAGAGCCTTGAAATTTGGAGGGTGTGTTCTTCGTGAAGAGTAGGTATCCAATAAGAAAGGGTTTTTCGAAATGCCACCCCTAAGAGGGTGAAATGGGGGATTTTGTTTGTATAGAAATTCTTAGTCCTTGAGTTAATAAACTTGAAACTTGGCACCAATACTAATCTAAGTAAATTATGAAATTTGCCATTTTATGTTTATCTAAACTACCCCCTAAAATGGGGATTGGGGGGTTTCAAAATTTGTATGGAAGAATTTTATCAGTATTTATACTTAGGATTGAAAGTAAAAAATAATGTGTATCAGGGTTTTTCGGAAATTACCCTTGACGGGCTGAAAAGGGGCAGTCAATTTTGCAGAGGAGGATTTTACTGCATGGCTTGATTAACTCGAAAATTAGTATTAACTAGCTGTGCCCGCGACTTCGTCCGCGTGGAATAGTGACTTTTCGGGCAGCATATTTTGAATTACGTATACCATCGTTTTGGTAGTTAAAAATTTATTTTACAGTAATGCTTCTCTGTATACGATATTTGACGTATGGCCATCGGGGATGAAAACAAACAGGCTCCTAGGATTGCTAACCCGTGACAGAGCCACATACAACTGACCGTGCGAGAAACAGCTGATACTTAGATCTCCACCCACAACTTTCAGCGTCTGACCTTGGGCTTTATTAATTGTCATCGCAAAACATAGGCCGACTGGAAACTGGACTCGTTTAAAACTAAATGGAAAATTGTTTGGAATGAAAGGAATCCGAGGAATGAAAACCCTTTCACCTTTTCCACGCCCTGTTAAAATCTCTGCTTCTATCAGATTTCGTTGTAAATTGGTCACTTTTAACCTGGTGCCATTGCAAAGTTTTGGGGGGTTTAAATTTCTAAGAAGCATTATGGGTTCGCAGAAGTCTCAGGCTCACGCGATAGCGCGTGAGCTTTGCGATAGACAGATAAACGTGCCTTTCGTTGTTCCCCGTTTTCCCTATTTCGAATTTTCATCATTCGAGAACGATTTGAACTCGAGATTCTCGCTCAGTCGAAGTTTCTGCAGCACGAAACCTAGCCTGATGTTCCCGAGTTGCAGAGAGCCTTGCCTCACGACCTTCCTCAGATTCCTGTGATCGAACTAATCTCATCCTTTTAGCATTTCTGCTACATTGGTAGAGGTTGGATCTTCTTCGAGGTATTCTTACAATAAAATAGTACTTACTACTTAACACACAGTTATTTAGTAAACACGTACTATCGTAAACAATTAAATTATAAATACTTACAGATTATCATACAGTCTAAAATTATCACAGTTTAAGTAATAAGTGTTAAGACGTGTAAACCAAACGTACTAACTTTATAAAACAAAAGAATTGCTAGAAAAATTGATTACTAACCTGTGCTAATGAACTTATACTTAATAAAGAAAATCAAGAAAAGAAATGCCTAACCTATACCAAATACAAAACCTAAATACAAAAAAATCAAGGAAAGAAATGCCTCACCTATAACAAATGCTTACAATATTTATTTACAAACCCTAAATAAAAATTAAGATAAGTAAATACCCAAAAATAAAGGAAAGAACCGCCTAACCTATACCAAATACTTACAATATTTATTTACAAAATTTTAAAGAAAATTAAGAAAAAGAACCTAACCTACAAACCCTAAAATATAAATAAATGAAATATGCAAACAGTCAGTATTCAAGTGAATCGCAATAATCGAATGCAACTATTCGTCTACACTCTCCAGGATACGTGCGTTCGCTACGAATAACTGAATCCTTATGGCAGCGGTGCGTTTTTTTTTTTTTATGAATGGCATCTCGTAGTTGACCTTGAGAGGTCGTGACTACTTAACCGGACTATCCT
Organism: Apamea sordens; assembly: GCA_945859715.1. Taxonomy (NCBI): domain Eukaryota; kingdom Metazoa; phylum Arthropoda; class Insecta; order Lepidoptera; family Noctuidae; genus Apamea; species Apamea sordens. The sequence goes on from OX243999.1 coordinate 16,237,206, forward strand.
GTGGTTGCCTTAAGAATTCTTAAAGCCTGACAGGCAGACAGGCTGGATCGAATTAGCAGTATTAATGCTTTGATGAGCGCGGCGTTTCCTAGGACTATCTCTGAGAAGAAAGGCCGAAACAAACTCAGAGGTCTCAGTCGGGGAATTTAAAGCTACAGGCTCAGCTACGGCGGCGCGGCTCTCAGCGCGCTTTATATAGCCACGGACGCGCAGGCGCGAGGCGTGTACGTACTCTGATAGAATACCTTAACGAATGTTCGCCGTGATTCTTTAAATTGACATAACTTTTTTATTTGTGAACCGATTGACATGAAATAAACACTAAATGTTAAATGAAGCTTACTACAATATATGAGTGAAACCGCATCTAAATCGAATAAGCCGTTTCTGATATTAGCGTGCACAAACACACAGACAAACAGACAAACCGACAAACAGACAAAAAAAAAATTAATTACAATTTCGGGTTCGGCATCGATATAATAACAACCCCTGCTACTTTTTTTTATATATTTCCATTGTACAGACACCACTTTTCTACAATTTTATTATATGTATAGATAATCTTTGAGTCAAGTTATGACTACATCCCAATCGAATTTTTTAAATTCCACCCCTGTGGGGGTGAACTGCGGGGGATACAGTTTATATGAATAATCTTCTTTATTAGGTTGATAAACTTGAAACTTTTCAAGAATACTCGCCGAGTAAGTAATAAAGTTTATCATTATAAGTTTTTCAAAACTACCCTTCAAAGAGGGCTATAAGGGTGTTGAAATTTGTGTGGAAGAATTTGAATGCGCGGTCCGATTAACTCGAAACTCAGTGTTTATACTTAAGACCAAAAATAAAGAATAACATATATCAGGGTTTTTCGAAAATCTAACCCTAACGGGTTGAAAAGGGGTAGTTAATTTTACAGGGGAGGATTATAGTGCGTGGCTTTTTTAACTCTAAAATTAGTATTAATACTTTTGACAGAAAATAATTAATAATAAGTATATAGAGTGGTCGAAAATTGACCCCAGACGGGGCAAACATTCGATTTTTAAGGGGAGGATTAGAACTTGAAACTGTATGTTACATTTTCACACCTAAACCACGGAAATTCTGATTTGGCAAAGAAATAGACGGCATCCTGGGGAAGGACATACTTTTTATTCTGGTAGCACGCGTTCCCGTGCGATGATTCCGCGAGCGGAAGCTAGTAAACTATATATACACAAGATATCCTTTTTCTAATTAATTATAAACTGCAGACGCCATACCTCATTCAGCTCGTGAAATTCAGACCAAAATATTGAACCGCAAAGTTATTTATATTCGCAACTGACAAGATAAGTTCGAGTGACAGTACGGACAACCGCAGAGACACACTCAATGCAAATCCGTACGACATCGCTTATATATAACAGCATATCAGTTTTAGATTAGACATGTCATCACGATTTTTAAAACTTTGCGGGACACTAAATGTCCCTGGACGTTATAACAATAGAACTTCTATTGTCTCTCGTTCAATGTCTTTCAATAGACTAATTAGTGGGAGATTATGGAAATGAACGGCGGTTCATCTAGCTGGGGGCGTCCCACGCTACGCTTGCCGATATACGATGTCCACTCCATGACTCGTCTGCTCCACTGGCCATCGATCCTTCGATAAACATGGCTAGCCCACTGCCACTTCAGCTTGCTTACTCTGCAAGCTAAGTCGGTAACTTCGGTTCTTTTCCGGATTTTATCCTCCGAGCATAGCCCGCTCCATAGCGCGCTGAGGTAGTTGGGACAGACAGGGACAGAGGAAGGTGGAGGACAGAGTGTTGTGGTGTAGCCTGGAGAGGCCATGGCCTCTCTCATGGTCTAGTAATGGACTGCGATAGGGTGAGTTGATTGATGGAAATGGAGAATTAATTTATAAAAATGATTCATGGTTTTAAGTGAGAAATAATTAGTTGCTCCTCTAAAAACATTTCCGCTACCTAATGGTGCAAGCCTTTATTAATAAATGCGCATCTTTTTAACTTACTAGCCTCTTCTCAAAGTTGGTCGCAATCGCAATGACTAAGCTAGGGGACCCCGACCAAATGGGGTTAGGTTAGTTAGGACCAAAATATCGAGCTTCAATTCTATTTATATTCGCAACTGACCAGAGACGTTCGATAGACGGTATAAACAGCCCAGCAGACATAATGCAAACCCTTACGACAACGACAGATGCTTTTAGACATATAACAGGATATTAGTTTTAAATTCAACGCATCATCACAATATTTATTAGTAGTTGATGTGGAAATGGAGAATGCATTTTTATAAATGGTTCTTAGTTTTAGTTACATTATAAATGGAATATTGAAGCATTATTTACGGATAAACGGAGGCATTTGAAGCATAATAGAATAGAATACTAATGCTTCAAATGCCTCTAAAATATTATATTTAGAATGTATTATACCTACCATTACATTTTAGTATCCATTGACATTTTAGTATCGAGTTTAAAATAAACTTAATGTGCTAAAGTCAGATAAAACAATAAAAATAATCGGTCTAATCCCACCGAATCTGAAAAAAAAAACAATATCGCTTAGTGTAAGTATAACCTTACAGGAAAGTATAAAGTTAGTTCTACTCGTAATAAACGAAAATTTTCTTACCAACATTTTGAACTTGAGAGGTGTCAAGCGACACCCGGATGGAACGAAGTTCCTTTCGATTAATTAATGAAGGAATTGTAATATATTTTTTTTAATGTTATAATAATATTTTTTTTATTATTAACAAATAAAAAAACAGACAAAAAAAACTGGCTTGCTTTCTATAAGAGAGAGAGAGAGACAGACAGAGAATCACGCGCACGCCGCGGCCGCACGGCTTACAACTATAGCAAAAAGTGTCGTTATAACTTTTGGTCCTAATTTTTTCCGTCTAGCCCCCTTTCGCAAAGCGCGATAAGGAACTTCGTTCCAAAAAAAAATAACCACAACAGCAAAAAACTACTTACATTGTCAGCATAGAAAAAACACTATGTTGAAATTAATTAACAGTACCATCCATAAAAAAATAACAAAACCTTTTTTCTTTAACAAAATAAGTGATGGCTATTAGGCCGACGACACACGTATTTATGTATCCAGGACACGCCTTATCAATATATCACATCACCAGAATACATCACACACGCTTCATAAAGACCTTCATGACTAAAACATACTATTAAAACATTAGCCGATAAAAATATGAAAGATGTTTGTTATGTTAAACGGTGCAGAAGGTTTATTACCCACCTATACCTGCTACACTACTAATAACAAATAATACTAAAAACTGACCGCAGAATGAACGAACTGAAAAGCATATGAAGCAATTTGATGTTTAACTATGCCACTCTGGGGTCCGGTCCTCAGAGAGGTAACGAGTCTCTTTACCTCCCAACCAAGAAAGTACAACGCCTGAGGCGTGGAGCAGAGGAGCAGTTCTGTTCTACAAAAAAATGTGACAAACTACAGACGCATGTCACTTCTAAGCCACGTATACGAGCTGTTCTCCAGAGTCGTCACGGACCGTATCGCCAGGAGACTTAACGTGTTCTAACCACCAGAACAACTCGGTTTTCGAAAAGGCTTCAGTACTGTTAACCACATTGTTTTTTTTATAAGAAACTTTGCCCCACACTAGGAATTTCTCCTGTATCGTGGGTGCGTTTACAAACATTTAAACTCGCATACACAAACAGCCAGACCCGGAACAACTACTTGTAGGTCATACAAATATTTGTTTCGTGCGGGAATCGAACCCACGACACGCAGCGCAGCAGTCCATCGTTTAACCACTACGCCAACCGTGCCGTCATACTGTTCGGCAAATTGTACAGACAACCGAGGATTACAACTAGCCGCTGTATATGGCATTTGTGGACTACGAGAAAGCCTTCGACTCCATAGAAATATGGGCAGTACTTGCCTCTCTGCCACGATGTCGAAGTCTGGACACTGATTGTCGGGCTGGTCCATAAATCCTCAAAGATACTATACTCGAAGTTTCTTTGAAGTATAAAATCAGAAATGAAGTTATCCGGAAAAGAACTGGAGTAACTGTCATAGCTTGATGAGTAAGCAAACTGAAGTGGCAGTGGGCTGACCATGTTTGTCGGAGGACCGATGGCCAGTTGAGCAGTCCTGGAATGGTGACCGCGTATCCACCCCCCCTGCCCCTCCCCCCCTGGCTAGATGGACCGACAACCTTAACCTTTTGAACGCCATTGTCACATATACGTGACAAGCAATCGCGTGCCCTGTACGCCAACGACACAAATATGTTACAAAAAATGCAGTGCACTTTTATCACGAAATAAACAATTAAATCATTTGGAATCCCTATTCTTTTTGTAAGCATTTGCGGTGAAATTGTGGCTTCGCGTGGAGGGCACGCGCGTGCGTTTATGCTCTGGCGTTCAAAAGGTTAAGAAACTGGGTGGGATAGAGTGGATGCGGAAGGCGGAGAACAGGTTTTTGTGGCACAGCCTGAGAGAGGTCTATGTCTAGCAGTGGACTGCGATAATTCTATACAGAGTGGCATCAACCAACTCAGCTTGGTTGATGCCACTCTGTATAGAATTAACCTTCTGTCCTCCTTGTTTCATGCCCTATGCCTCATGTCGCATGAAACGACTCTCGGCCCACGCTCCTTTGATTTATTCCATACATTTGTCAACGTTGGTGTAGATATACATCATAATGTATGCATGTGGCTACTACATTTATTTTTTTCCAAAGGAAAATGTGATGGACTGTTTTATAGCGCTTCAGTAATAGAGGTCAAGTTGAAATGATTGGGCTAAGAGATTTATTGAGGATATTATTTTTGTTTGCTAGCCAATTACTGGTATAGCAAGACTGAGACAGCCGTTCAGTATAGTTTGGAATTCATATAACTTGATGAATTGTGAAGAGAATTTGTTTTTAAAATGGCAAGCTTTAGGCGTATGCCTTTCCAATATAACGCCAATGATCTTCAAAGTTATGACAACTTGTCTGCAAGGCGTGAAAATTAAGGCAATATCCCCAGAAGAAATGTTGTAGTTGTCTTTATGAATAGTCGTTAATTATCGTTGTCGACGTGGAAATTAACAACGTTCTTATTGTTGTGAATTTTGTTAAATTTAATGCTCTTTTTTATTATATGTATCTCCTGCAGTGCGGGTCACAAAAAAATCTTATTTCTTTCTTTTTTCATTAAAAGATTCACCAACACGGTTGTCAACTTGACATGAAGCTACTTACAATCTAATAATTAACACTACAGTCCCAAAAAATAAAAAAAACTCATATCTTCCTACTTCTTACATTGTACAATACCACTCCCCAACCCAAGGAAACAAACAACAAAATAATGCTATAAACTCTAGCTCACATAAAAATGCAACCACATAAATATACCTTATTGACCTTACTATAAAAAACAATTTACTATACTACCATTTAATTAAGTAGATGTTAAAAACTCTGGCGAAGCTCAAGGACTACCTGCTTCCATAGTAGTGAGTCATGATTCACGGGAAACCGGCTGTGTCGTGAGAACCGTACATTAAACCGAAAACAGCCTGTTTCCAACGTTTTACACGCTAACTATATTCAATATGGAATAGCGGAGCGATTACTCATCCAATGTTTATGGAAGTGGCTGTTGAAAAAGTTTTTGGTCTGAAGTTTTTTTTTTTGGGACACTGTCATTTGCTTGCTATTCACGCTGGCCTAAAAAATAAAATAGAAACAGAATAGAAGTCATATTCCACACAGGTCAAAGAACTAGGGAGTCATGGAGGAGGAGTTTTTAGATTTTTGAATTGGGACAAAAGGCCGCTGACAGCAAAGGGCTTTGTCGCTTTGCTTGGTCAATGGCATACCGGCCTGTCCGCCATTTTGTTTTTTTTTTTTTACAAAACGCGGCCATGCATGGGATCTACATGATCAACTTTGAACGTTGATATCTCGGAAGCGTGACGCTTTATGGTGTTTGGTCCTGTTTTGTTTTCTGTTTGCATTTATGTCAGCAATTGATTTATATAGGTTTCATGTGTGGCCAACTTTGAAGATCGGCGGAGGAGAGGTCGTCGACAGCAGGCGAATCACCTCAAGAGTAAACCACCCTCCAACATTCAATACCATTATATTAACAGTTGTTATGTGAGGTAAGTCTTACAATAGCTCACTGTTTTCTGCTTTGTCTTAGAATTTAAGCAATTCCTACATAGTAATTAGGCTATGCAAGACTAAAATCAAGGTATTCCACTTAGCACTCCATGTTTAGCCAGCCAGGTATAGTCAATTTGGTCATATGCAGCTGCATATGACCAAATTGGAATCAGACCGTATTCAAGAAGTACAAGATGACATTATAAGACATATATTTTGACCATAATAACTCAATAGCACTTCCAGTAAAACTTTAACTCTACAATCCACATTCATATATGCAAACCCTAAATTCTTTTCCACAATGAAGTCACATACAAATGCTGATTCACTAATGCAGAATCATGTTAGTAATTGGCCGCCATTTTCTCTTTTAATTGCCCAAAGAACCATTATAAGGAACGGAATAGGAAATGAAGCATTAGGAGCTATTTCACATGAAATGGCTAAGTATTGTGGTGAATTGGACTGTGTGGTGAGGTCTTTAATTGACATGGATGAGTTGTATTTTCCTTCGAGTGTATTTTTTTTTAAATTCAATTTGTAGTCACTGCATTTCATTGGAGTTTTCATAGTTTGGAGTTTTGTACTGAAATGTCAAACTATACCGTATACCTTCAAGGTCAAATTGAATTAACTAGCGAAACTCCACCAAATAAAAATATTTGATGATTGTTTTTTGGAGTCAAAGGCAGTAAGTAGGTAGTGTAGTTGTTTGAAGTATGAGTCTAGAAAATATTATTTTTTTGTTTACATTTGTGAAGATTACACAAAAACATGTTTTTTTATTAAGTTATTTTAAGTAACTAAACTACCAGCGGTCCACTACCGCAAAAAAAAAACATGTTTATTTTTTTTTACTTTATTTAATCATAATTTTGTGGATGCTTCTAATGTTCTTAGGAATGTGTACATAGAGGATTAAAACGTGTATTATTATACACGTACGTATTACGTGTATTTATTTACTCACGATACCAAATACAATGGAAGTACTTACTTTATAAAGATCAAAAGGCGCGCATCTTTTTTTCTCCAATCGAAGACAAAATGTGTACGTAAGCGTTCCTCTACAATAGAGTTTCGCTAGCTAATTTAACCTAACCTTGTATATAAAGTTTTATAACTAATGGATAGTATATAACATTATCTAAAAGCATTATCTAATGGCGCGGGGCTACTAAAAGCCGGGGCTTTTAAAGCCTAAAGCTGGGCTTGTAAACATATCCTATCCAGGAATTTGTTATTGTTTATATATGTTTTATTAAAATTTGTTTCCTGTGGGTTATGAAATAACTTTATTTCATTTCATCACTTCGCTCTTCTACTAAAGTTAGTTTGGTTAAGTCGTTGGTCCCAGCTGTCATTCGCCGATCTTTGACTGTCTTTACGGGTAGTCAGATGCCCGAAAGTCTGACAACCAGTCTTACCAAGGGATATCGTATTACCCAGTAACTGGGTTGTGGAGGTCAGGTAAGCAGTCGCTCCATGTACAGTACTGGTATTCAGCTGCATCCGGTTAGACTGGAAGCCGACCCGAACATATTGAGAAAAGGCTAGGCAGATGATGATGATGACTAAAAGTTAGTTTGATGTTCGAAATGTGCTGTTTTTTAGCCAAATTTGAATAAATTACTTTTGATTTTAATTTTTCGGTAATAAAGATGGGTTCCACTAAATACCAATTGCCATCCTACTGTAAGGAATCTACGTTTTACGTAAGACAAGTTTGATATTTGGACATTGAAAGGATTATTTTATTTTATTTTTTTTATTTTTGACAGAAGAATTGTTTACTTTTTACTATTTTAAAACTTTTTACAGTATAGTACTTTTAATTTTGCCAACCTTGTTTTATGCCTTGTCGTTCGGCATCAGGGGCAAAATACCTACTTTATTCGATGTAAAATAAATATATCTGTTTGATCTATTTGACGTACAGCGGTTTCACAACTTTTTCTACAAAATACCTACCCACGCTTTAGAAAATACGGCGAGATTAACGGCGCAAACTATTTTTAGAAGCCTTGAAATTATTGAAAATCCTTTTTATCGTCTACTCAACTGTTGACTGCCTCGTTTGTCTGGTGGTGGCAAATGCTACTGTTGAGCACGAGGTCCTGGGTTTGATTCCCAGGTCGGGCAAGGTGTTATTGGGTTTTCCCATCTGGAATAGTGTAGTAACAGCCCGGAGTTCAGATTTATCCCGGTTAATAATAATAATAATCTTTATTATAATAATAATAATAACGTTTTTATACTTTTTATATTCTAATATTTAAAAATACAATTTATATGTTTACAATGTAATAAAGGAAATAATAATAATCTTTATTATGGACATCTTACTGGGTATCACTGAGGTGAGACCCTGACCTCCAAACTAGTAAAATACTGTATCTTGAAGTTCAGTTTCTTCCCATCACAAACGTGTTATAATATGATGTTGATGGCAATAGGGTTGCACCCTATTACATGGAACTTAATCTTAACTGCCGAAATGTAGCTGTACCTATTACTGGTCACCTCTGCCTCACCCTTCGGGATAAAAAGGCGTGAAATTACGTCAAACTGTATCTGCAAATACAAAACCTTATATCCAGACAACAAGATTTCCGCTCAAATATTAGAAAAACACACAAAAAAAGAAGTAAAAGAAACCGCACCGCCTCGTTTTTATATCGCGTGCAAACAAGATGGCGGAATACGGCTCATATTCGACACTATTTCCCTTAGGATCGCGTTAGCTCTGTAAATATTGGCTCCCTGCCATCGCAAGAAATGTTTACGTGTTTTCTTGTATATTATACGCACTTTTACCTCAGTTATTCCGCAAGGTATACGGTAATAGTATCGACTTGCATTATTGCACTTGAATTAAATATTAAGGAGAGAGAACCGGGAGGGAATATATGGTGAGGCGTTTAGCGGGTCCGTGTTAGGTATTGCTCATGTTAGGCCTCATTATTTATTCATAGGTATCCCGATAGCCTAGATGTTACGTTATAGAGGACACTGAATCGTTAACGATATGATGTTTGGATAGGTTCTTGGGCATAACTTAAGCTATCACACCTAAACTCCCTGACGCCCTGGGCCCGCGAGGTGGATAACTACGCCCACTCCCTGTGTACTTCATCACAACTGCTCTCAAAACGGTGAAGGAAAATATCGGGAGGAAACTGGCATGTCCTAGAACCAAGAATTCTAAGACATGTGTCATCTACCAGCCCGCACTGGGCACGCGTGATAATTCCAGCCCACTACCTTTTACAGAGAGGAGGCCTGTGTCCCAGCAGTGGGAACATTATAGGGTGATTATGTGTGTGTTATGTAAACTCCCTGAGCTATTCCCCAGTATATTGTAGAATAGTTTTAGCACTCTGTGAACTAAACTCGCAATTAGGTCACACTTATCTGTGACTTAAGTAGTCCATTTTGCACTTGAGTCACACTTAAGTCCTTACTAATCCATTTCTACACAGAAAAGCTTCGATCAATAATAGTACATGATTCCCGATAAGCGCTTCAAAAACGGCCCGAAAAATAAGACCATAAATACTTTTGTGGTCTTATTTCAAATGACTATGTTTTTAACCTTATTACTTAGACTTTAAGTTTCATTTTAGAATAAATGACTGATAATTTAAAAATAGAATGATTTTATTTTCAAGCGACATTTTAAATATATTTTGCAATGGTAATTAAACTTTATGTTTAAGCATTAAGGTTTATAATAAACTGAAGTTGTTAAAATTATTAATTTTTTTTCTAAGAAATGTAGATGTTTACGTGTGTGCAAACGTGGCCACTTGAGCGACTGATTTTGGTTCCTGATCCTTAATCTAGTACTATTATTGATCGAAGCAGAAAAGCGTGCTTTAAGTGCGGATTTAGTTCGCACGAGCTATGAAAACGGTTTTGTGGGGCATAGTTTATAAGCAAGATTTTTTGTAAACTTACCATTAATAAAAGAAATAAAAATATAGGGGGGGGGGGAATACGATATGTGTGACTTAGTAGTCTATTAATGCACGGCCTTTAGCAATTACTAATTTCACGCCGTGCAATAATGGACTACTATCGTAATGTACTTATTATAATTAGTACTTAATAAATTTGCGTGTCGAATGCAGAACATTTAAAGTCCATCCATTAGCTGATGATGAGTATTTTCTCTTTGGCAGTTCTTCGTTCTTCTGTTTCGATCTGTGAAAAAATCTATTTATTTACACGTTTTTTTTGACACTGTCTGTCTAAAGCAAAAACATTAACACACGCTTTAGTGGAAACAGAGAAATTTGTGTTAAAAAAGTCAACTAAAACTGTCTTTAACTATTTTTGGCCGGTGTGATATTTTACAAACTACAAACCTGCTTTAAGTGTCATAAACGGGTATAATGTTTTTGTTAGTGTCAACATTTTTTAATCCATTTACTTGTGTTCAAAATATACCTAACTCTCCTAGCATATAACACATATTTGAAGACAGTTGAGTAGCATGTGACACCGGTAGATATACCCGTAAGGTTCTTAACCACATTCGCAAACAGCTCAGCTGCTTGCTTGTAGCTTAGTACTTGTTCATACACAGTGTGGTACATGTACATTCAATACATAATGTATCTACGTACCTATATACGTGTTATCTAATGCGCTGTTAGTGCCTATGCCTAGTGAATTGTTGATGATACGTGGGTGTATTTTTGTGTAAAGAGGTAAGATTTTCTGCGTTTCCTTTTACCGTAGTTTCTCCTAGCAAAGCTTTCTACGTTTATCTATAATTTTATGGTGGTACATAATAAAAAGTACAATAAAAATTGTTTATTTGCATCTTCAGGTAAAAAATATGGTTTACTAACACATAAGCAAAGAAAATAATGAAATATTATTTAAAAAATATTTATTTAGCTTTTGTGCATATGACATGAAATCACACACATATAGAAGAAAAAAACAAAGGAAGGTGTAAAATATTTTAAATTAAGAACAATAAAAATATAATATATAAAGAGGTTTTATAACTTCTTGTTGGCTCTAACAATATTGCCAGACAAGAAAAATAAACAAAACCTGTCAATTAGTGACAAAAGTAAATTACTATCTATGTATCTACAAACAGGCCATGTGATTAATTTAGAAACAGACCGCAAATGTATTTTCCTGTTGGTTCTAACACTAACCAATTAAATTAATTTTATAATTTTGTTCTATTATATTCTTATTTTGAGAGTCTAGGGGAAGTGAGGGTGATTAATTAGTGCATCAGAATCGTATGTTCAGTATAAGCGTAACAGTTTAAGGTATGTTTTTAAGTGCATATAAGATGACGGCTAAGGGACTAACCACACATATTCAGCTCTGTTCAGCTTTTGTCCATAGAAAATAATGATTTTGTATGGAAATGCATACCTACACATCGGTAAAGCTGAACGGATGCGTACGCATTCCATATAAAATCGTTGTTTTATAACGACAAAAGCTGAACAGAGCTGCATAAGTGAGGTTAGTCCCTAATAGAGATGGAGATTAAAAAAACATTTTGCATTGAACCCAAATATATTGGGTTAAAGAGTATAATGTTATATAATAATAAAAAAAAAATTAAAAAAATATATTTCAGATTTCTCCATATAAATTGTTAGTAACACGAAAATACTTAAGAGGTAATGTTACAAAAAAGAAAGAAAATACATTGAAAGCTAACTCGTTATGATACAGTCAGAAAATGTAATTATAATTGCAAAATGGCACCCAACATCAATTTGCCGTGTTGTCTATGGTCATTTCCTACAACTGTCAAAGAACGGCAGTCGTGATTGGATTATACGGTTAATTAAAGTTGTTACTCAATTTGCTTATTGATTAACTTCGCTGACTTAATACAAAGTTCTTAACAGTTACAACAGAGGACAAAATATAAGTTGACTAGCAGCGCCCCGCGGTTTCACCCGAATAAGTTTCGATCCTGTGAATATCGGGATAAAAAGTATCCTATATGTTAATTCTGGTTATAAACTATCTGTGTGCCAAATTTCATCCAAATCCGTTGAACAGTTTTTGCGTGCAAAAGTAACAAACATCCATCCATCCTCACACACTTTCGCGTTTATAATAATAATATTAGTAGGATTGAAAAACAAAGGGTTAAGGGACAAACGACAGTACTCAGATGCAGTTGACATTACGAGTATGCAATTGGCAAATAAAATGCTAAAGACCAACTTAACATAATCCAAAATATTTACACACAAAAGAGGCTGCGAAATATTTTGACAATCAAAGCATACTATCATACTCACGTATCAAATTCTTGATTGATAAAAAAAATTGAAACTTAAGCTTATTCATACGTACCACAACCAAAACACGTGGGCGGGCGCTAATTTGTATGAAAATTAATAAGAGTATAGTTAAATTCAAACGGACCACATTTTTCCGTCATTATCGACCGCGGTGTGTTACCGACCACATCGCAGCCACGTCGCAACCACAACACAACCACCAGCGACAGCGCGAACTGGCGGCCGGCCACATCAGAAACACTAGCGACAACGCATCACATCCACATCCACTGTAGGTACCACAACGCAACCGCAAGACGCCGCAGCGACAGTAATAACATGTAACCACAGCTTGAACACATTTTGTCGCTGCGATGTGGTGTGGTTGTGGTACGTGTGAATGGGCCCTTAGACTGTTTACACAATGTTTAAAATAAGAATTTTGTTTGGTTTTGTGTTGTTTTGGTTCTGTTTGTTAAAGTTTTTTATTTAAATATAGTTATAATTAAAGTTTTTATTTTTGTAACTTTTGCATAAAATATAGCTTAACCCTTTTTCCCTATATCACCACGTACGGTCACCAAAGGAAATAAGTAACCAGGGTCGTCGGATATAGTGGAAGTTTAGTAAGAAACCGATAAATGTTGTCGAGTAACAATTAATTTAATCAATAGAAAACAAACAGAGGGGCAGTTCTCGTAATTTTAAGACCGTTCACAGTTTGATCTCAGTCTCAATCTGTCAAAAAATACTTCTAATTTCCTTACATTTTGACAAGTTTTTGACGCTGAGATGAGACTGCGACTAGATTTTGAACGCTTTAAATTATGAGAATTGGCCTTCTGTTCATTTATCAAATGAAATTTAATTCGAAAACATCCATCGGTTTCTTACTAAATCTATAACATATATCCTTACCTCCTTTAGTGACTGACTGTACCCATATTTACAAAATAAAATATCTTTATCTTTGGAAGTACACAAAAAAGCTTAACATGACCCTTCCAAATTAATTTGATCTCCTAAACAAGCATTTAAAGCCATAAACGCTTAAAGAGACATTTATAAATAAGTAGCTCTTAATGAATACGTACGCACGGCACTCAAAACATTGGATGTAAAATACTTAATTTTACATAAAATATGTTGGGACTATAAGAATATTTAATTTATAGAAGCGAAACTCTTGTTTATGGTCACGAAAATGGTCCACGGTGTAAATAATGATGTCAAACGGAGTCAACCTCCATGATTCCGAATGTTCATAAAACTTCTCATAAGCAATGTATGGAGCCTGGGCCATCACCAGTAACTGTTTTTATTGGTTAATTTTCTATAATTTGACTTCATTTTTATGTAATTTCAAATTAACTTGGTCACGAAAAGCAACACAAAATAAATATGGCGGATCAGCAATATGTGAAATGTCATTATGACAATGCCATTTGATTGTAAGTACTAGCTGCGAAAAAAAAACTAAACAGGAGTTTCAAAAATATTTAGGGGTTTCTCAAACTAAAGATACAATAATAAAATAGTACAACAAGATATTCTACTCGATTTTTGCAGTGCAACTAATATTAAATATGGACAAAGACCAAGTCAAACTGTCAAACGTCATGTCAAACAACTGGCATGGGGACCATAAAGTAAGTAAGTTGTCTTATTAAAAAACTTCACAAATAATCATTTCTGTACGCCTTTCTTTTATTCAAATTAATTTATTTTCATTTTTATAAAAATCCTCTATTTTTTCCCTATTTATCTATATACCGTACATGGTGCTGGCCCAATATAAAACATCTTTAATACCTACTTATTGAAGTTCATTAAAGGAACTTTGCGAATGAGTACACTCATGTGCGTTGGCTATCTTTTCTAACCCATTGAGATAGGAAAAACATGGAGATGCCGCGTTATTCTATACATACATTTCCTTATATAAATATGAGTGAAATATGATCCAGAATTTGATATATCGTTATGTCTCATTCTTTCTAGTGAGATAATCTTATTTGATAAAAGAGACAACTATATTTTAAGTTGTTGCTAATTATGGCAACATTTTGTCTTGACGTAGTGACAGTTGTAGGTAAGTGCCGTAGCAGCCATCTTATGCGACGAGTTTCGTGGTAGTTTTGCTGTCAAATGGTTGTTTGTTTTTTGTATTATTGAGATTTGCGAGAAAATTACGAGGATTTTACCTTTTAAAACTGCACGTGAATGTTGGAAAACAGAAGTGCAACGTGCCTGTGTGTTGTATTGTGAAGTGTGGTGCAAGAAAGAATGAAAATCAACCTAAATTGACTTTGCACAGGTTATAGCCGGTTTTCATGCATTAATACATACAATAATACACAATCGATGATACAATTGTAACGCGATCATGAATTTATGGCTAAAGTATTGATATTTGGGCTAATTTACATATAACAGGCCTTTTTATTATATTTGTTAATTCATTCGTTTGTTTACAAACAGATGTCATCATGGAATAGTGTTGTACCGTTGCCGACTTACCGTAATAGTTTCCGGAACTAGTTCCTCTGCTGAAACGATATCCGTATATTCTGCGATGTTAACATAAATAATCTTGCGTCTTATTCGGTCCGAGTGACCTAGCTAGGTCCGGCCTGTGGTTCACACTTCACAGCACCAAAATCCATCGTGATCCAAACGTGATAACTAGTAAAACTCGTATATAGTATCGTTACTCGTTATAGTAACAACGAGATAACAGTTGTTCCTTGATGGACACAACCCTAGCAATGGCAGCCATTTTATGAGATAATATGAGTTGTAGGTATGCACCCTTTTTTTGTAGGTATTTCCAGTCCATACTTTTATATGTCAATGTTCTTACCTCGATGACTGACTTATTTTTTTTTCCAGGGTCATCAGCTATATAAGCAAGAGCACAGGTGGCCCTGTGGGAATTGCCCCGACTTACGAGTGGTAGGTTTCGTAAAATCGAACCCAAGTAGGCGCTTTACTTTATGTAAATAATTTCATCTCCACTGCTCTCAAAACCGTGAAGGAAAACATTGGGAGGAAACCGGCATATCCTAGAACCAAAGATTCGAAGATATGTGACATCTACCAACTCGCACTGGACTCGCCATTACAGTCCAATCCCTCTCGAAGAGAGAAGGCTGTGGGAACATTACAGGCTGATTATGCTATGCTTATGCATGAGCTATATTCTAGTAACTTCTGCCTAGTAGTTCCTCTCTACAAGATAGATAAAGCCAGTTTAATAAACTAACTAGCCTGAGCGGTTTAAATAAAATATAAGTAAAATTGAGTACCCTTTAGGGATAAAAGTTTCAGCAGACAAAGGAGGATCCCCTCTATACAAATTCATTATTCTTTTCTCTCTTAACCCTAAGGTCCTGGACCTTATAATTTTACATAATAAGATTAGAAGTATAATCTGTTCGTGTAACGATGACTTATACGAGACTTTAACGCATATATTAAGAGATAATTTTACATAATTACAATGTACCAAGGATTAGGATAATGCGTTTGAATTTTAAGGAGAATTTTATATGCTACGGCCGAGTTGGTTTGAGTTAAGAAAAATATTTGGGTTCAGGTTAAAATCCAGGCAAACACCAATGTGACCTTTCAATCCATATGGACTTTCTGAGTTTGTCTTGGACATTACTGATATCGGTGAAGGAAAACATCGTGAGGAAATCTGGACATATTTATTTATTTATTTTATTTATCCTTTTATTTCAGGCAACAAGGCCCATACAAACACATATTATACAATACAATATTAATATAACTTAAAAATATACTATAAATACATACAACATTATAATTACACTAAGAACTAACTAACGCACACGTGTGTCTGCGTCGTGACTCGTGTTTCGCTGACTGGTGTCATCATCATCAGCCGGCCACGAAACCGGCGGTACACAACACCCTTCGGCCAGAACTCTTCCTTGAGGAACTTCTCGAGGTGATGTGTTGGAACACGCACCACGAACGACTTGAAGTTAGTGTTGTGACGCGACTCCAACTTCTCGACCCTCAAAGTAATAGTAGTATAGTAGTAATGTGTTCCCCTTAGTTCAATCAGTGGGAACATTATAGGCTGCTTATATGTTATGTGTGGACTATGTAAATTGAAGCATTTAGAAGTCAAGCTTCACAAACGACTATACCTAGTCAGAGCGAGCAGACAGGCGCGAATTTCCATGAAAACTTTGTGGATGTTGTTCTACCAGAGTTGCATCCCGCCTGTCTGCGGGTGCCTCCATTCTACCAATCGACTAAACTACAAATATTTGATACTGCCAAAACAAAGTGCTAAAAGAAAAGAGTGCTTCCATCATACTTTGAAAGTAAAATACTCATTTCTTTAACCTTTCCTCAGCTCTTTAAATCACGGGACACAAACTGAACCAATACGATATAAACAAGAAAAGTGTTTAGTTAGAATTTACACTTCGCCTCCTCGTATCTTAGACGCTCGCGCCGCCATTTTGAAACAATAGCGCTTAAAATCAAAAAGTTTTTGACAGTATACTTAGTCTTTTAGACTCATTTGACATGGCGGTGCGAAGTGGCAAAGTAAAATAAAAAAAAATACGTTGAAATTAATCAAATCCCCAATTTTCAAAACTCCCGGAATACTTTCCAAGTAACCCCCTTTTTTAGCACCAAATGACTGTATTAAATGCAATTTAAATAAAATAGGCGATAACTGAAGGCCAGTTCTCGTAATTTAAAACTATCAAAATCTAGTCGCAGTCTGTGCCCGTATTCCCGTAATTTAAAACGTTCAAAATCTAGTCGCAGTCTCATCTCGGCGACAAACAAATGTCAAAAACTTGTCAAAATTTAGGGAAATTAAGACGTATTTTTGACAGATTGAGACTGAGATCAGACTGTGAACGTTCTTAAAATTACGAGAATTACCCCTCTGATCTCGGCGACAAACAAATGTCAAAAACTTGTCAAAAGTTAGGGAAAAATACCTCTAATTTAGGGAAATTAGAGGTATTTTTCACATGTTGAGACTGAGATCAGACTGTGAACGCTTTTATAATTACGAGAATTGCCCGTCTGACTATGAACGATCTTAAAATGACGAGAAATAACTCTCTGATCTCCGCTGAGATTGGTCGCAAAGGCCGAAATTTGGTCTGGACGACTTTTTATTAAATGCAAAAATAAAATAGTGTACTGCCATCATACTTTGAAAGTAACAAGACTATTTCGTTAACCCTCCTCTGCTATTTAAGTCACGGAACACAATCTTAATTACCGACCCGAAACGATATAAACAAAAACATACATAAAAACCTTCTGCAAATAAATAATACATTATCGCAAACAATTACATGTTTGTTGCGTGCGAATACAAATTCAAAAAAGCACGTTGAAATTAATCAAATCCCCAATTTTAAAAATTCCCGGAATACTTTCCAAGTAACCCCCTTTTTTAGCACCAAATGACTGTATTAAACGCAAAAATAAAATAAGCGATAACTGAAGGCCAGTTCCCGTAATTTAAAACGATCAAAATCTAGTCGCAGTCTCATCTCGGCGACAAACAAATGTCAAAATGTAGGGAAAAATATCTGTAATTTCCCTAAATTAGAGGTATTTTTCACATGTTGAGACTGAGATCAGACTGTGAACGCTTTTATAATTACGAGGATTGCCCCTCTGACTATGAACGATCTTAAAATGACGAGAAATAACCCTCTGGTCTCCGCTGACATTGGTCGCAAAGGCCGAAATTCGGTCTGGACGACTTTTTATTAAAAGCAAAAATAAAATAGTGTACTGCCATCATACTTTGAAAGTAACAAGACTATTTCGTTAACCCTCCTCTGCTATTTAAGTCACGGAACACAATCTTAATTACCGACCCGAAACGATATAAACAAAAACATACATAAAAACCTTCTGCAAATAAATAATACATTATCGCAAACAATTACATGTTTGTTGCGTGCGAATACAAATTGCGCTGTGTTATTCAAATAAGGACCTTACGCCTTATAGCCCGTAAAATATACGCTTTATACACATACGAGTGTGTACGTACTTCTATGTATATAATGTACTGAGTTCATTTTACGCTACTTCTGTATGGCGTTCAGTAAGTAGGTTTTCATTGACTGTTTTGTTTTAAGCATGACTGACTTGAGAATCTGACTGGTTCAATTTCTCTGTCATAAGTATGTAAGTTAAGTTATTTGTGGGGCTTGTGGCTATCAGATCAGGTTAGGCTACGCTTGCCGCGGTTGGCCCGTGGATGGGTGGCCATCTTCACATACCAAGAAACCTCCGTGCCTCGGAAAGCACGCTAAGCCGTTGATCCCGGCTGTCATTCGTGGATCTTTGACAGTCATTACGGGTCGTCAGTAGTCCGAAAGTCTGACAACCAGTCTTACAAAGGGGTATTACCCAGTAACTGAGTTGTGGAGGTCAGATAGGCAGTCACTCCATGTAAAATAATGGTATTTCAGCTGCATCCGGTTAGACTGGAAGCCGACCCCAACACAGTTGGGAAAAGGCTAGGCAGATGATGATGAAGTATGTAAGTTAAGTAAACTTTAAGCGACATTAAACCCCAAAGTGCGTAATCGGTTCATAAGGATGGAGGTTCCAGATGTCCCGGAAAATAGTAGTCATTTTTGAGACTGAAGGTGTACTGGAGTAAAGTTACGTCTTTTGCATTCCACGAAATGAAATGAAAGTTGTCCACTGCTGGACATAGATTATTGTAATCTTCTTCTTAGCGTGTCGATGGCTAATAATAAGTCAAAGGCGCCGATTCCCTTGTTCACAAACTAAACTAAATTTAAGTTCAGTGCATCTTTTTCTTTCTATTTCTTTAAGAAAAGGACAGAAGATAAAATATTAGTTTAGTCCTGTCAAATAAGTCAGCGCCTGACATAAATTGACGTATTTTTGGTAGCCATGTTTTTAATCACGTCTAAACTGTCTATGGAGTATCTTAATTTGACAGGACTAAACTAATATTTTATCTTCTGTCCTTTTCTTAATGAAATAAAAAGAAAAAGATGCACTGAACTTAAATTTAGTTTAGTTTGTAGTTTAGTGGGCCATGGTCTGCCGGGAGACGCCGCATATACATTAAGGATCGGAACCATCCGAGAAACCCCACCTGTGGAGATTGGTTCCGCACTGAAAGTAGCATAGTAACTAGTTATTCCTACCTGCTACTGTTGATTTAATTAAATTTCTTCCTTCCTTCATTTATCTCTCTCGTATTCTTAGAAGCAGACGATAAACACATTCACATTGGAAGTAAAAGCTCTTTGCTTAGGTTCAGCAAATTAAGCCTATTTAGATCTACTTTATAAATTCCGCTGTGAGACAGAAGATTGACGCCTCCAACACGTAAATTCAAAGTAAGTAGCTGTGAGATGTTAATATGTGCAGTCGAGCACAAAAGTTGGAACCACCATTTTTTTCGTATGATTTAAAATGTTTGGACAACTTTTTATAACATAACATAACATCGCGCCTGTGTACCCCGAAGGATTAGGCAGGGTGTACCTGTAGTCCACATTCCGCCAGTTATACATATTTGTTACTAGCTGTTGCCCGCGCCTTCGTCTGCGATCTAGGATAAAAGTAGCTTATGTCCTTACCCAGCTCATAGTCTATTTGTGTGCCAAATTTCATTCAAATCCGTTCAGCCATTTTAGCGTGAAAGCGTAACAAACAAACAAACTTACTTTCGCATTTATAATATTAGTATTTGTTATATTTACGTCCCATGTTATTGGGGGCGAACCTATTGCCATAAATCGGGCACAAATCCAGACTCCAAGCTGCTACTAAAAAAATCTAGATGTTACTCCTTTAACTTTATGAAATTGTATCACCTCTGAAGCCATCATCTGCCTAGCCTTTTCCCAACTACTCGTATGTTGGGGTCGGCTTCCAATCTAGCTGAATACCAGTATTTTACATGGAGCGACTGCCTATCTGACCTCCACAACCCAGTTACTGGGTAATACGATACCCCTTGTTAAGACTGGTTGTCAGACTTTCGGGCTCCTGACTACCCGTAACGACTGTCAAAGATCCACGAATGACGGCCGGGACCAACGGCTTAACGTGCTTTCCGAGGCACGGAGGAGTCTCGGTATGTAAAGATGGTCACCCATCCACAGACCAACCGTGGCAAGCGTAGCTTAACCTGACCGATCGACCTGTGCGGCTGTTATTATTTAGCCACAGGCCCATATCTCATCATATGACCTCTGAAACCATTTTGGGAAAAAGATGAGTTTTTTTCTTTTTGCTGGAAACCAGAAAAAACCGGGCAAACTGAATCACCTGCTGTCACGTCTATTAAATAACAATTTAGTACTCGACTTTTCTCTCTTCTTTTCTCCTGTCGGGGCGAATAACGAACTACAATAATCTACTGACGTCATAAAAACTTTAGAAAGAAAGAAAGAAAAAACATTTATTTAGCACAGACCAAAAGACACACAATACACCAGATACATTACATCAGATAACACAAATAAAAGAACAATTAGAAAACAGTTTATAGACCGATGTAAGAAATTAGCAGGAAAGTGTGCCTCACGGCTGCACCAAAAAGGCCCAGTTTAGCAAAAATGCCAGACAATAGTGCCTGACGCTGGTTTAGACACAACTCGCCAACTAAGGTCACTTGGGCTGAATACCTAAGTAGTCCTAAGTCACCTAAGAAGGCATTATATTATATAATAACCATACCAGCCTATTACTGTCCCACTGCAGGGCAAAAGCGTCTTCTTTGACAAAGGGCACGAGCATTCAACACCACGCTTGCTCAAAACGGGTTGGCAATATCAAACTTATCTACCGAAGTTTTTGGAACGAAGTTCCTTATCGCGCGTTGCGGAAGGGGGCTAGACGGAAAAAATTAAGACCAAAAGTTAGAACGACACTTTTTGCTATAGTTGTAAGCCGTGCGGCGTGCGCGTGTTTCTCTGTCTCTCTCTCTCTCTCTCTCTCTCTCTCTTATAGATAGCAAGCCAGTTATACTTCGTTCCATCCGGGTGTCCCTTGACACCTCTCAAGTTATTTTCCATCACAAATGACAGTAATGTCCACGATAAACTCAGAAGGTACATATGTATTGTAAAAGTCACATTGGTACTTGAGCAGTGAGCAATGGTGGCCCGGTGGCGGTAACGGCCGCGACTTACGAGTTGTAGGTCGTAGGTTCGAACCCAGTCAGGCGCTTTACTTTGTGCAAATTATTTCATCACCACTTCTCTCAAAACGGTGAAGGAGAATATCGTGAGGAAACCGGCATGTCCTAGAAACAATTATTCGAAGACATGGTGACATCTACCAACCCACACTGGGCACGCCTGGTGGACTACGGCCCACTCCCTCTCACAGAGACGAAGCCTGTGTCCCAGCAGTGGGAACGCTATAGGCTGATTATGCTACATCGGTACTTGCCGGGATTTGGCCCCAAAAGCCAGCCCAGTAGTTGACCTTTTGAACACCATTGTCACATATACGTAACAATCAAGCACGTGCCCTGTACGCCAACGACACAAATATGTGACAAAAAATGCGGTGTACTTTATCATCGAAATAAACAATTAAGTCATTTTGGAATCCCTATTCTTTTTGTAGGTATTTGCGGTGAAATTGTGGCTTGGCGTGGAGGGCACGCGCGTGCGTTTATGCTCTGGCGTTCAAAAGGTTAAAAGGACAATTGGTCCCGGCCACCGTAGGCGCGGGCCTGCGGGCGGAGAGTAATGGGTAACTCACCGTCTGATCAGGACCAGGCCCGTGCCGGACGGCGCGTATGTGTTCTACGCGCGCCTCAAAGAGATGTCAGCACGATTAACGGGGCCCGATAGAGCCGGAGCCTGTCAGGGTAGCGGGATCGTCCGAAAGGGTTACCGCTGCCCTGGAACATAAAGGGCTAAGGAAGGAACACGGGTGGGTTTTAGTCAGTAAGAGTCTGACACTCCCTTCCGCTCCACCCAGAGCGGGAGGGGTCATTTGATGATTTCCCATCCTCAAAAAAAAAAAGAAAAAAAAGTGGTTAAAACCCACTGGGCCATCACGACAATTGGTAGCATTATCCAGTAATAGCGGTCACAAATTCGTCTGGTGGTGATTAAAGCAGGTGCCATGGGAGGCCTCAATTTGAACAAAACATTTACGGACTCTGGTATTTACGATTGGCAATACCCATAATACAGCCTAAGCTAGCGCAAAGCACCCAAAATTAGAAACTTCACTTAAATATTTACAGAGACTGCTCAGACTCTCGGAGGTAATTGATAATTATTGCATTGGTAAATAATGGGTGAAAAGGGGAATGGTTTGCCCCTGGAGGAGACTTGACGAGGTTTATTATGATGTGGTTTAGGCACACGATTTTCTCCCTTGATGACGTAATAATGCCATTGAGGTGTTCCCTTGGGTGTATAATGGGGGTCTCATCGCAATTGTTTTTTGCATGTCGGAAACAATGGCAAATTTTATATGACAAGTGGCAATCGAGAGAGAGAGATATAATAAAAATAAAATAAATGAATACTAAAATTGCAATAAGTAAAATTAAAAGTAAAATTAATTGAAATTACATTTCAAAATCGTTTTGTCATAAATTATCGTTAAAATTCTTATAAACTCAGGTACGACCACAAAAAAACAACAACATAACGCCAATACGCCTCTTCAGAACCACACAAAAACCTGAACAAAAAATAAAGTGCCATAAGCCATAACACAAACACAAGGAAACCATAACAAACGAATATCAATCTAATAATCGCTCATATGAAAACGCCATCAACGATTTGTCGCTGCGACTGTACGGTTGCACGGATTTATAGCCCCCGCCCTCTCCGCAGTAACATTTTCATTTTATGTTTTTGCCGAGTAAAATAATGCTGGTTATACGTGTTAACCCTTAATGTGCCATTGACACGAGAACTGTAGCGAGGCTAAGGCTTTTTTTGTTGGTTTACGTAGGCTCTTCGTCTTCAATCGTATTTGACTACTGTTCAGAATGATGTAACATTACGGCTGTATTTATCGCGGGGGTAGGCAGAGGTGTTATTTTAGTAGACATACTTATTTAGTCCGTTTTATTGGTCGGATTAGGGTAGTTTACTTACCGGTACTTATATTTCTTCTTTCCTAGTGAAAAGCGGTGGCGAGATGACCTGGACGCGTACCGAGAGGGCTGGTTCGAGGTGGCGCTTAAAAGGACTTGGGGGAGGCCTTTGCCCAGCAGTGGGACAGTGAAACTACACAAAAAAAAGGAAAAGCACGAAACTCATCATCGAATAAGAAACTGATATCTAAGAGACAAAACAAAAGTAACAAACATCTTGATTAGAATTGACCAGCAAAAAAGTGGGTACCTATTGTACAGTCACGAACAAAAGTATGTATACACACGACTTTATTCAAAAGCGATTTACTCCTTTATTTTATAAAGGAAATGTTATGTTGTTACAAACATAGCATTTTCGAACCCATTGGTTTATGTAATGTGTCGTATTTCAACGTTGCAATCGTTATTTCACGAAAAAAATCGCAATTAAAAGTTGGCAAGTGTTGACATATTGGTGGTCGTGACTGTACACACGATGAGAGCAAAACAGGAAAATGGTGTAAATTAATAACATAGTTAACGCAAAAGAGGAAAACAACAAAGGATAGGGGAGGGCGAGATAAAACTTGCCCTAACTGGAGGAGAGTGACTCGTGATAGAAATCTTTGCTAAGAGGCATGCTGAATTGAGAGACACACTTTAACAACATAAAAACAATTCAGAATAAAGAGGCTTATAAATCCTACTAGTTAAAACTAGTAGTTAGTAGTAGTTTATAATATTAGTAGGTAGTAGGTTCCTACTAATGTTATAAACTCGAAAGTTTGTGAGGATGGATGGATGTTTGTTACTCTTTCACGCAAAAATTACTGAACAGATTTGGATGTAATTTGGCATACAGATGGTTTATAACCAGGATTAACACATAAAATACTTTTTATTCCGACATTCCCACGAGATCGAAACTTATGCGGGTGAAACCGCGGGACGGAGCTAGTAAATAAATAAATCTGAAGTGTGGCATCAGTTTCCAGCAAGGTGACCCAGCCATTCAGACAATGGTTTTACAACGCTCATTTTAAATAATTTTAGTTCAACTTTAAAGTGGCTTATTATTTGTTTAAACAGTTTCTAGTTGTCAAATAGAAACAAATAGTTTAACCCTTTTGTCTATTCATGACTTTTGGGGGTTGAGATAGGCTTTCATAAATGCGAGAATGGGGTTTTATAATAAGTGACTAGTTATTAAAAGGTTAACAATTAATTATAAAAGGATTTGTGTATTTGTGTGTACACACGGCTACACATCAAGCTATGCAAAACCAGTATTGGCTGACCGTTCATTGTGAGAAAATATCATACAAAGTGAGGCCAAGACAAACTGGTTTTGTATAGCTTGACGTGTAGCCGTGTGTACATACATTACTTATCACAACACAACCACAAAGTGCGCGCGCGCGTGATGTTTTCTGTCTTTGTGGGGCAGACGACCTTTCCAAACCTATGAAGCAATGGATCAGCAAAATACTTCAAAGATCTCAGATTGTGATTGATACCTGTATGCGCAATTAGAGTGCAGTTTCTCGAACGAAAATTATTACAAAATTTATGAGACAAATTGTCAAACTGCTGCGATTGGCTGTTCATAAATCATTTAACCAATCACAACAGTTTACGCTCGCTCAATAGTTATCACATTAATTTTGTGATAAATATTCGTTCGAGAAACTGGTCGTCAGAAGCCTGAAAGTGTGACAACCAGTCTTACCAAGGGTATCATATTACCCAGTAACTGGGTTATGGAGGTTAGGCAGTCGCTCTATGTAAAATACTGGTACTCAGCTGCATCCGATTAGCTGGGAGCTGATCCCACCATAGTTGGGAAAAGGCTAGGCAGATGGTGATGATTCGTTCGAGAAACTGACTCTTACCTTCTTACCTAGTTCTTATTAAACCTGTAAACTGGCTATTATTGTAAGTAGTTTAAAATAATTTAATTCAGCGAATAAATAAAAAACGTGATATCCAATTTTTTTTTTACTTGCCTTCGCTGACACTCCTGGGCAAAGGCCTTCCTCAATTCCTTCCCTCTTTCGCGAGCCCGCGCGCGCGTGAGTTTAAATTTTTGTAAACGCACCCACGATACAGGAGAAATTACTAGTGTGGGGCAACGTTTTCTTAAAAAATATATAAAAAAATGATTACTTAGTATATTTCCAGCACCTTTGTTTTTTGTTCGTGTGGAATTAAATAAAATGCAGCCTATATTTTCTGGATGCCTCATAAATATTTGTGCTGTTCGTAAAATCTGTATACCGTTATGGGCACGGTAGCAAATGGCTCTTGTTGAAATATGTTTTTAAAATAATTCACCCGAGATTATACGTACCTAGTTTATACAAATTAATAAAATTGAAGTGTCTGTTTGTCATGTCAAAATAACTGCTTCTTACTAAATACGTATGAAAGGAAATTGAAATAATTGATTTACATAAATATTTACAAAATAGGGCCTAAAACTAGAGGTAGGTAAGAAATAATTGGATTCTACCTGAACTAGGAATAAACCTGTATCTCAGGTATCTCACTGAAGTGATGAGTGCTTTATCATCCACCAGTCACCACTTGTCACCACTGATCAACACTTGTTCTGCGTGTTATTAATAAGGTCCAGATAAATGATACGCGAATTTAGTTTTATACTGAAATTGTTAATATATTTAATAAAGGTTCAACATAACTCTGATTGCTTATTATAGTAAATGTGGACGTGACAGGGCGATGGTATGTAAGCGACTGGCGAGTATAGCGCTCGAGTTCCTTTACCATATCAAAAATGCAATTCAGCAATTGCGTCGCTAAGGTCGCTACATACATAAGTATTATATAAAATTCCTACAAATAGTAAATAATTTATCTACCTACTTTAATTATGGTTATACTTAAATTGAGCAAAATAGTATGCTACTTTTTTGCATCATCGTAAGACATTTTTGCAAACGCATTCTATTTAGATTTTTTTCTGATTTTTGCAATGTTACATTTTTAGTAAGGTCGCGTTTATTTTGTCATACAGAACAGTTTACCGTGTCAACAAAATGTTAAGATTGCATGTTTACTTACAATATAAATATATACGGTACATATAACAAAAAAACATGTCTGTCTGTTCTGCATAATCTCCGAAATTAGACCGATTTTGACGGGACTTTCACTAACAGATAGCTGATGTTATAAGGAGCACCTAAAGCTACTTTTATTTAAGAAAAAAAACTAGGAATACGCGCAAAAAAAAAAACATGAATTCTGACATGCACGCGAACAGTTAGTAGTTCTATAAAATTCATATATTTTTTTACATTACACAACAAAGACTTAAAAATCTAAGGTCTCTAAAATCTACGAGTAAGTTATAAAACACAAAAATAGTTTGAAAATCAAAAAGGAAGACTAAGCTTTAGTACACCATTTCAATTTGTGATGAAAACCATATTATGGATTTTTAATAGGTATTTCTTAGTTTAGTTATATTTTATTGCCCTAAAGTACGTATCATAATTGAAATACTAGCAGTATACCTAACGCAAACCTAACTCAAGGCTATCTCCCGTCGAATTTTATTAAACACCTCGTTACCACCTACTTTATCTACTACATTTGCCAACCTGAAAATATTCTAAAAACAGCTCCGAGCTCCTTATCTGGGTGCTAAATGTACGAGACCGTAGGAAACTAGGTTAGTAGCGTAGCCGTAGACTTGCTACCTATTAACATCCTTGCTCTGGTGGTTTATTTATTGGCTTTTGTACTTAATGGATAGTATAATGGCCTTTGTCCTCTCTTTTTGGATAGGTTTACGTCTATACTTGTCGCGTTTTAGCATGGCAATAGCGGTCACTGACCCACTATCTTCATCTGCCTAGCCTTCTCCCAACTATGTTGAGGTTGGCTTCCAGTCTAACCGGATGTAGCTGAATACCAGTATTTTACATGGAGCGACTGCCTCCATGTAAAATACTGGATCTGATGTCCACAACCCAGTTACTGGGTAATACGATGCCCCCTGGTAAGACTGGTTGTTAGACTTTCGGGCTTCTGACTACCTGTAACAACTGTCAAAGATTTACGAACGACAGCCAGGACCAATGGCTTAACGTGATTTCCAAGGCACGGAGGGTCTTAGTATGTAAAAGATGGTCACCCATCCACGGACCAACCGCGGCAAGCGCCGGCCCTCGCCGTGCAGGCACTTCCATAATTGCTTCGTGGACATCTCATGCCTGCTCCTGGCCTGGCTGCCACAGCAGCTAGTGACACTCATGCCACCCATATCGTCATCACCTCAAGTGATACGACCAACACACATCACTTATCATAGAGTCTACGACTCCCAGGTCGTTACAAGATCAACAAAACAATAGTCTCCTTTGAGACCCGGGTCCCCGCTGCACCACCAGCTGCCCATCGCCCCCTGAACAACTCACAACTGGGTTGCAGTTACGACTACAGACAAGTGCGTACAGTGTGACCTAATAGCCATGGTATTTGCTCTACTACTCGGTGGAGGATCTCTCCTCACCGTCTTCTACGATTAACTCATTAGGAACACTACATACTTAGAGGCATCGTTTGTATGTGAGCGTACTTATACGTACGCCTAGAGTTGAAGGCTTTTAAAGTATTGATTCAACCAGAGTAATGTAAACAAACTTTGATTATCTAATCATAGCGTAAATCATCAACAGAGCCATGTAAACAAATTTTGATTATCTAATCATAGCGTAAATCATCAAGCATGTACCATCGTTATCCACATCAACAATCATTTTTATCATTAAGAGCCTTAGACACTTGGAAACCCACACACGAGTAAACCACTCTAACGCCACGGCTCTCCAGCCGACTAGCAATCGCATTGCTCTCACACATCCAGCGCATGGATCCCTGTGACACACACTACGGTCTCTCTAGACCACGACCTCCGCCAGAGACGAACGACCATCGTGCACCCACGGACTACTTGAGTTGCCTCAAGAGACACCGATTTCTACCACTACGACTACATATTGACTACAGTTGGTACGGTCGACTTTACTACGGCCGATAGAGAACCCTTACTCGCGTGCTTCCCATTATGTAAGCTTGTACATCACCACTGTGATCACTATTTAATTCGACTGTACATGACCTACTAGCATCTTTCTTTACCTATCGTGAGCATACTTGTAAGGTTAGAATTTAAAGCCTTTAACGTTTAGCCTTTAGCGATCACCCGCCAAAACTTCCGCTACCGTAAACGGACCTCTTGAACTTCCGATCTAACTTAGTCTTATAATCTGAAGGCCAATTCTCGTAATTTAAAACGTTCCTACATTTTGACAAGTTTTTCACATTTGTTTGTCGCTGAGATGAGACTGCGACTAGATTTTGAACGTTTTAAATTACGAGAATTGGCCCTCTGATTTCACTCTTCGTTTTCTAATATGTAACACGAAATCGTCAACCGAACATTTTGTTAAAGCTGCCTTTGTTCTATCAAGTCTAGGTTTTTGTTGTTGACCGTTTAAAACTAAATTTATTACAAGAGCTTTATTTAGGCAACAAAAACTCTGTCGCAGACATGTTAATCGAAAAGCCTAGGTTCAATATTTCACGTACTATCATAATATTATTTTGCAAGTAAACGTCGGGTAGAAATGTAATAAAATCTCAAGTTGTTGCTCACTAATCGCAACGCTACATATGATGCGTTCTGTGCTGAATACACATGTTTGACCATTTGCCACTTAATTTGGCTGAATAAC
This sequence comes from Apamea sordens, assembly GCA_945859715.1. Lineage (NCBI taxonomy): Eukaryota > Metazoa > Arthropoda > Insecta > Lepidoptera > Noctuidae > Apamea > Apamea sordens. Next base: position 16,266,583 of record OX243999.1, read on the forward strand.
TCGCTTTTACTAACGAGCATTCAGCACCAGAATCGTAAACAAAACAATACAGCTCACCTTTATTTTTCTATGTGTCTGAGGGTAGTTGTACGACGTTCACTCGCCGTTCACGACTTCCAGCACGTTGTCCACCATCCGCTTGGCTTGGCTGCCACTATTCGTGCACCCGGCTGCGATATGTCCTGGTTTCCCTCACTTGCAGCACACGAAGGGCTTTGCTGATGGCTGCGGGGCTGCTTGACTCCATTCTTAAACTCACTCCATGTCATTCCTTGGTATGCTATTTGCGATAGTCACAATGATGCTGCTCCTTTATGCGTCTTACTTTACTGATGGCCACAAAACAAGTTGACTACCTTGCAGTGAATTTTAGGCAAAACAAATCAGCTGTTGTGCACTTTTATGTTTGCACACGCCTTTTACTGCATGTTCTAAACACGGGAACGGGATACGTCGAACTCAAACGCCGTTTAGAGACAGTCTTTTTTTCAAACATGGCGGTAGGCGCAACAGTCGCGTCACTCGGCAAAGGTATTTCTGCATACAGCCTATGCCCAAAACTACATGTACCATGATTGCGCATCCGTGTCTGGCTTGTCTGGGTCGAACTTGGACAAATCCACACCATTTCAATACATGTTGCACAGTTCGCATGCTTGCACTTTGTTTTTCAAATGTCAACGGCCACTTTCACTTTAGGCGTTCTCATTTTGTGCATGAACCAACACGAATCCCAGTTCTGATGACGGAGAAGGTATGTCTGTCTCTCGTTAAACATCAGGCATATTTTAATTACTGTGGGCGTCCTATGGGTAGTGTTGGTTATAGCGCTATAGTAAAACAGTTTGCAGTTCAAGTCAGATTACAATTCACGAACAAGTCAGTCACACTAGCGAATCACACACTGTAGGTACACATTCAACGATACGGAACGCGACAGTTTCTATGCACATGTTGTTCGTACGATGTCCAATGTTTGGATGCTCTCGAGAGCTCTGCTCACACCGTTCTTGTAGCTGTAGTTCTCCGTCCACCCCCACGAACTCAGTCTAGACTCTGTCCAGCGCCACGAGATGGTGCTGGCGTTCCGAATAAACGAATAACTCCGACATACATATGTTTATATTTTTTATTGACAAATGAGTCTGCTCTTGATCTCGATCACGCCTGATGGAAAGCGATGGATGAGCTCTATGATGGAACGAGCGTGCCCAGAAGATGCCTGTTCACTATTGCTTTAAAGGCAGACATGTTCAGTGATTACTTCTGGCTTAGGAAAAAACTAATCTCAGAGAGAAACACAAAATAAAGTTTCTACAAAATTTGTTCTAGATATTCAGTCCCTTAAAATTAAATAAAGGGAGTCCATTAACATCCTAGCTCTGATACTACGGTCTTTGTTTGGTTTACGTCTTGTGATGGCTAGGGTGATTATATATTTAAGATAGTATGTTAGTTACCGGTAGGTTTATGGCAACCACTACACATGCGTTAGAAAAGATTATAACTTGACTTATAATTTAATAGGTTATAAGTCAAGTTATGCTTATAGGTTTAATGGTCGTAAGCTTAACGTAAGGTTTTAGTTCGAATCTCCCCAAGAGCAAGTTATACTACACTTTGATCTCAAATTATACTACACCATTAGATGGCAACCTAACCAAAAGATTGCTACGCCTGGACAGGAAAGTCCTGCGCCTTGTGACGGGGACCATCACGGGACACTGCTCACTAAACAAACACTTCCACACGATAGGCATAACGGACAGCCCCCTGTGCAGAGCTTGCACGGAGGCTGATGAAACCGTCGCGCATGTGCTTTTTGAGTGCACAGGCGTCACCCAGATTAGATCAGAAACCCTCGGGACACCCAGATCCTATACAGATGTTTTCGACAGACCAGGAGACCTTGAGGCCATGGCGACGTCCGCCATGGCCCATGCACAATGGTCCACCTGAAGGACTAAGTGCGGAAACCAAACCCGTAACATAGAACATAGAGCAAATTATACTAAAATAAGCCAACCCGATTTTTAAATTATTTTTTAAGGATACTGGTATTCAGCTGCATCCGCATGCCTCAAAAGGCAATAGTCAACGCAGCGTAATCAGGCGATCTATTCTGTGATAATCTCACCGTGAAAACTTAAGTGAAGTGAGCTGTCAATAGTGCATCAGCAGTGCGATTCTGTAACCATCTCACCGTGAAAACTTAGGTGAAGTGAGCGTGAAGTGAGCTGTCATTCCAAATAATGCTAAGGATTGACAAACTCAAACTCAAACTCAAATCATTTATTTCAATTAAACCATTTACAGGCACTTTTGAATTGTCAAAATTAAATAGTCGGTCAGTTAGTCAGAAAGTTGAAGCTAGTTGCCCATTCCAAAGCGTAGATCTCTATGGAGAAGAACGGGCAAGAAACTCCACGGACACTCTTTTAAATCAAGACATTTTTACAAAATCCTGGTTACATTATTCTTATTGCTTCTATATGTGAGAACAATGTTAAGAAACAAATTAAAATATAAAATTAAAAATATAAAATTAAAAATAAGCCCTGGCAGTTAAGAGATGACCAGTCTCAACAGATGGCGCCCGTTCACGAACATGACGCGTGGATCAGCACCACCCAGCTCAACCATTTCGTAGGGAACCGAATGATCCAACACACGCGCCACCACCAGTGAGACATTTAAGTGAGCATGACATATTCTCAACTGCCATGCTCTTTCAAGTCAACATCAAAATATCATAAAAAACGGATCTATGGTTCTTACATTTACAAAATTTTCAAAAATGCTTCTAAATTATACAAAACTATAGTTTGCAATTTAATTAAGAGATGAGAGAAAAAAAAATTACTACCAATCATGAAGAGGTATTTAATACTGAAGTATTAAAAATTAATCCTGATTATATAAAATAAACACTAAAAAAAAAACAAAAAGGGGAAGCATCTCCTCCAAATATTGAAATTGTGATCAACTTGTAAACCCAACTGCCTGTGGAGCAGGACCAGCATTAAGCCAAGCATTTTTATCTACTATATACTCGTCCAACTTATAATATGCTTGTCTACATAGTGTGCGTTTAATGCATGTTTTAAATTTCTTCTCATTTAGTTGAAGAATATCGAGTGGTATTTTATTATAACATTTTACACAGTACCCCATAAAAGAAGTTTTTACTTTAGACAATCTGAAGCTCGGTTGATCTAGTTTGTTCCTATTCCTAGTGTTAAAGTTATGCCTGTCACTTATCTTACTAAAAAGATGTAGATGTTTTCGAACGTACATAATGTTTTCGTATATATATTGACAAGGAACCGTCATGATGTTAATTTTTTTAAACAGTTGCCCTAGAGTTTCGCGTCTGCTGAGATTGTAGATGGCTCTGACAGCCCTCTTTTGCAGAATGAATATAGAATCAATATCTGCAGCCCGTCCCCACAGCAAAATACCGTAAGACATGATGCTATGGAAGTAACTAAAATAGACCAGTCTTGCGGTTTCCACGTCTGTTAATTGACGGATTTTCCAGACAGCGTAAGCGGCTGAACTTAGCCGCCCTGCAAGTGATGTTAGGTGAGGACCCCACTGCAGCTTTGAGTCAAGCGTGATACCCAAGAAAACCGTACTTTCGACGAATTCAAGTATCTCCCTATTCAATACAACGTGACATTCACTACTTCTAACATTCGGTAAAGCGAATCTAATGCATTTAGTTTTTTTCTCATTTAATACTAAATTATTTACAGTAAACCAATTATGGACCATAAGCATAGCATTATTTACGTCGTCAAGCTGCTCTGCACGTCTATGCACTTTAAAAATGAGTGATGTGTCATCAGCAAATAACACCATTTGTGGTCGGGTTTTTAGTAAATGAGGTAAATCATTTATATAAACTAAAAATAGGAACGGCCCTAATATTGAGCCCTGCGGCACACCCATTTTGACTTTTAAACCCAATGAATTCACACCGTTTATTTGAACTTGCTGAAATCTGTCATTTAAATATGATTTTATTAAGCTAACAGCTAGTTTACCCAGTCCGTAATGCTCAAGTTTCAAGAGCAGTGTTTCGTAATTCACGCAGTCAAATGCCTTGGATAGATCACAAAAGATACCTATTGCATCTTGTGCCTCTTCCCATGCGTTAAAGATGTGTTTTAATAAGGTGACACCGGCGTCAGTTGTACAACGTCCTTTGGTGAAACCATACTGTTGATCGTGTAGGATGTTGTTACGATTAAAATGATTGAGCATTTGATTTAACATTACTTTTTCAAACACCTTGCTGAAAACCGGCAAAACCGATACGGGTCTATAACATAACATACATAACATAACATATAACATAACATATAACGGGACACTACTGACAAACTCACATCCAGCTCACTTCACTTGAGTTTTCACGGTGAGATTTTTACAGAATCGACCGGCAGGTAGAATGACAGCTCACTTCAAGTTCACTTCAGCTAATACAGTCCGGCCGTCGAGATTAAGCGTTCCTGACAGCTGTCAGTACAATAATTTTAGTAGCTAATAAGGACCAATCTCGCAAAACACGTATTCGTTAGTATGAAACTGACAGGTGGCAAGAACGCATTCTCTCGTCGGTCGCACTGTAAGTTACGTCGGAAAGATTTTCCAGAATATACTAGACTAGAGGTATGTCAAAAGCAACACAAGTACGTTCCATTTCCTCAAACATTACAGCCTCAATAAATGTATCGCTCACAAAGTTTGCAACAAGACAGACACAGTTACCGTGTCATGTAAACTTGCTAACTCATCCCATCACATGTAGACGCCGTAATGAACAAAGCACGGTAATGAGATCTTTGCACGTTAAACTTTATCACGCTTCACCCCCAGGTCAGGTCCGGAATGAAAACTTAGCCCGTTATAAAGATGAGACATGTTTTAAACTGACTTTTCGAATTTTGAATTTTCGGATAGGTACTGTCTCAAAAACTCCCACGTGTTATTATTTTCTGAAGTCAGTTTTTAACAATGTAACACAAGTTTAATCTTAGCTTGGGTGACAGTGGAGATAGTGAATAGTGGCATAGTATTAACCTATATCTAGGTGGACCGACGACCTTGTGAAGGCCGCAGGAACCCGTTGGATGCGAGAAGCACTGAACCCGTCGAAGTGGAGGTGCTTGGGGGAGGCCTATGTCCAGCATTGGACGTCTTTCGGCTGAAATGATGATGATGAATAACCTATCGCCTTTATGTTAATTGTACCACCCAGCAATGCATAAATATATAAGCTGTCACGCCCTTTATGCCTGGAGGCTTTTATTTGGGTAGTAAGTTTTTATTAACATTTTAATTTTAATTAATTATTTTTAGCTTGAGTACGTATAGTTTTTATTACGTATATTATTGGTATATTGGCGTGGCTATAGCTGACATATGGTAAATAATTTAATTTTATGTTCTGGTCTTGAAATGTTAATTACTGAACAAACCTAGTATTGTATACTATCAAGTGTTTTCTAACTGAACAGACAGCTGTGCTGCTGGGAAGTTTGTTGCGCCACTTCTTCCCAGCGATAGCACTAGGAAGTGGTGAAGGGCGGGCGTTTTTGGGGGACTGTCTTTTGTAATTTTGACGTTCGAAAAGTGCTGATTCTCAGCCGAATTTGAATAAATGACTTTCGATTTAGTAAAATTGGAAATTTTGAATTATTGAATGTTATATTAATTTGCGTTGCGATTTGGTTTGGCTTTAGGGTAAAAGTTATATAAATCGATTTCGTATATAAAATGAGGTGTTTTAAGGCAATTATCCCAAGCGTCGATTCGAGAAGAATGGGCAAGAAACTCCTTATTTACATCAGGCCTGTGTTCCCCGAAGGGTTCGGAGTAGTATATCTACAGAATACCCACATTTCGCCAGTAGCGTAAAGTTCCATGCAATAGGGGGTGAACCTAGTCCCAGCAACCGTGCACAGATCCAGACTCCTGGCTGCCACTGAGAAATTCCAGATGAAAAACCTAATAAAACTTTACAGGACCCGAGAATCGAATCCAGGACCACATGCTCGTCAGTAGCGGTTGCGACCACTACACCAACGAGACTAGACAAACTACTAGATAAACTACTAGAGTAACTGCTCGATAAACTACTAGATAAACTGCTAGATAAACTACTAGATAAAAATGTTTTTTTTTTAAGTAAAAATGGATATCAGTACTATACGGGCAGTTTGTCCGTACAGGACTGATATCCATATCTTGTTAAGGTAAAAACTACACAATACATTACATGTGGCGATGCTTGTACAAGTCCCAAGAACCCATATTGTCTCTGCTACTTGTCTACCTATACTCCTGACGGCCAGTTCTCGTAATTTAAAATGTTCAAAATCTGGTCGCAGTATCATCTCGGCGACAAACAAATGTCAAAAACTTGTCAAAATGTAGGGAAATTCGAAAGACGTCCACTGCTGGCCATAGGCCCCCCTAAGCACCTCCACTTCTACCAATTCTGTGCTTCTCGTATCCAGCAGATTCCTGCAGCCTTTACAATGTCATTGGTGCACCTTGTGGGAGGCCTTCCAAGGCTACATCTTCCGGTACGCGGTCGCCACTCAGAACCTTTCGACCCCATCGGACGTCTGTTATGCAAGCAATGTGCCATAATGATTTATGTAATTGAACAAATTTTGTTAAATCTATGTTTTTTGTTTTTATTTTGTGTGTAATTTAATATATTTTGTGTAAATTCAGATACGAAATTAATTTTAACTACCTGCGTCCCGCGGTTTCACCCACATAAGTTTCGATACCCTAGGAATATCGAGATAAAAAGTAGCCTATGTGTTAATCTTAGTTATAAACTATTTGTGTGCCAAATTTCATCCAAATCCATTCAGTAGTTTTTACATGAAAGAGTAACAAACATCCATCCATCCATACAAACTTTCGCGTTTATAACATAATTAGAATGAATAAATGACTATGACTGTGACTAATAATAATAGAGGTAGGTACTTGGTACGTCTACGAAAACATGCTGTATATTAATGGTGTCATGCACTTCATTTATACACAACTTTGCACTCATAATTTACTCCTACTTCATAATATCATATCTACGAGTATACAATCATATTATTAATTAAAGTCGCTTTTCGTGTATGTCTGTCTGACCGCGCTGTTCTTCCAACATACGCAACGGATTTTGATTTTGAGTCGGTTTTCACTATCATTAAGGGAATTTAAGTTATACATCTTTTATCAAGGTGGACCTTGTTAAAACCGCAGGAACCCGTTGGATGCGAGAAGCACGGAACCGGTCGAAGTGGAGGTGCTTGGTGGAGGCCTATGTCCAACTGAAATAATAATGATGATGATCTTTTATCATTAAACAAACATCTCGTCTTGGGCTACCCTTTTAAAAAGTTGTTGCAAAAAAGTTCAATTTTTCATACCCACATAGATTTGTAGGAAAGTATTCTTGCTTTTCTAAAAAAACGTTAGCCTCAATCTTGAAGATCGAATCTAAAAATTTTCTGCATTTCTCTATCGACTACCCACTTAAGTTTGGTTCCCTAACTTCTCGAGTCGTTTCGTTCAAAATCCCAAGTACTCCAGAAAATCGATCGGATTGGCGACTTAATTTTCTTTCCTGGTACGACCAAAGGAAACGTTTATCTGGAGAATTCTGTTTTATTGGATCACGTAAGTAATCGCCAGAAATAGATTATACGGGGGTTGTAGTGACTTATTTTTATTAGAACCTGATTTGACGTCAGCGTTTAGGGCAGAAAAGTTCGCGGAAGGGGAGATGTTGTGCAGATATAGTGCATAGGTTTCGGTGGACATGGACTAAAAGTATTGCTTTTGCAGAAAAGCAAGGTACGAAAGAAATAAAGATAGGTGGATTTGTTACAGACACACTTGCACATAAAATTGGAGTAAAAAAAACAAAAGCAATTTACCTTCACCGTTTCTAAAGTTTCGTATCCTAGTCACAGTAACCCGGACACAAGCGGAAATATATAACTCCAACTTGGTAAAGTGGGGCTAAATCGACGGAACGGCAGTAGGGTGTAGTTGTGGTGCTATGTCGCAAACCTTGATCCACCTCCTATCCCATTTCTTATTCCTGTGCGGAATAAGAAATCGGCCAACGGCAGAGGTAGAAAACCGCGGTGGTTTTAGCCGGTAAGAGTCCGGTATACCCCTCTATCACCCCCACGTTGGAGGAAGTCCATGAGGATTTCCACCGCGAAAACCAAAAGAAAAACCTCCTATCCTGCCCTCTGTGTCCCAAAACATGCAATCAAAGTGACATCTGCCCTGCCAGGGACGACGCCGTGGAAGTGGCGCAATTTTGGGCCAATAAGAAAATTTTTGACATTATTTCAAGTTAAACAAATATCAACTTTATTTTGATTCAGAGTGACTAGCACTATTGAAAAAGTTATAAAAATTTTTGAAGTTGTAGCCTAAACTGAACTTTATTGTGTAGGAATTAAAGTTATTTTTCCATAAATTCACTTTTGTTTACATTTTTGGCAAATATGTCGCGATTCTACCTTAAATACAGTCGTGTCACCGACACGAAGAGGAAGAAGGTACACCATGTACAACTTATAACATAATCGGGCTAAACAAGTGAAGGTATACAAGGTGATTTTTTAAAGACCAGCCAAATTTAAGGATGTGGTACAGACCATCAAACTGAACAACTTTCTCCGTGGGACCAACATCGTAATCGCGACTAAAAATTCAGCCGTCCCATACATTTAGGTCGAGTAGGTATTGAAGTTTTCTATGGGACAGTTGATAAAATTTTCGCGATTACGCTATTTGTCCCTTGGAGAAAGTTGTTCAGTTTGATGGTCTGTACCACATCCTTAAATTTGGCTGGTCTTTAAAAAATCATCTTGTATATTCTTTATACCTCTGCTTATTCCTTACGTTTACAGTCGTTATGTTAAAACATAAACACAAACTCAATAAAACTGCTATAAAAATATCTGCATGCATGTCCCAGAACTGGCTGTCTAAAACGCAAAAGGGTCTCCATCCAATCAATCAATCCTTAAAAAGGACCGTCCCAAAGTGGACGATTACCGAAAAATACTAAACATTTCTTAGTAGTTCCTTTGTGAGTCCAACGAAAACAGAAAAGGCGTCCGAGGCTTAATCTGAACGAATTTATTCCCGGCTCTTCGGGGATAAATCACTGTAGTTCTGGTCAAAGAAGTCTATGAGACGTAAAAGTGTGAAAGCCGAAGGGTGGCTCATTCTTTCGTCAGAAAGGGCCAACCGGCCTCAAACCGGAAAATTAACGTAGCATTTACTTTTGTTCGTTTATCGGCACCTAGAGTTTCATTTATACGCTCCTCTTTATTATTTTATCTTGAAAAATAGAGATAAACAGTCGCACTGAATGGAGCTCGGCGCTGTTCGTAATATTTGAATGAGAATTTTGAGATTTACAATTGCGCTTTTCAAAAAGATTATTTCGAAAATATTGCGTTGTAACTTTCTTGGCTTTGATTTTGGCTTTTGAACAGTTTGCTTTTACCTTTGGATAACAGGCGGTAAGAAGTCCACAGTTAAAAAGGAGTTGTGATAGAAGACTCTAATCCTTGTGTTGTGTGTGTTTCCTTCTACTTTTAATCCGTCTGCCTTCAACGCAAGAGTGAACATCTTCTGGGTACGCTCGTTCCATCATAGATCTCGGCCATCGCTTTTCGGGCGTGATCGATGTTAAGAGCGGCCCCTTTCGGACATAACAAGAAGGAAAATCCCCATTTAGAAAATAATATAAATTAAGCAATGGTCGTAGACATTGTCCATACTAACAACGATTTAGCAGCTTACTATAATATATGTGTATGGAACCACCTCTCTGTTGGTTCCATACACATATTATTTATGACCTTGTAGCGGTATCTACAACGCCACATGCGAACAACGCGTCATACTGACGTCACGCAAATCCTGCATCTCGCAAGCAGAGTTTACCGCGCAATTAGCATAGATACAATTTCCCAACATCAATCGTTGGGCAGTTGCCCACCAGACACAACACCCGTCTGGTCGGAGGATCCTCCCTTTTCTATGGAGATTGAATGAACTTTACACCCTGTTCCTCATGCCTCCAAAACCTTCCTTACATTTCACAAGTCAGTGCAAGATGGGTGCCGCGAATGCTCACGACGGCGCTTTTGATTCCCACTTATCCAGATAAAATATCAATATTAATAAGAATTTGACGATTACATGACAAAACTAAAAACGTCTTAAGAATACTAGATCTCCGAAAAAGAGAGAGGAAGAAACGATGCAGCAAACCCTCAAGCAACGTTGTTATCTTCTCTGAAGACGGACTGCAAATACCTAAGTACTAATTTCTAAATTACGTCATCTGAAGTAAACAAGACTTAACTCAAGCTTTTCCTGCAATGACTGGCGTAAGCTTCTTACCGAACAGTTCTACCTAGTCGAATTACATCCATATTAAAATTATATCGTATCAAATTATCAATACGAAAATCCTCAACATGCCTCCAGCATTTCATTATAGCAATCTCGAACCCCGATACTACACTCATAATCTCACACGCTCAAAACAAAACAAAAAGATGGCGGCGGCGGTGCTTTAATTTTTTTTTTTAATACTACAAAGTTCTGTCGCAAAGGGGATCCTGTTCGAAAATCTCCTTATTCGAGTAAGGAGCTTACAGCTTACGGTAAGTCTTTGACAATCGAATGCGACAGAGGTTCGGTCCCACCCGGTGGAGCGTCGCAGTAAATTTAAATTTTCGGCGAAAATACCCGAGTAAGAGGTGGCCGAATTAAAATGAAGCTATGTAAATCTGACACCTTCGGATCTTGCTTCGCCAGTTGTTGTCGGCTAATTGTCTTAACGATATTCTGTAGGCTTTTTGTTGCGACGATTTTGGTACATTTAAGTGAAGGGGGTGTAATAAAAGAGCCTGTGGAAAGAAATATTTTTTTTTATTTTAAATTTGGTACACACACAGGAAATACAAAAAGCAAAAAAGGAGCATTTAAAACCAACATAGGTACATTAAAAACAACAATAAAAAAGAGAAAAAAAGTCCTGTGCGAGCTCCTATCTCAGCATAATGCTGCGATGTCTACCGAGCTGGATTATTTGCCCCCGGTACACCTTTGCCGAGCCCACCGGGGAAAACGGGCGTGATGTTATAAATATGTTTATGTGGAGTTTTTTTTTTTTTTCTTTATTAATAAGAACTAACGTTCTTAGTAATGGATTACAATCTAGCCTAACAGACTAATAAGTAATTTAACTCTAACTTAATATTTTACGAGATAGATTATGTTATAACTAAGAATAGTGTCAATTTGCACTTTTACACAGTTTCGTAGCACTTTCTTAGGGTCTGATAATTGATAAAACACTTTGTTCATGTGTTACATGTATAGCACCGCACTATTATTCTTTCACTATATAAATATTACACTAACTCAAATGGTTTAGTTCTCTTTAGCCTACGCACTAAGTCCGTGTTGTCTAGCAGCTGAATTGCCTCGACATTCACATGTCGGTGAAGTCTGTGTTCGTGGGCTTCAGCAAATTTTTGAATGATGGTGGTGACGAGTTCCATTTTAAGATCACGGTGGAGGTCGTCATTTCTAATGTACCATGGAGCATTTACAGCATCCCTGAGTACTTTATTTTGGAATTGTTGGATTATTTTAACGTTACTTCGTTTAGTACAGCCCCAAAGTTGGATGCCATATGTCCAAATTGGCATAAGAATATGCTTGTATATTATAATTTTATTATGTATTGATAGGCAGGAGTTCCTTCCGAGTAACCAATACATACTTTTATAACGTATGTCGAGTTCCTGTCTTTTCTTTTTGACGTGAGCTTTCCAACGCAGTTTGGCGTCAAGAGTTATGCCAAGGTATTTGGCTGTGTTAGCATAAGGCACTTGCATGCCGTTTATATAGATTGGGTGGTAATCACAGTGTTTGTTAGTGAAGTCAATATGAATTGATTTTGACTCATTCAGTTTGATCTTCCATTTTTGTGTCCAGTCATAAACTTTGTTCACAGCTAGTTGAACTTTTTCTACTGCTTCTTTGTGGCTTGATCCGGTAGCCATAATAGCAGTGTCATCTGCAAAGGTCGCAATGGTGTTGTTTTCCAGCTCTGGGATGTCACATGTGTATAGCAAGTAGAGGAATGGGCCTAACACACTTCCTTGTGGCACCCCAGCTTTTATAGTTTTTAGTTCAGAATATGCATCTTCTTGCCTTATTCTAAACATTCTGTTACATAAATATGATTCTAAAATGTCTGCAAATTCTGGAGGTAGCATGTGTCTGAGTTTAAATACCAGACCCTCATGCCAAACTTTATCAAAAGCTTGCGCGACATCTAGGAATACGGTGGCGCAGACTTGCTTGTTTTCGAGTGTTCTTTCAATAATGTTAGTTATTCTGTGTACCTGGTCTATCGTAGAGTGTTTTTCTCTGAAGCCAAATTGATGGTTTGGTATTAGCTCCTTTTCTTCTATTATTGGTTTTAACCGTTTTAATAACAGTTTCTCAAATAGTTTTGATAATACTGGCAACAGGGAAATGGGTCTATATGATGATGCTTCATGGGGTGGTTTCCCAGGCTTCGCAATCATAATGACTTCAGCAACCTTCCATGAGTCAGGCACATGTTTTAGCATAAATGCAGCATTAATAAGTCTGGTCAGCTTTACTATGGCTTTGCGCGGGAGATGTTTTAGTATTTCTCCTGTTATGAGGTCGTAACCCGGAGATTTCTTCGAGCTTATGTTGTATTGAATTTCTCTAAGAACTTCTTTAGGAGTTACAAGTCGAATTCTTTCACTTTGTGATAATTTTTTACTCTCAATTATTTCTATGGAGCTCTCGTTGGGCCGAAAAGTGTTTTCTAAGTGTTGGGCAAATCTAACCGCCTTTTGTTCATTGCTTATGGCCCATTTTCCGTCGATGTTTTTGATAGGTGGAATTGGCATAATCGGCCTTTTAAGATTTCTTGTAGCTTTCCAAAGGGAGAAATCCGTTGATTGGTCGTTGGTAAGCTGCACAAGGTGAGTATTCAGACAGTCATCTTCAAATTGTAGAATTTTCCTCTTTAGACGTTTAGTTAGGTTATTTAATAGTGTTTTATCCCGCGGGCATCTTGTTTGCTGCCACCGCTTTCTTTGCTTTCTTTTATCAGATAGTAAACTCACAATTTCCTTGGGATAGATATGTCCCTTATATTTACGTTCTAAATGTGGCGTGTTGTTCCATCCACATTGTTGGATATTAACAACGTATTTGTTTACTTCTGAGTCCAGCTGATCCGGATTTTGTAACGGAGTTTTTAGGTCGATAATATTATCTAGATCAAGGGCAAAACTAGCCCAATCTGTAGATTTATTAACCAGGGTTAAATGGCTTTCTCTCAGTAGGATTTTTTGACTGAGTCTTAGGAGAATCGGGGAATGGTCCGAATTCATGTGAAAATCTTCCTCCAAATTAACGTAATTGGTGGATATATTTTTGATTATGAAAAAGTCTATAAGATCCGGTATTTTCTCGTGGTCAGTGGGCCAGTATGTTGGTTTGCCTGTGCTCATAACTTCACAGTGTGTGTCTTTAACTGCATTTAAAAGCTGCCTTCCCTTTGTTGTAGTAAGTCTTGATCCCCAGTGCGTATGCTTGGCATTGAAATCACCGCCTAGGATGAATCTCTGGCCTAGAAGTTTAAAGAATTGCAAGTATCGCTCTTTTCTTATCATATGCCTTGGAGGACAGTATATGGCTGCTATGGAAACGTGACAAAATCGGGTTTTAACACATACTGCCACGGCTTGAATGTCTGGTTCTTCAAATTTACTCTGCTCATAATGATTGATGTTTTCTTTGATTATAACCGCGCTACCTCCTCTGGCCGAGTTGTCAGGGTGGAGCGAATTATATACCTTGTATCCTCTAAATTTGATGAAAGATTGGTTAGTGAAGTGCGTTTCGGAGATCAAACACACGTCTATATTTTCTGTCTCTAGGACTGCCTGTAGCTCATTCTGATGTTTGAGGAGCCCATTGGAGTTCCATGCCATTATTTTTAGTGTGTTACTCATTTTTTGGTTATTAAAAACAACTGTTTTGGTGCTGGATTCTAGCTTTTCTAATCTTTTGTCAAAATTAGTAATACACTTCAAGATCTGATTTATCTTATCTTCCAGATTCGAAGGTTGTGAGCCTTGTTTTGTGGCTTGTGCATAGGAAAACGTTTGTACAGGTTTTGCCGTTGCCTGAAAACTTTCTTTCGGTGCCTGTTTCTGAGGATTTTTTATGGAAGGAGACTGTTGGGCAGTGGGCACCACGAGTTTCTTTTTGATATTTTTATTTTTCATTATTTGCATCTCCTTGGCTACTTCACACCCTCTATAGTTGGCAGGGTGGGGTAAGCCACAGTGGACGCATTTTGGTTTCTCTTGCGGAGATTTGGTACAGTTGGCTGTAAGATGCTTGCCAGTGCATTTGACACACCTCGGCTCTTTTCTGCAGTATTTATGAGTATGCCCATATGCCTGGCATCTTTTACATTGAGGAATGAGTTTCGGGTTTTTGAGAGGGTGTATTTCAATTTTACACCCTAAAATGTACTGTATGCCATAGATTTTGTTAACATTTTCGTCATTGTTAAATGATAAGACGAACATATTGAGTGGTTCTTTGGTCTTCCAGCTCAACTTGTTGTCAACTTTTTCTATTTTCAAACCTTGCGATATTACATCATCTTTAATTCGATCTGGCTGGCAGGAAGAATGTATTTTTTTCACTACAACTCTTATTGGTCGAGCCTGTTTGTTCTCGTAAGAATGCCAAAGATATTCTTTTTCTGATAAAAACCTAGCAATCGCTCTATAAGAGTCTTCGGTTTTGGCGTTGATTTTCACACAATCTCCGTTCATCATTTTTGCGGTGAATGATTCAGTTGGTTGGGTTTCAGTTAGTGAGTCGTAGAACATTTGGTAGTTCTTAACTCCGTCTATTATGATTGGCGGTGGTGGAGACACTTTTTTGACTAATGTCTGTTCTTTCTCACATTTTTGTTCTTGTTGGGCGCTTGTTCCAGGTTGTTGTGGTGGAGAGAGGGAGATGTTAAGCTTCCTTTTCTTCCTACTTTTAGCCCTAATCCACTCAGTCTCTTTAGCGAGTTCTTCCTCGTCTGTGCAGTACTCGAAATTTCCCTTTTCAGATTGAGCAAATTGCATGTTGCTCTTAGCTGCTAACTCCTTAGGTTCATTTTCCTTGGAGCTGGGATTTGCTTTTTGGAGGCCTTCTATTTGGATCTTCAGATTATTAACAAGAAGTTCTAGCTGTTCTCTTTCCGATTTTTCTTGGATGTAACTGTCATACAACAGCTTTTCCAGATCGGTTTTAATTTTTACCTTTGTTGAAGACATAGTAAGGTAAGTAGAAATGTCACCTTTACATTTATTTAATTTCACTGTTTACACTATAATTAATAACTGGGTCATCTTGGCGACCTTCATAAACCGATTTCGCAACGCGGCAATGACGGTGTTACTGTGATGCGCCAGCGAATTACTCTAAAGTAGAGCACCCGCGCGCGAATGATACACGTCCGTTCTCGGTAGAAGCCAAACGCGGAACGGATGTGATTATGTGGAGTGATAATACTTTTATAAGTCTACAATGGTAGTCGGATATACCTATGGCTAACCAACTTAGACTTTCGCCATAGGATACCCGGCACGCCACCAACTATTCCACGACGCTGGGGAAAATGTCTTCAGTTGGGATAAATTCGACATTAATATAACTTCGCGAAGGAAATTATGTTTTTTTTAGCGCTGGGGCTCTGTCTCGTATAGGGTCTTAGCATTATGCTGAGCGATGGCCGTTTTGCGTGAATGTGACGCATGTTTACCCCCAACTTGTTTTTTTATGCAAATAAATGCATTTTATTTCTTTCTTTCCTTCTTTCTTCTTGAAGTGAGCTTATAGGCTTCAGGCTAAGCTCGCACTGCGATGCGAATTTTTTAATCGCATTTTCATGCGACATAAAATCGCAAACGCAAATATTTTTTCAAGCTAATTCTCAAGTGATTTTTTACCGCAGTGCGCAGATTCTAGTATATTGGTATTGTTCACAGATTGGCGATTACTTATCGCAACGATCACGTTTTCTGGTGCGCACTTAGCCTAAAACTGGCCTAAACTGGACTCGAAATGGCATAGTAGGCCTATTTTGCATTTGAAGTGTAAGTTGTCGATACACTCGCCCACTTAAACTTTCCCAGGACGGTAACATTTGCCTACAAATTGTATTTTCATTACTCTATCCTCTATCTAGGACTACTATAAGAACCGACCAGACTGGTAGTTAAACGGAATATTCTTGACTAGACTTCAATGGCTATAATCCCTGAATACAAAATACAGAACCTCTATAGCTGCTTTCGTAAAATTATCAATTGTTTGATAATATAGCTGCTTTCGTAAAATTATCAATTGTTTGATAATATAGCTGCTTTAGTAAAATTATCAATTGTTTGATAATATAGCTGCTTTCGTAAAATTATCAATTGTTTGATAATATGGCTACTTTAGTAAAATTATCAATCGTTTGAATTTAGTTCATTGAACTGCATAATGAAAACAATTGACTAAATGCTGATTTTTCAATCGACAGATAATTTTTATTTGCGGAATAAAACTGACGTCTGACAGTTTTTGTATGGAAGAACAGAACTGTCAAAAATTTAAAATTGTTCCTCTCAAAAATTCTAAATTATTCCTCCGATAAAATTATCTGGTGAAAAATCAGCCCTTAGGCGAAAACTTACGAATATAATGAAAACTACTACTACTATACAGCATGGCGCTTTAATGGCGACATTAATTTAACACACGTATACGGTTTTGCGTTGTAGTTTTATGAATATATTTTAATTTAATTAAACATTAATATTTATTTATTTATTAACAATATTATAAAATAGCTTAGAGCTAGATAATATCTTAGAGCAACCTGACTTAAAGAACTGTAGCGCAGGGGTCATTTGCCGGGATCACGGATCATAACGTCGCATCAATGTAATTAAAACAATTAACGAGCAAAGAGAAGGCGAATTGAAGGAAAGAGAGAGAGCCCTATGTCGGCGCGCGGCGCAGGTGGAAGTTTTCAAGTTACGATTTTTTTTATGTTGATATAATTTTTATGATTACTGGCCACTAGCCCTACCCATGTATTAAATTAATGTCGCCATTGTAGCGCCACGTTGTATAATTTAGTAACAGTCAAGAAAAATAAAAAGTAAAACGAGATAATTTACAGTCAGTTCACAGTTATTTTACCTCTGATTTTGCATCACTGTCCAAATCACTGTGATCTTTATTCTTATTCATTTAAGGTTGCTGTTAGGTTGCTGGTATGTCATAAATAAATCATTGTAATCTTTATTCTCGTTACAATAAGGCTGTTGCTGTCAGAGGTAACATATACTCTCGAGACAGATCAGTTCTGACTGACTAGCAAAAAAAACTCCGCCACTTCCGATCCCTGTGTATCGTCATGCGACACGGAAAAAATTCAATAAGATGCCAGCAACTTCTTCCTGTCTAATGTCAATCAATTCGTATGCTCAAAATAATAATTTTGTCGGTCAATGTTATCAAAATCAACGGTTTTATAGACGGCGACGACGGTAAAACTATAAAATCGTTAACAAACAAACAAACTTACTTGCGCATTTATAAATGCGCAAGTAAGTTTGTTTGTTTACACGCCTAAACCACTAAACCAATCATCCTGAATTTTTGCATAATTAAAGACATAGGACCTTTCATCCCGAAAAAAAGCTATTTCCGAGGAAAACAACAATACGTTATTAAGATAATAGATGGCGCCACGTGTCTTTCGAATCATGATTGAATTATACGAATTGACTGTCAAATTCTAAATTAACGCGAGCGAAGTATTTTTATAATAAAAAACATTAAAAAATTGAGTCCCATTGGTATTAGGAACAGGGTCCAGGCTGCTGGTGGTCAGGGCTCTAGAGAAAGGACCCTCCTCACTATGCGTGCCGTGTCCAGGAGTACTGCTTTCTGAAGTAAGCCCTTGACCCAGCCGCGCAATGAGAGCCTCCTGAGGGTGTTGGTCGAGGCTCCGCTATAAGGCCATTTACAGTAACGATTACCGGTACAATGATTGCAGAGTACATGTCCCATATGTCGACAACTTCGTGTGCTAAGATACTTGATTTTTTTATTTTTCTCAGCTTCTACGAGATTCTTTACGTGCTCTTATTATTAAACTACATAATTTTACTAACTGAGAAAAACTCTCAAAACGTTACCTAAAATGTTTAAGAAGAAAAGAAAGAAAGAATAAATGTTTATTCAGCACAAACAAAACGCACATTACAAAAATAAAAAGACAAAATATACACATACAATGTAGTCAAAAGCCTCGTACAGCATAAATAAAAAGTTGTCAATTTTGTCCATTCCTTGATGTGCCACACTGAACCTTAATGTGAAACCAGTGAAGTCACAAACAATGATTCATCGCAAGACAATAAAAAACCGGCCAAGTGCGAGTCGGACTCGCGCACGAAGGGTTCCGTACTAATGGTAAGGAACCCTTCGTGCGCGAGTCCTCTCCTCTCTATAAAAATCACGTATGTTGTATGGGAGCCCCCATAAATATTTATTTTATTTTGTTTTTAGTATTTGTTGTTATAGCGGCAACAGAAATACATAATTTGTGAAAATTTCAACCGTCTAGTTATCGCGGTTCTTGAGATACAGCCTGGTGACAGACAGACGGACGGACAGATAGCGAAGTCTTAGTAATAGGGTCCCGTTTTTTAACCGACTTCTAAAAAAGGAGGAGGTTCTCAATTCTGATGTTTGCATTTTTTTATATGTTTGTTCACGTTTGTTTGTTGTTTCGAACTCCGTCGCTTGCCAACTGATTTGAAAAATTATTTTTTTTGTTGGAAAGGGTATACTTTCCAAATGGTCCCATAGAAATTTCATCAAAAACGGTTTAGTAGTTTGGTTTTTAAACCAAAATTACAACTTAAAAGTGAAAAATAAAAACTTTTTTGCAAAAAAAAACAACCGGCTTCCAAAAACGACACTACAAAGTGAAAAATAACTTTAATTTCGGAAGTCGGTGGCAAACAACGAAAATGCGAACCCAACGACACCGACTTCCGAAATTAAAGTTATTTTTCACTTTGTAGTGTCGTTTTTGGAAGTCGGTTGTTTTTTTTTTGCAAAAAAGTTTTTATACCCTTTGGGTACGGAACCCTAAAAAAAAAACAGAGCAGCCACTTCGTTTATATTCCGACAAATAAATACCTATGTTGATTGTCCAGTACCTAGAATGTAGTTGGTGCTTCAAAAGCAACAAGTTCGCTTTGTACAATAACAATGGAGGCATGTCCTGAATCCGAAATCCGGACAAAGGGACACAGGGCACGCACTTCCCGTTACTCTCTGAAATATTACGAGTTAATGGTCTTGTAAAAGTTTAGCTATTTCTTAGTCATTTACGACTTGAAGTAGGCTTTGTGGACTTACCACGAAAGTGATTTATATACACTGTTTGAATTTGACCGCCTCGTTGGTTCTAGTGGTCGCAAGCATTACTGCTGAGCATTAGGTCCTGGGTTCGATTCCCAGGTCGGACAAAGTGTTTTCTCAGTAGCGGCTCAGAGTCTGGATGTGTGCCCGGCTGATGGAAATAGGCTCCCCCCTGTTACATGGGACTTAGAAATAACTGGCGTATTGTGGGTGTATAATACACTGGCCTACAAAACTAAGTCATCATCATCATCTGCCTAGCCTTTTCCCAGCTATGTTGGAGTCGGCTTCCAGTCTAACCGAATGCAGCTGAATACCAGTATTTTACATGGAGCGACTGCCTATCTGACCTCCACAACCCAGTTACTGGGTAATACGATACCCCTTGGTAAGACTGGTTGTCAGACTTTCGGGGTTCTGACTACCCGTAACGACTGTCAAAGATCCACGAATGACAGCCGGGACCAATGGCTTAACGTGCTTTCCGAGCCACGGAGGGGTCTCGGTATGTAAAGATGGTCACCCATCCACAGACCAACCGCGGCAAGTGGAGCTTAACCTGACCGATCGACCTGTGCGGCTATTATTATTTAGCCACGGGCCCCTCTAGGCCTCTTAGTTTTGCCTCCACGGCCTACAAAACTAAGTATCACACTTAAAAAAAAAGGACTCGAAAAAGAGTTTAATTTTGTTTATAAAAACTTCATAGTCGAGAACCTTGTTTTAAGAAATGGCTGAAAAGAGCTTTAAAAACAAAAATAATCCTTTTCGAATTACAATTTTGCCATTTATTTTTTTGTTTTTGTTTTCAATTTTTTTCTTGATCGATGAGTCTTGTTACAAAAGCTAAGTTAGACATCAGCACATAAATTTTATATAACATGCCTCTTTCACCTTTTTTGGAACTAGGCATTAGTATGCGTCGTACTGCAAGAATGGTGGGTATGACGTTACGGACAGTTCAGATGGTGAAGCGAAGGTACGAAGAGACTGGAAACCATCTGAGGAGACCTTGTAATTGCAGACCCAGGTGTACTAGTGCCCTAGAAGACCGTTATATTGTTTCCACTGTGTTGAGAAATCGCCACCTTAATGCAAGTTGAAGTCCAGCAACAGCTTCTTCAGACCCGAAGGGACTACATTAGTGACTTGCTGAAGCAAATCTGAAATCCGGAAGACCAGCGAGTGGCCCCAAACTCGAGAGAGAGCATCGAGTAGCGAGAGAGCGATACGCTTGTGAACACATACAGTGGGATGAAGAAGAGTGGTCAAGAATTTTGTTTACAGATGAGTCTTGATTCTCACTTTACACTTCTGATGGATGGCGAAATGTCTACAGGCGGCCTGGTGAGCGATACCTTCAAGACTGGTTCTCAAAAAGAGTCCAGTACGGTGGAGGCAGTGTACATGTATGGGCTGGCATATCTTCAGAAGGTCGCACAGAGTTAGTGGCCAAAACCTCCGAAACCTCGTGTTCAGTATGCCAAACCGGCTCGAAACTGTAGTCAGTGCCCGAGGAGGCAATACCAGTTATTAAAAATGAAATAACATGTAAAACATACTTATAAAAATGTTAATTGAGTTATTTTATACTAAGGTAAAAATGGATTAAAAAAAAAAGATAAAACAATAAAAATAGTTTATTGTTTTATCTTTTTTTTTTTTATTAAAAATGTTACTTATGTATAGTTTCAAAGAAAGCTGATAAAACGTGCTATAAAACTTTTTATTTTATTTTAAATCTCTAACTTCTATAGTTTAGAAAAAATTGAAATTTTAAAAGTGTACTTAGTTTTGCAGGCGATTGTATTTAGGTCCACCTCCGTCTAATCCCTCAGGGAACACATGACTGTGTGATGTTATATGTTATGTTATGAAGTTTTACTAAATAAAAATTAATATCTAAACACTAACGCCCGCTTTCCGAAGCGAAAATAGCTAAAATATTGTTAAGCGCGCGCCAACGTCTGCGATTAGTTGAATGAATTATCAACCGCCAAACACATCACTTGACTTGCGTTTAATTTTGACGTGTTGATGATTTTCGTTCCAGAAACCTGAATTTGTTTCGTGATTTGAACAGTCTTGAATATTGGAATCTCAATTTACAGGGAATAAATCTGGTAAGTAACAATAAAGTGTAAGTAACGTAAACTTTATGAATAAATCCGTTTTTTAAGGGCATGTATTTAATCGAACCGATCATAATTCCCGATTTGCGGTCCTAAAAATACCTTATAACTAAGTAACTGCAACCAATTATGATGTAGCTCTCCGCTCGCTTCGCTCGCTTGGCTCGCGCGCGGTTGGTCACAGTTCTAATCTAACTTAATCCATTTGGTCGAGGTACCACTGCAGCCAACTGTGAGAAAGGGACAGAAAGTTAAAAAGGGACAGAGTTATTTAAAAAAATATGCATCATCAGAAGCTCAAAAAGTTTTTAAAGCTATATCAGTATAAAAAAACCGGCTAAGTGCGAGTCGGACTCGCGCACGAAGGGTTCCGTGCCATTATCTATAAAAATCACGTCTTGTACGTTGTATGGGAGCCTCCCTTAAATATTTATTTTATTTTAATTTTATTAGGTATTTATTATTAAAGTAAAAATACAACTGAGTAAGTATTTTGTGAATATTTCAAGTGCCTACCTGTTGCCATTATTGATATCGAGCAAAATAGGGCAAAAAAATCGCGTTTGTTGTATGGGAGCCCCCCTTAAATATTTATTTTATTTTGTTTTTATTATTTGTTGTTATAGCGGCAACAGAAATACATAATTTGTGAAAATTTCAACTGTCTAGCTATCGCGGTTCTTGAGATACAGCCTGGTGACAGACAGACGGACGGACAGACAGCGAAGTCTTAGTAATAGGGTCCCGTTTTTACCCTTTGGGTACGGAACCCTAAAAAGTGTCAAAGCTCAACAAGTTTTTAAAGCAACTTACTTAGCTTAAAAAAACCCGTTTGAAAATTAAATGTATCGAAAACATACGCCTAGTATTTTTCACTGTAGGTATCTTAAAACATAAATCACGCTTGTAATCTTCGAAGGGTTCGGCAGAGGTGTCTACATACAAGCTGTTGTTTTGCACCCTCGTCAAATTTCAGGAGGCGGTTATGCAAGACATAAATAATCAAATAAAATTACGATCCCTGGTAAATAATGAATACATACTTGTTTTTTTAGTTATTTAAGTTTGACAGTATTTCAGAATACACCACTTTCAAAGAACAGAATCGCCCCGTTACGTATGCGGTAGGCCGTGTCGCACGACTATGTCGCTGTGTGCGTGCGTGTCGACGACCGGCAGGCACCGCTCACCCAAAATGCGTGTCCCACACATGCCGATTTCCGAAAATAATAATAAAAACAAAAAAATACCTACTTATTTTATTATTGCTTCATGTCAAGAATAAGTAGTATAGTTACCTCCTTGAATTTGACGAGGATGCAAAACGACACCTTGTATAGTACATCCACATTTCGCCAGCTATGTTTAATTACCATGTAACAGAGAGCAAGCCTATTCCTATCCACCGAGCACAAATACAGACTCCCTCAAAACAATTGATTCCAAAAAATCCCTGACCTCACCTAACGAAACGCGGGAAGTTTCACCTTTGCAATCCAATTTTAGGGCGAAGCGGCTATCAAGCAGTTACTTTTTCAGGTTTTTCGCACGGAGTAAGTTCTGAATTGGCTACATAAGTACAGGTTATTGTTTTGGGTTTGCGTATTTGTGTGTCTAAGCCGAAGGGACATAATATTATAACCCAAATGCAAAATTATTTGTCCCAAACGACTTGACAGAACATCGAGAGTTCTATATATAAGTTCAGTATGAATAATAGTATACACATTAAGTTTGCGGAATTGGTGACAACCGTATCTAAATTCATTGTGTACCCAATTTAGAAGAACTAAGTCCTCATACCCCCGAGTGACACGCGTCAACGGTAAAGGCAAGTGCAGCTGTCGACGAGTGTCGACGAGTGTCGACGGCTGCTTTCAACACTTGCCGACACGCGTTGACGTGTATTTGAGTACCTACGGTGCTCAAACACACAGGCGGCATGTTGTCGATGGCTACCGTCGACACTCGCCGACGGCTGCAGTTATACTCTTTATGCTAGTTAACCAACTAATTCTGTTAGATCGGGAGTCAGATTCAGTTGTTACTTATTAACGCAAAGTACACTCTGACTCTAGCTGAATGACAATATAGGTAGGTACACACGAGGTAAATCTCGTTGATAAGTTTGTCTCTTATAGGCTCCCGGATTCCGTCTTCTGCCATTCGCAATAATATGTGAGCAGTGAGCACAATATCGACGATAATAATCCGATATTGAGTAAGATTTGTTCCTGATCTTGCGTGCACAAAATATATACAGAAGGTCGGCTCCGTGCAGCGAGCGAAAAAGCACGCCCACTTTTTTTTTTTTTTTAACTTTGCCCCACACTAGGAATTTCTCCTGTATCGTGGGTGCGTTTACAAACATTTAAACTCACATACACAAACAGCCAGACCCGGAGCAACTACTTGTAGGTCATACAAATATTAGTTCCGTGCGGAAATCAAACCTGCGACACGCAGCGCAGCCGTCAATCGCTTAACCACTGCGCCAACCGTGCCGTCAACATCACACATAGACAAGCTTCACGTACAGCAAGTGCAAGCGCACTCGCCACTGGCGTTCTTTTGAGACAGTTTGACTCCGTGGCACGAGGTTTATGCGACACGCTTCTTGCGATAGTGATTGTGGAGAACCCCGATCGCATACGTTTTTTTTCATTTGTTGTGAAAAAAAACGTGTGCGATCGGAGGACCCTCGTCAGGAATGAAGTTCCTTACACGATACTCGTACGCATACACACACTCGTACTCGCAAGGGAAAGATAGAGAGAGAGAAAGGCGCAAGGAGGGGGCATAATACTATTTCCTTAATTATTGATGATTTTTACCAGTCAACTCCTACTACAAGCCGCGTTAAGGAACTGTATTCCAAAAAGTTATTTAAGGGTATATCATGAGCAACCGAGACACGACTTGCAGAGCAATGGAAGGACGTGTCAATTGTCGCAAGTCGCATCGCTAGAGATCTTGAACGGGGCCGTCGCGCGTCGTACGTACTCGTTTTAGTGTGCGTACGCCTGTTTCGATGGTTATATGTTGATTATTAGATGGCTGCCCTTCCGTATATATTTTGTGATGCATGGGCGTAATACCTACCTACGTCTTCTAATATTGTTTAATCATATTTAGCCGCGTGGGTGATAACGAGGTTGTAAGATGTCTTCCTGAAGTAGATTGTTTTGGTATATGTGTGCGTCGAAATACAGCGTCTTTTCTAAGGTCGGAGACTAATTTGCAACGTTTGTTTGTCGTGTATCATTCGAGGCGAGCTTGGTTACAAAGCGGCGATACACAAGACGCTTGACCCAAGCGTGTTCTATTTTTATTCAGAATGGCCTTTCTTTGTAGTTGTCAATAAATAAAAGTGTATTCTTGTAATATCCCATTGCATTTTTACTTTGGAAAAGTAGGTACTTATATTTTTATTGTGGAAAATCTTTTTTCGATTGGCACGATAAACACAGCTTACCTATGTCATGGTAGGTATAATATTTTGAACCCTAGCACGAACGCGTGACGTAAACGTATAGTACATTACTTCAGCGGCCTGCAAAAGAGGCTCAGTGTCTCTCCTCTTTAGAGGACCAACGTGAAAATGTGGGCCGAAGCGAAGCCGAGGCACACATAAGTACGTGAGTACGTCAATGGCTGGTTGCGGCCAAGGCTTGTATAGTACTTTTCTTTTATAATACGCGGAAATTCCAACTAAGTACCTACATAAGTAAATCTTATGTAAATAAAAATGAATCACCGAAATGTATACCTACCTACCGAAGCGAAGCCGAGGCACACATAGGTACGTGAGTACGTCAATGCCTGGTTGCGGCCAAGGCTTGTATAGTACTTTTCTTTTATAATACGCGGAAATTCCAACTAAGTACCTACATAAGTAAATCTTTATATGTAAATAAAAATGAATCACCGAAATGTATACCTACGCGCATAACATCCGATCGACTGCACCAAATTGTTAGCACCAGCTAACAATTTGGTGCAGTTAATTATAAATTCCAGAAAAAATTACGAAAAACGATATTTTACGCGCCAATATGTTCATTTGTTTTTTTTTTACTTTAAACATTTTAAACAGCTCTATTTGCAAGCCAGTTCGAAATTTAAATAAAATCTTTGATAAAGTTACCTCTTTGGTTGACATGAAGTGTAAAAAGTTCGTCCCATTTTTTTAATTACCTGCACGATATTGTGAGTTTTGTAGTAATTTATTTGGCCGGTAAACACGACAATATGGATTTTCATACTAACAGTGCCGATGCCGGCCGCTGCTCGCATGTATTGGACCAGAGGGGTAATTCTCGTAAATTTTAAGAACGTTAATCTAATCAATCTGTCCAAATACTTCTAATTTCCATACATTTTTGTCAAGTTTTTGATTGTCAATTGACCTTCAGTACTACATTTTCGATATATCTCGAAGAAGGTTGTCAAAATAATGCTCGAATTTCCAAGCATGTTCTAACGTAATTTTTTAATCGAAAATAAAACTATCCTATAACATTTTGGTTTAAATTTTGACGACAAGCAGAATACCATCCATAGATATTAATAAACTTTTAGAGGTATGAGGAACAAGGTGTAAAGTTCACTCAACCTCCATAGAAAAGGGAGGATCCTCCGACCAGACAGGTGTTGTGTCTGGTGGGCAACTGCCCAACGATTGATGTTGGAAAGTTTGTGTATATGCTAATTGCGCGGTAAACTCTGCTTGCAAGATGCAGGATTTGCGTAACGTCAGTATGACGCATTGTTCGCATGTGGCGTTATAGATACCGCTACAAACTCAATGTAATGCGAACCAAGTATTTTCAGTTTTAAAACCGTTCGAATTTATGTTATCTACGTTTACTCCGCGTGTTCGTGCTAGGCTTAGTGATGTATGAGCACAATCGAAGCAAAAGGAGTAGGTTTATGTAAGGACCGGTAGTATTTCACAAACACGATTTTCATTTTCATTTTTTCCATTTTTTCTTCTGGTCTTGTTTTGATTGGCTTTGTAAAAAAGAAATGTGTAACATACCTATTTAGCACAACGAAACAAGTGTATTAATCGAGGAAGAGTGAGGTTTATCCCATCACAAGTATCTTCGGATTACTTTCTGGGAAGCCGCGGCAACTTAATTGTATAGATTTAAGATAATAAACACATTAAAAAAAAAAAAAAAAAATGTGGCATTCTATGCCTACTATCGCCAAAATCAACGACGTAGAATGCGTTCTGACCATTGAGATAGGAAATAACATGGAGATGCCGCGTTATTCTATACATACATTTGCTTATAAAAATATGAGTGAAATATGATTCAGAATTTGAAATATCGTTATGTCTCATTCTTTCTAGTAAGATAATCTCATTTGATAAAAGAGACAACTATATTTTAAATTGTTGCTAATTATGGCAACATTTTGTCTTGACGTAGTGACAGTTGTAGGTAAGTGCCGTAGCAGCCATCTTAGGTGACGAGTTTCGTGGTAGTTTTGCTGTCAAATGGTTGTTTGTTTTTTGTATTATTGAGATTTGCGAGAAAATTACGAGGATTTTACCTTTTAAAACTGCATGTAAATGTTGGAAAACAGAAGTTCAACATGCCTGTGTGTTGTATTGTGAAGTGTGGTGCAAGAAAGAATGAAAATCAACCTCAATTGTAGTTGCACAGGTTAGTAGCCGGTTTTCATGCATTAATACATACAATAATACACAATCGATGATACAATTGTAACGCGATCATGAATTTATGGCTAAAGTATTGATATTTGGGTTCATTTCCATATAACAGGCCTTTTTATTACATTTGTTAATTCATTCGTTTGTTTACAAACAGATGTCATAATGGAATAGTGTTGTACCGTTGCCGACTTACCGTAATAGTTTCCGAAACTAGTTCCTCCGCTGGAACGATATCAGTATATTCTGCGATGTTAACATAAATAATCTTGCGTCTTATTCGGTCCGAGTGACCTAGCTAGGTCCGGCCTGTGGTTCACACTTCACAGCACCAAAATCCATCGTGATCCAAACGTGATAACTAGTAAAACTCGTATATAGTATCGTTACTCGTTATAGTAACAACGAGATAACAGTTGTTCCTTGATTGACACAACCCTAGCAATGGCAGCCATTTTATGCGACAATTTGAGTTGTAGGTATGCACCCTTTTTTTGTAGGTATTTCCAGTCCATACTTTTCTATGTCAATGGTTCTGACACCTGTCAGTTTCATACAAACGAATACGTGTTTTGCGAATTTGATCTTTATTAACTAGAATTGTCGCACTGACAACTGCCAGGTGTCATAATCGCATGACTATCGACGGCCGGACTGTAGTTAAGACCACAGGACGTACAGATGCTCGAGAATATATAAAATTTCGAAATTATTTCAAATATATATTACAGTGGAAAGTTTATTCAATAGCTCGTATTTCAAAACGTATAAATACAAATATATGTAGGTATAATTATAATATGTATACATGTTACAACATAATTATAAGTAGGTACTTATATATTTTCGACCTTAATCTCCTCACAGACTAATCTGCGATACTTACGCGTGATTGAGTGTCGCTAAATCCGTTGACTCGGCGGATTACACGCTTTTATGTGATATATTCGTACAAAATAATCATTATTTTGTGTGTTCTTAATTAATCCATCCACACTAATATTGTAAATGGCGCCTTCGTGATGAATAAGGCTTTGGTTTCCTAAGAAAGAGGTGAATGGTCACACAATTACGGCTTTCCAAATACAGAGCGTGTTTTGACAGCTTTTTGACACCTGTCAAATACTGGCTAACATGATAGATTTTCATGACGGTCGTTGTAATATGACGGAATCGCTTTCCCAGGAAACCCAAGCTTTAGAGTCGTTTATGTAAAATTAACTGGGGAAGGCAATACACGGAGAATACTGGAAAGCTATGGAGAAGACAGCAGTAGAACAATATACTTAGCGGGGTTATTGCGTAACACACTAATTGTCACAAAAAGCTTTCATTTGACAGTTCAACAACGTTCATTGCGTTATTTAGCAGGCAAATTAATGCGATATAAGAAGCAATGGTTTAGCAATATTCTTCCGTGGCTAAATAATAACAGCCGCACAGGTCGATCGGTCAGGTTAAGCTACGCTTGCCGCGGTTGGTCTGTGGATGGGCGACCATCTTTACATACCGAGACCCCTCCGTGCCTCGGAAAGCACGTTAAGCCGTTGGTCCCGGCTGTCATTCGTGGATCTTTGACAGTCGTTACGGGTAGTCAGAAGCCCGAAAGTCTGACAACCAGTCTTACCAAGGGGTATCGTATTACCCAGTAACTGGGTTGTGGAGGTCAGATAGGCAGTCGCTCCATGTAAAATACTGGTATTCAGCTGCATCCGGTTAGACTGGAAGCCGACCCCAACATAGTTGGGAAAAGGCTAGGCAGATGATGATGTTTAGCAATATTCTTCAAAATCATTCAAATTGTTATTGAAAGTGTGTTACGCCATTAGGGTGCGGGTTAAAACAAAATTATACAACCTGTGGTTTTGCATCCTCGTCAAATTTCAGGCGGCTGTTATGAAAGACATAAATAATCAAATAAAATTACGATCCCTGGTAAATAATGAACACATACTTGTTTTTTTAGTTATTTTAGTTTGACAGTATTTCAGAATACACCACTTCCAAAGAACAGAATCGCGTTATGGTATCGTATAGGCGGCCGCGTTTTATGTGTGTGTAAAAGGGCAATTACAGTGCGGTCTCACACAGGCTGCGTTTTAAAATTCGTGTCCCATACATGCTGATTTCCGAAAATTAGAAGAAAAAAAATGTTCCTATTTTATTATTGATTCGTGTCGAGAATCAGTAGCATAGTTACCTCCTTGATTTTGACGAGGATGCAAAACGACACCTTGTATATAAATTCGAAAGTAACTCTTTCTGTCCGTTACATTTACAGATTTGGATGGAAGCTGGCACACGGATAGTCTATGACCTGGGAGAACCTGTAAGACATAGGATAGGATATTTTTATCCCTGTAGTACGATCCAGTGGGATCGATCATTTTCGCCCTCCAAACGGGCGAAGCCTCAGGTAAAAGCCAGTATAATAATTATATTATACTGGCTTTTACCTAAGGCTTCGCAGTTGTTATTAAACAACCAGTGCCAACTTGGTATTGGAAAAGGATTAGCTAGTACCTGACTATAATAATTTATTGTTTTTGGGTTGGGTAGTTTTAATCACGCGTAAACACGCGCACGATTTAAACACGCGCATGGTATTGGGTATAATCTACTAGAATAGTAGTTAATCCTTACTCTAAATCGTACCCCTTCTGTATTCAGTTAGTGTAAAACTATAATAAACGTATATAAACTCCATATTTACTTTATCTAAGGGCTCGTAGTTAAATGCGCACAGGTCGCAGGTTAAGCAACGTTTGCCGCGGACGATTCGTGGATGGATGACCATCCATTACAGGTTTTTTTCTTCCATCATTTCGAGCCTCGAAAAGCACGACAAGCCGCAAATCTAAATAAAATAAACAGTAGGTACCTACTTAGAATATAATGCAACCATAGGTATGTCCACACGGCTACACGTCAAGATATACAAAACCAATTTGTCTTGGCCTCACTTTGTATGATATTTTCTCACAATGAACGGTCAGCCAATACTGGTTTTGCATAGCTTGATGTGTAGCCGTGTGTACAACCAATAACATTAACAAATACTATAAAAAAAACTTGAGAGGTGTCAAGGGACACCCGGATGGAACGAAGTTCACAGACAGACAGAGAAACATGCGACGCCGCACAGCTTACAATAGCTTACTATAGCAAAAAGTGTCGTGACAACTTTTCGCAAGATTTTTTTCCGTCTAGCCCCCTTTCACAACGCGCGATAAGGAACTTCGTTCCAAAACTTCGTTCCGATATAAATCTTCTATAAATCAATTTACGTTGTTGAGCAGATAATTTATTATGTAGCTCTGCGACGACGTAGCTGCGTAGCGGATAATCTACGCATCGGCTACGGCGTAGCACTCGTAGCGATTGTGTCGTGACAACTTTTCGTAAGAATTTTTTCCGTCTAGCCCCCTTTCACAACGCGCGATAAGGAACTTCGTTCCAATAACACTTACATATTATGTACTTAGGTAAAATCTCGTTAATCTTAATCTTGTCGTTGGATGCACTAAGGTAGCCTGCTAAATAAATATCCCTGGACATTTCACACAGCGCCATCTAGTCCCAAGCTAAGCAACCTAATGCTTGTGTTACGGTAACAAGATGGCTGATAAACTACTTATATACATTTTTTTTTGTAAATACATACATATTATAGATAGAAAAACACCCAGACTCAGAACAAATACATGTAGGTCATACAAATATTTGTTCCGTGCGGGAATCGAACCCGCGACACGCAGCGCAGCAGTCAATCGCTTAACCACTGCGCCAACCGTGCCGTCAAATACCATGCGCGCCATATAAATTCAAATGTTGTTACGCAAAACTGCAAACAGTTCAGTGTCGGTTTGTAGGTTGATTAAAATATGATTCGGGACCATAGAAATGTAACTGTTCGCGACTGTAACAAATATGATTTTACAGAAAAAAATATCATTAGAAACAACAGGACAATACAGGTCTCAAATGTGATTTCGTGAAATAGTCAATAGGCTAATATGAACTTAGAGAGTTATATTAATGATTTTTATGATTGTGATTCTGTAAATGAATATTTCGCACCCCCGGTGCGACACTGTCACTAAATGCAAAAATGTAGTTTTTCAGGAGAAGCATTTTAAACTTTGACATCTCACCAAAACAAACGAAAACGGCAATGAAACTCACGCCCTCATACGGAAACTATGCGTACTACAAAAGTAACGTTATTGCACCAAGTAAAGGGGTACTTTAGGATCTTTAACTCATTTTTGCATTTTTTGCAAAAGTGACAGTGTCGCACCGGGGGTGCGATTTGTTACGGCCGCGAATTATATTTAGATCAACAAACAACCCGATAGGTACTTCTTGCAAATTGCGAAAAACGACGTAAGAACATTTCAATTCCGCGGGCTACCTTGACGCTTTCTCCTTAAACATGATGTCAAGCCAATATTCAAAAACATAAAACTCTCAACAAACGCACAGAGGTCCGAAACTTACGGAAAGAAACTTTATCAGAACTTCACATTTCCTACATCTAAAGTGCTCATTATTACAGAAGTAGGCACCTTTTAGCTTTCAACGTGAAAGAGAATAAGCGATGGAAAGTTATTAGGACATCAAAGCTCTGGGAGACCTATGGCTCTGCAGCTAATCTCCTATAGGAATTTTCTATCGAAGTATCGGAGCACTAGATGTGGTAACGTCAATGTAACATTTTAACGTCCACTTGTATGATTATTCAAGCTTACATTAAATTAGTTATTGAACCTTCGCAGAGGTGATGGGTTGAGGGGATGACAAAACAAAAAAAAATTACAAAAAAAAATTCCCACCAATAAAACTCTTTTCGTGTTAACATCACAGACTGATGAATATCGATATCTCAACACGAAAAAACAAAAAAAAAATCTCAACTTATACTTCAAGTATACTACCATGCAGCGATCTCAGATCCCAAAAAATCATCAACATTTAATTTCATAAATTGTTTACGTATCGATAAATATATCGATACCTATGACGTCTGCGGAGTATCGCTAGCTAATTTAATATGACCCTGTAGGGAAAATAGTTTTAAGGTGGATGCTCCAAGGTAGCCCACGAAATTCAAATTTTCTTACGTTTTTTACAATTTGCTGGTCAGTACCTACTAACTTTGTACGTTGTTTAAAATATAATTCGCGGCCGTAACAAATATGTATTTACAGAATTATAATCATTAGAATCAGTAATACAACTTGTTAAGTTAGCATAATCCTAAAATGTCAAGATTTCATGAAATAGTAATTTAGTAGGATTACTTGATCTTAGAGAGTTGTGTTGATGACTTTAATGATTATAATTCTGTAAATACATATTTGTTACGGCCGCGAATCATATTTTTATCAACGTACAACTTTCTTTTTTTGTTTTTGGGTGGGAAGTCATCAAATGACCTCTCCCGCTCTGGGCTGAGCGGAAGGGCGTGTCAGACTCTTACTGACTAAAACCCACCCATGTTCCTTCAGTTGCCTATGCCACGGTATCTCTTTCGAACAACCCGCAGCATCAACGTACAACTTAGTACTGACCAGCAAATTGCAAAAAACGTAAGAAAATTTGAATTTCGCGGGCTAGCAAGACATGTTGTGCCGACCCCAAATAAAGGGATAAGGACAGGACAATGAATGATGAGTGATGATACAGAACGAGAGAGATGAAGCGATAAAAGTAATTTATTTATAACTACTTTTATTGCTTCATCATTTCAGCCGAAAGACGTCCACATGGACATAGGCCTAGCACCTCCACTTCGACCGGCACCCTAATTGCGTAACACACGATCAATCGGAATCGGTTTCATTTTGACAGTTCAACAACATTCATTGCGTTATTTACGTATTGAGCAGACACATTTTTCGAACTTATGAAGCAATGGATTAACAATTTGCTTCAAAATTATTCAGATTCCGATTGATCGTGTGTTACTCAATTGGGGTGCGGTTCTGTGCTTCCCGCATCCTTTTATCGCTTATTGACGATGAATTGTAGCAAGGCATAGGCTGACAATCTATAACATTTTCAAAACTTCGTTGAAACGAATTTAGTCCAAAAACTTTAGTGGTTTCGAGGGAATAAGCCTCTTAGCAAAGAGGGCCACGTAACGGTAACTTGCCCATCACCAGGCTAAGCCGGATAGGTCTTCCTTAAGTTTCTTTTGAACTTGATCTTTTAGTGAAAAACATTACGGATATATTAATAAACTAGCTTTCACCCGCAGCCGCCGTGATGGAAATAGCCTATAGCCTTCCTCAAGAATTGGGCTATCAAATTCAAAAAGAACTTTTCAAATTCGTCTGGTAGTTCCAGAGATAACCCCTTAAATACAACCTTAAAAACAAATTTTACCCCTTTATAATATTAGTATACGCGTTTTTTCTATAGTGCTCACTTCGAATTCAAGCGAAAGTCTTTTAAAATGAACATATGAAACGTCTCCTAAAAAGTGAACAAGTAGCGTTCACTTTTCTATACAAGTTTTCACTCACTTTTCACACTATCTCACAACTTTGTTGGAACGAAGTTTCTTATCGCATGTTAGTGTTCATACACACGAGCAGCGTGTGTAGAGTTCGACCAAAAAAAGTGTCACATTTTGACAGTCATGACACATAAATTTTGCTATTATAGTATGTGTGTTTACAAGCGTTGTGTGTTTATATGTCTATGTATTTGTATGTCGCAAGTTTTTATGTAGTTCTTTCATCTTTAATTACGGTACCTATTCATAATGATTAGTTACGTACTCTCAAACGGTATGAATTTATATTTTAATTGTGCCTTTTATGTATACTAATAATATACTAATAATAAAGCTGAAGTTTGTTTTTTTCTGCAGGCGATGCGATGCGACGGCGTCGGTCGGAGGAACAAAAAAATTTCACATGGGCGAAGTCGTAGGCAGAACTGCAGAAGCTAGTACAGACGCCAGCACATCAAGCTACCCGAAACTGTCAAATTTATCCAATCAACCTTGAACCAAATGCATTTGCGATAAAGTTGAAAATCTATTAAAGAAATTTGACAGATTGTAGTAGCTTGATGTGCTGGCGACTGTACATAATATGCAGTGTAAGGAACTTCGTTCCAACCGGGTGTCCCATAACACCTCTCGATTATTTATATACAGGGTTAAATTAAATTGGCTAGCTCAACTTCACAGACGCTATGGGTATTGATATCTAAACATAATCAAACAAAAAATAAATTTTAGATTGTTTTTTTTTGCGGTCATCCCCCGCAACTAGTCAATGTAGTCACTTGAAATATCAGTTTAAAAAATCTTTTTTATTTATTTTTTATGTAACTTCGCTGGAGCTACAAAAAAAATAGATATCTAAACATGAGAAACAGTTTTTCGCAACTCATACTTCAAGTAACAAAACTAACGTGGTGAAGGGCGGGCGTTTTTGGGGGACTGTCTTTTGTAATTTTGACGTTCGAAAAGTGCTGATTCTCAGCCTAATTTGAATAAATGACTTTTGATTTTGATTTAACAGCGGTCGTTGACCTCTCAAAATAAAACATCTAATATTTTAATTTTTTCGTATTTAAATATCGTTACTCGTCATGTCTATGGAGTTTAGCTAGTCAATTTAATTTAACCCTGTATGTTAGTCAATTAACGTCCTCATCTAGTAAAACTTTAGCCCAATGTTTCCCAACATACGTTTCACAAAGATTTTTCAATCGTCGTCGGATTTCCTTAGACTCTGAAGCATGAGGAATCTATTTTACCTTTGGCCTAGCTTTAGATGGAAATTGAGATTTCTATGAAATGAAAGGGTTGACTGAACATCTTGGTCTGTATTAGATTCCCTTTGTGTTTTTTGTTTGAGATGAAACCTCCTTATGTTATTGATATCGTATGATAGTTGTTTCATGTTTGTATCTGTTTCGGTGAAAATATTAGGTACAACAAAAACCGTAACAATTATTCCGCGTTCTCTAAAGGTATATACATAGTATATGAGCATTTTCTCGAGCATTTCCATGTAATTTAACTTTAAGCTGTCCATTAGGCAAACGGTTTTGACGGATGGAACTAGTCATTGCAGCAACACACAATACATTGATTGATACACGTACGGTGTTATAATGTAAGTAAGAAGCCATAAATAAGATAATTCAATAAGATAAGGCTTATATATTTAATTTATTACGCATTCTAAAGTTAACTTTTACGTAATCTGGAATATGTACGTTCTAAGACAGCTGTCAAAAACAGTTAACCTAATGAACAGGGTATAACGTTCTTACGAATGGTACAGACGCCAGCACATCAAGCTACTACAATCTGTCAAATTTCTTTAATAGATTTTCAACTTAATCGCTAAAGCATTAAGGTTCAAGGTTGATTGGGAAAATTTGACAGTTTCGGGTAGCTTGACCTGCTGGCGTCTGTACAATACAAGCAAAAGGTCAGTTTCCAAAAGCATTTCCATGTAATGTAACGTTCCTGCGAATGCTCGACGCTGCGTTCGACGTAATGTTCACGGCGAGTGAGCATTTACCTGTATCATTTCTTTCTACTTTGCGTTCTCTGTTAATGATTGGTTAATGATTGTGCGTTCTTGATCGCTCGTACCTTTGCATGATAAAATGTTACACCAATACGCTCGTTGGTTTTTAAAATCAGCTTGTAACAAAACATCGAGGGTCGTTTTCGAAGTGCAGTTCGATAAATGTATAAAACGGCGAATGCTCGATGTTCTGTTAGAAAGAAAAGAAAAGAAGAAAGAAAAATTCTTTATTCTGCACAAACAAAACGCACATTAAAAATAAAAAAGACATAAAATATACACATACAACGTAGTCAAAAGCCAAGTAAAGTAACTAAACAAGTAAATCCTCTAGTCTATAATCACCTTAAAAGTATAGCGATTCATGTCTTGTTGGCGTGTATTTTGTATCTGAGGGGCAATTCTCGTAATTTTAAGAACGTTCACAGTCTGATCTTAGTCTCAATCTGTCAAAAAAAAACCTCAAATTTCCCTACATTTTGACAAGTTTTTGACATTTGTTTGTCGCTGAGATGAGACTGCGACTAGATTTTGAACGTTTTAAATTACGAGAATCGGCCTTCTGTTTACTTCTCAAATGTCAAAGTTGAATTGACATTTGCCACCATTGGCAAAAATTATATCATCTTCCGATATGGTGATGACTTTTGCGCCACCTACAGTGTATGGTGATTTTTTTATTCAGTTGGGAAGTTATAGGATCAAAACAACAAGGAACTGTGCCTATTAAATTTTCAGCCTGCACTACATAAGGTTAACTTTAGTGGACAACCTTTACAGTACCACCATTCGACTCGAAACACACTATTTTTTTTTTTTGTTTTTTTTTTTTTTAGGTACCTACACCAACGACCTATTCACTAGAAACGTTACACAATAGAAAATAACATAAGCATTGAGTTATGGTGAATTAGTCATTTACAGGCGTACACAGCACTTAGGTACATAAAAAATAGCGTCTTAAATATTACGTTTTAACAGGATTTTTTACTCGTAGTTAAGATAGAAAAATTAATTAGAAACAAAAATACAAAACATTAAGTGAGACACAAAATAATAATAATAATCGAAATTAGAATCAAAAATTAAAATCATAATCAGAATTATCATTAGAATCAAAATTAAAACATTAAGATTAAAATTTAAATTAAAAAATAAACAGTACAATTGATATTAAAAATTCAAAACGGTAGAACGAGATAACAAGTGCAATAAAAGAACATTCCAAAATTGTTATAGTGGCAGGTACATGTGGCAAGTAAAAATTAATTAGAAACACAAAAATAACTATCTGTGTGGTTCTTTCCTTATAAGACCATTTCAGACATCAATCTACATATATGGTCTTCACATGATCTGACCAAGATTATGTCTGGACTTAAGCCTGTGATTTCTGAGTTGTTTTTGGACTTTCTACTCAGTGCGATTCTGTAACTAACTCGCCGTGAAAACTTAGGTGAAGTGAGCTGTCATTCCAACTAATGCTAGAGATTGACACTATTGACAGCTCACTCTAAGCTCATTTCACCTAACTTTTCACGGTGAGATTTTTACAGAATCAATCGCCTGATCTAGTTTTTAAAACATAATTAACGTGTAAAAGTTTTTGCGCATACCTCTTACAGAAGTAAAATCATTTATCACTAAGGCTGAGATATAAAACATGACTTAGTACGTACTTTGGTTAAGCGTCAATCTTGTCTTTGTCGCACAACTGTCAAACTACAAGTGAAAGATAGAGACGGGTACGTATCTGCTTCAGTACTTACTACGTATTACTCAACGTCGTAACGTTTATTAAATAAATCTCGGCCATAAAAAAAAGTCAGGATGGTCACACTTCCAAAAGGTTTTTTTTTCTCTCAAGGAACTGTTCTTACTACTTATCTATCTATATCTATATACTTATAATAAATCTGTAGAAGTGAAAATTCTGTACATTGAAAATATCAAAAAAATAAATGGCAGGGGGTGTTACTAGACCGACACCGAACCCAAAAATGTGATTAAAAAAATTTTTGTCTGTCTGTCTGTCTGTCGGTCTGTCTGTCTGTCTGTCTGTCTGTCTGTCTGTCTGTCTGTCTGTCTGTTTGTTCAGGCATCACGCAAAAACTACCGGTTCGATTACGATGAAACTTGGTATAATTATTCTTTAATATCCTGGGCACCACACTGGGTACTTTTTATGCCGGAAAAGTATCTTCTAAATATATAAAACTCAAAGGTGACTGACTGACATAGTGATCTATCAACGCACAGCCCAAACCACTGGAGGGATCGGGCTGAAATTTGGCATGTAGGTAGATGTTATGACGTAGGCATCCGCTAAGAAAGGATTTTGATCAATTCTACCCTCAAGGGGATAAATTGGGGATGAAAGTTTGTATGAAAAATCTTATTCCTTGAGTTAATAAACTGGAAACTTAGCACGAATACTTATCTAAATAAATTATGAAGATTGACAGTTTTTTTTTCTTCTAAACTACCCCCTAATAAGGGATTGGAGGGTTTCAAAGTTTGCATGGAAGAATTTTAGCGCGCAGTCCGGTTGACTCGAAACTCAGTATTTATACGTAATATTGAAAGTAAAGAATAATGTGTATCAGGGTTTTTTGAAAATCTACCCCTGACGGGCCGAAATGGGGTAGTCAATTTTTCAGGGGAGGATTTTATTGCATGGCTTGATTAACTCGAAAATTAGTATAAATAATCTTTGAGTCAAGTAATGAATACATCCCAAACGATTTTTTTTTAATTCCACCCCTGTGGGGGTGTAAAGCGGGGATACAGTTTATATGAAAAATCTTATTCATTTAGTTAATAAACTTGAAATTTGCCTAAGTAAGTAATAAAGTTTATCATTATAAGTTTTTCAAAGCTACCCCTCAAAGGGGGATATAGGGGTGTTAAGTTTATGTCGAAGAAATTGAATGCGCGGTCTGAGTAACTCGAAACTCAGTATTGATACCTAGTTTTCACAGAAAATAATTAATAATAAATATGTAAAGTTGTCGAAAATTTACCACTGACGGGATAAAAACGGGTAAATCGGTTTTTAAGGGGAGGATTTGAACTTGAAACTGTATGTTACATTTTCACGCCTAAACCACTGAACTTCTGATTTGGCATAGATATAGATGGCATCCTGGGGAAGCACATACTTTTTATCCTGTTACTGCACGTTCCCGTGGGATAATTTCCGACATCCACGCGGGCGAAGCCGCGGGCAGAAGCTAATTTTCCTTCTATTCATCATCATCATCTGCCTAGCCTTTTCCCAGCTATGTTGGGTCGGCTTCCAGTCTAACCGGATTCATCCAAATACCAGTATTTTACATGGAGCGACTGCCTATCTGACCTCCTTAACCCAGTTACTGGGTAATACGATACCCCTTGGTAAGACTGGTTGTTAGACATTCAGGCTTCTGATTACCCGTTATTTTCCTTCTATTAACCAGTAATAATAAAGTCGGCATTGTACATCCTTTTCAACATAAGTAAGCTTAAGGTCACCCTGAATGTCGGAGCTTAAAAACATTTATGTAAATCTACGTTCATTAAACCTAACGAACGTAACAGTTGGGGGATTACGACGGACTCATATACAGCTTCATCCCTTTGGCACAGAGTTTTTTTTTTTGTATATTTTACACACATACCTACCTACATGTTGTGACAGAATAGCCGTTGGTGAAGTGAATGGATTGAGTTCGGCGTTTGAAAACTGAAATTTGTTGGTGTTTCTTTTGTTTTCATTTTCGTCCCAAAATACATTTTTTTTTTCTAGTTTGCCTGTAGGTACAGTCTATTCATAGGTATTTTACCTCTGAGTTTGCAGCACTTTATACTCCTTGTAATAAGGTTGCCATCAGAAGCTATTGTAAAGGTTGTCTGGTAAGGAAAACCTTATGGCATGCAAGCTGGCAGA
Organism: Apamea sordens; assembly: GCA_945859715.1. NCBI lineage: Eukaryota > Metazoa > Arthropoda > Insecta > Lepidoptera > Noctuidae > Apamea > Apamea sordens. Next base: position 16,306,528 of record OX243999.1, read on the forward strand.
AAAATGATTCAGATTGCGTTCGATCACTCAATCGAATTTAGAAACAATTTTGTGAAAGGTGCGTAAAAGTCCTCTTGAAATTCACATAAACTCACTTTTTATTCCCATGGGGTTGGCAGAAACTACAGAACGCCACCTCCTACGACCCTTACAAAAAAAAAACCCTGAGGAAATATAATAAAAAAGCATCACCTCTGTACCTATTTTTTCTGTTCTGTTTTTCATTGTCTGTTTAAATATGTGTGTACATAAATGGTAAAATAAATAAATAAATAAAATTCAATATTGCTTCTTAAAACAAGCAAACTTAAAATTCATACATAAATTGAGGATGAGCAAGAACAACTACCGAGACAGGTTGAACTCATGTCTTAAACACCGTAACAACTTATTTCCGTTTGGTTAAGTCCTTCAAATGGCAAGACTAGCCAGCTGATACATTGAATGAACGAATTTAATCTTTTTTTCTTAACATCAAGGAGAAACTAATTGACCCTGATTATCGTTTAAGAGGAAGAGATAAAATCATTGCAGTATTTAAAATTCGATTGCAGAAGTCTTATACAAGGCGGAGACGACAATACGACAGTAAATTAAACTGTGCATATTTAATGATGTTCCCGTTCGCAGGGTGTAAATGTGACAATTTTGCCAGTCTTCTGGGCACGTTTTCGGATGATAGACATGCGGACGAGTACTTCGACGCCTAAGTGTCCCTTTGTTTTTGTATGTATTTGTATAGTTAATTAGTTAGCGTAAATAGTTATTCCTATTATTTCGTCATAGAATCGGCATTGCCATACAACGTTGCAATGCTGCCAGCCTTTTTGCACAGCAATGCGGACGAATTTTTTGATACCCTTTGATTACTTGCACTCCTTTTTATATACTTGTACATATTATTATTTCCTTTATTTTATTTAAATACTTATAATTTACATTTTTAAATATTTTTATAAACAAAAAATATAAAAAAGAACATTTAAAAATATAAAAAATAGTAGCCCGCCGGTATCGGGAACAGGGTCCAAGCTACCGGCGCGGCGAGGCGGTCAGGGCTCCAGAGAGAGGAACCTCCTGACAATGCGAGCCGTGTCCAGAAGTACCGCTTTCTGAATCAAGCCCTTGGTCCAGCTGCCCAGCGAGAGCATATTTTTTTTTAAGAATGTTAGCTTTTAAATGATGTTCATCATCATCTGCCTAGCCTTTTCCCAACTATGTTGGGGTCGGCTTCCAGTCTAACCGGATGCAGCTGAATACCAGTATTTTACATGGAGCGACGCGGTTTTTTTTTGGATGGCTTTTAAATGATGTTATCTATACAAATAAGAAGAACTATTCGATTTAAAACAAACGATCCAATCATCAATCACAAAAAGAACTATACGACCTAAAAAAAAGCCTCAAATAAATCCATCCACGAACATCACTTACAAAACAAAAGACTGGAGTGGCTAAAATTAAAATGTTCAAAGCAATTCCGTACTAATGGAGCACAGTGATTAATGTTGCCGCCGACATTATTTTAATGAGGATAAATTGCATATTTGAGTGTCCCCACTAATAGCTTCCTTAATTCTTTCCCTGCTTTCTTAAGCTTGGATTAACTATCGGACCCATTGAGGTCCTCGTTTAAATTTTCGTTCGCTTCAAGTGACTGCACGGGCGATAAATCTATCTATCTACATATACTAATAAGAAAGCTGTTGTTGTTAATAAGAAAGTTTGTTTCTTTGTTTGAATGCGCTAATATATGTATGTATAAGTTGTACTCATCTGCTTAGCCTATTCCCAACTATATTGGGGTCGGCTTCCAGTCCAACCGGATGCAGCTGAATACCAGTATTATACATGGAGCGACTGCCCATCTAACTTCCACAACCCAGTTACTGGGTAATACGATACCCCTTGGTAAGACTGGTTGTCAGACTTTCGGGCAATATATAAATTGTACAGATCAAGCTACTACAATCTGTCAAATTTCTTTGATAGATATTCAACTCTAACGCTAAAGTATTAAGGTTCAAGGTTGATTGAGAAAATTTGACAGTTTCGGGTAGCTTGACCTGTTGGCGTCTGTACTAAATAATATAATTTGTACTACAGTATCCTGTAGGGCTTGTTAAGGCAACATTACACGGTTCACTTAATCTTTTTAAATGATGCCACCAATATTAATAATGCACGGCTAGAGTCTATCTATCGGTCGGATTTGAAAAATTAGTTTTGCTTTTGATAGCCCAATCCTTGAGGAAGGCTATAGGTTATTTGACAACAATACAGAAGCTAGTCTTTAATATGGACGGAACAAGGACTCCTTGTCCCTTTACTCGGTAGTAAAGGGACTAGGAGTCCTTGTTCCGTCCATATTAAAGACTAGCTTCTGTATTGTTGTCAAATAACCTATAGCCTTCCTCAAGGATTGGGCTATCAAAAGCAAAACTAATTTTTCAAATCCGACCGATAGATAGACTCTAGCCGTGCATTATTAATATTGGTGGCATCATTTAAAAAGATTAAGTGAACCGTGTAATGTTGCCTTAACAAGCCCTACAGGATACTGTAGTACAAATTATATTATTTAGTACAGACGCCAACAGGTCAAGCTACCCGAAACTGTCAAATTTTCTCAATCAACCTTGAACCTTAATACTTTAGCGTTAGAGTTGAATATCTATCAAAGAAATTTGACAGATTGTAGTAGCTTGATCTGTACAATTTATATATTGCCCGAAAGTCTGACAACCAGTCTTACCAAGGGGTATCGTATTACCCAGTAACTGGGTTGTGGAAGTTAGATGGGCAGTCGCTCCATGTATAATACTGGTATTCAGCTGCATCCGGTTGGACTGGAAGCCGACCCCAATATAGTTGGGAATAGGCTAAGCAGATGAGTACAACTTATACATACATATATTAGCGCATTCAAACAAAGAAACAAACTTTCTTATTAACAACAACAGCTTTCTTATTAGTATATGTAGATAGATAGATTTATCGCCCGTGCAGTCACTTGAAGCGAACGAAAATTTAAACGAGGACCTCAATGGGTCCGATAGTTAATCCAAGCTTAAGAAAGCAGGGAAAGAATTAAGGAAGCTATTAGTGGGGACACTCAAATATGCAATTTATCCTCATTAAAATAATGTCGGCGGCAACATTAATCACTGTGCTCCATTAGTACGGAATTGCTTTGAACATTTTAATTTTAGCCACTCCAGTCTTTTGTTTTGTAAGTGATGTTCGTGGATGGATTTATTTGAGGCTTTTTTTTAGGTCGTATAGTTCTTTTTGTGATTGATGATTGGATCGTTTGTTTTAAATCGAATAGTTCTTCTTCTTGACTAGGAGACCTTGTCTCTGTACTCGGTAGTAAGTCCTTGTTCCGTCGGATCAACAAAATAAAAGCTTAAAAAAATGCGCGTTTATCTTATAATTTTAGGCCATTATCTTTTAATTACTAGAAAAGGTTGCATGTCACAAACTATGCATATCATGAAATCTATGCTACTGTATTTTTTTTTTTCAGGAAGAAAATGGAGTTATTTTTTGTTGAATTAGGCGCTTAATCGCTAAGAATTATAAAACAATATAATTTAAATAGATACATTTCTAACGTGCGAACTTTATTGCGTTTTCTTTTAACTTGACGATAAGGTAAGGCGGTCACCCTTCTTTCTAATTTCAACAGCTGAAAACATCGAAAGAGCCAGTTAGGACTGCAGCTGCTCTTGAATAAGTGAAGTGTTGAGCTTAAAACATGCAAGCTAATATTTGTTGCCGTGCAAAAATTTAGTTTATGGTTTTATATAGTTTTTGTACAGACGCCAGCACATCAAGCTACTACAATCTGTCAAATTTCTTTAATAGATTTTCTACTTTATCGCTGAAGCATTAAGGTTCAAGGTTGATTGGGAAAATTTGACAGTTTCGAGTAGCTTGACCTGCTGGCGTCTGTACTTTTGGCGTAACAGACAGCGTTCTTAACACATACTCGCATGTTTAATTTATAAAGTTAATGAAGAATTTATCTTTTCTGCGAATGCGATGGGGCCGAAAGGTTCTGGTGAGGCTACCGCGTACCGGAAGACGCAGCGTTGGAAAGCCTCCCACAAGGTGGACCGATGACCTTGTGAAGGCCTTAGGAATCCGCTGGATGCCGGAAGCACAGAACCAGTCGAGAAGTGGCGGTGCTTGGGGGAGATCTAAGTCCAGCAGAGGACGTCATTCGACTGATGATGATGTCTTCATCTTCTTGTCTTTTCTTGTTTTGTCTTCATCGTTTGTCTTCTTCAATTTACGGGAAAAATGTCCTAAATTAAATTCAGCACATATTCCCATATTTTTTAACCCATCGGAAAAAAATATTCCACCTATAAAATAATACATGATGCAAGATAATTCAAAAACAAACTCCAACAAAGGTCTGAAACTTGGAGCGTAAAAAGTGACAAATTACAAGTTATTTAAAAAGAAAGTTCCCTAAGAATGTTGGAACTTAATCACAGGGTCGATTAAAACTTTGTGATGTTGTTCAAACACCATGGGGATAATTTAGAAGTTTTTATTACTTATTGATTAACAGGAATTTCTCACAGTTCTGCCTGGTTCTATGTAATTTTCGAGCTGGTTTATTTTATTTATTTTACCATTTATAAACATTAAAATAATTATGTTTATAAATGGTAAAATAAATAAAATAAACCATATGTAATGGAGAAGCTATGTCTGTCTCTCGTTAACATCAGGCATAATTTAATTACTGTGGGCGTACTATGGGTAGTGTTGGTTTTAGCGCAATAGTAAAACGGTTTGCAGCTCAAATCAGATTACAATTCACGAACAAGTCAGTAACAAAAGCCAATCACACAATGTAGGTCCACAACTCAACGATACGGAATCGCGAAACAGTTTCTAAACACATGTTGTTCGTACAATGCCCAATGTTTCAATGATCTAGAGAGCTCTGCTCACGCCATTCTTGTAGCTCTCTGTCCACCCCACGAACTCAGGCTAGACTCTGTCTAGCGCCACAAGATGGCGCTGGCGTTCCGAATAAACGAATAACTCTCTGACATATGTATAAACAGACAAGAAAAAACAGAACAAAAAAATAGGTACAAAGGTGATGCTTATTTCATAAGAAAGCTCTACCAGCATACCTGCGATAGGACAATGGATACAGAGATGTAGACAGCGTGTGAAAGAGTAAAGGAGACACAAAAGTAATACATAAAATCTGGTTAAAGTTACATGATGTTGTAGTAGCTTTGTTAGTCATAGGCTAACCATATGGGAACCTGGGTTCGATCACCAACAACCCAATCACGTAACACACTGCCAATCTGAATCATTTTGAAGGATATTGCTAATCCATTGCTTCATGTGTTCGAAAAATGTATCTGCTCAACAACGTAAATATCGCAATGAATGTTTTTGAACTGTCATAATGAAAGTCATTGCTACTATTGTTACTGTTAATGTGTTACGCAATTAGCCCGCTGGTTTATGTTATTTAATATTTCAGTCGCTTTGTTGGTATAGTGGTCTAATAATCCTAAGGGTTGGATCTTCGATCAATAATAGCACTAGATTCCCGATAAGCGCTTCAAAAAACGGCCCGAAAAATCAGACCACAAATACTTTTGTGGTCTTATTTCAAATTAGTATGTTTTTAACCTTATTACTTAGATTTTAACTTTCATCTATACATTAATAAAATAGTAACGAAAGAAAAACTGTACATTGAGAATTTTCGAGAAAAAATAAGTGGCTTTTGTTAGAAAAACGTAACTGATGACAAAAAGTGACTTTTTAGAATTTTTGTCTGTTTGTCTGTGTGTATGGTACGGCTTCACGCCAAAACTACTGGAGAGATTGAATTGAAATTCAGCAAAAATGTTCTTTGTAAACCAAGGAAGGCTTTAGGCTACATATTATCACGCCGTATGTTATGGGAGGTAAGCAATATTGATTTTAAAAGGTTTTTGTTCGTAATTTAATGCACAAAATAATTGAATGCACAAAATGACATGTTATTTATTTAGTAAATAATAATTTAACTCTGGAAACATATTATCACGCTATCACTACTACGGGGGAGGAGCTGTGAATCTTTATTTTTCTTACGTATTCTGTGACAGCGTGTAATCTAACGACGCATATTTAAATGTTGTTTTTGAGTAAGCCATGCTATTATCTAGCTTTACACTATAAAAACAACGCCATTTAAGTAACTTGGGCAGAGAAACACAGTTTAATGAATATTAGTAGTATAAAGACAATTTTGAAGCAGCGCCATCTATGAGATTTCATAAAAATCAAATCAAGTTACAAGTTAACACTTTTTGGAAATTAATAATTTAAATTTGATCATGTTGGCGAGTATAGTAGTTAGTTATTTTTAAAATTCATAGATGGTAATGTGCATTTTCTTCTTAAAGTTGTATCGTATAGTTCGTTTAACGTGGCATTTTTCAGGCTCTGTGAAGTCGACCAGTTTGCGAGATCCCTTACGTATGACGAGGTGCCTTCATATTACACGTACGACAAGCAAAGGGGTGTATTTAACCGACGTCGACGAGGAGGTGCTGTGGAAGGTTTTCCGGGAATTTTCAAGGACACCGCATTGGGTAGGGTTTATACCGTACATCCGAATAATGGCGAATGCAATTTTCTGCGGTTGTTACTTCACACTGTCCGAGGCCCAATGTCTTTCGCCTTTCTGAGGACATTTGATGGCGTGGAGTATCCCACTTACCGCGCAGCCTGCGTAGCACGCCACCTTCTCGACGGTGACCAAAATTAGGATGACACCCTCGCGGAGGCGTCAGTGACAGTCCCAGCTGCATGCGTCATCTGTTTGCCGTCCTCTTGGTGTTTTGTGGAGCCGCGAACCCGGTAGCTTTGTGAGAGAAGTATCGCCATCATCTGTCTGAAGATTTTCTACGAGCTTTGAGGCGTGTTACTGAAGACGAAGTCGAAGTAACTGATGAACGCGTGCTGAACACCTGTCTCAGTTCACTTCAAGATGTGGAAATTTCTATCGGCGGCAATCCACTGATCGAATATGGGTTATCAGCTCCCCAATCATCACCGCATAAAGACCATGGAACTCGGGAGTATAACGCGGATACAAATTACGATCCGGGCGAAATGACCACCATACGAAATGACTATGTCGCTTTGTTCTCTTCAGAGCAAAAACATATTTATGACACCGTCCTTGAAAGCGTTGGGCAAAACCAGGGTAAAATGTTTTTCTTGGATGCTCCTGGTGGAACAGGGAAAACATTTGTTACCACTGGCATACTTGCAGAGGTCAGGAGGCAAGGCAAAATTGCTATTGCTGTAGCGTCGTCGGGAATCGCTGCCACACTACTTCCGGGCGGCAAGACAGCACATGCCATGTTTAAAATTCCCATCGATTTAGAGAGCGCTGAAACGCCTGTTTTTGGTGTGTCACGTAACAGCAATAAGGGACACGTGCTCAAGGATTGCTCTCTGATCGTATGGGACGAGTGTACGATGGCCAATAGGAAGGCAGTTGAGGCCGTGGACAGAACCCTGCAGGACATCCGCAGGAACGAACATTTGATGGGTGGTGTCACAGTTCTGTTCAGTGGCGATTTCCGGCAAACGCTTCCCGTAGTGACGCGGGGATCGAGGGCTGACGAGGTGAATGCTTCGTTGAAACGATCTTCGTTTTGGTCACGAGTTCGTACGCTGCTCTTGACCATTCATATGAGAGCTCAGCTCGGCGGCAATGCATGTGCTCAAGAATTCTCCGATGTCCTTCTAAGTCTTGGCGAAGGCACTCTACCAGAAGAGAGAGGTGGACAGGTGGTGCTTCCAGAGTCTCTCAGTAGAGTGGTATCCAGCTTAGAAGAACTCATTCGCTGTGTGTACGGGGACATCAGTCGTATACCGCACCAGCAGAATTCTTGGGTGTGTGAGCGGGCCATTTTGACGCCCAAAAATAATCAGGCTGCAGCAATTAATGAATGCATTCTCTCAGAAATTGAGGGGAATGAAGTGGTCTACACCTCGATAAACACTGTTGTCGAGCAAGATGACGCCACACATTATCCCGTGGAATTTCTGAACTCCCTGTCAGCAAGTGGAATTCCAGCGCATACCATCAAGCTGGAGGTCGGTGTCCCGATTGTGCTTCTTCGGTACCTATCTCCTCCGAAGTTGTGTAACGGGACCCGCCTTAAAGTCATCTCGCTCCACAGACACACCATTGAGGCGGAAATTCTTACGGGTTGTGGCGTCGGCGAGGCAGTATTTATACCACGCATTCCTTTCATACCTCATAACTACCCGTACCAGTTCAAGCGCGTACAGTTCCCCGTGAGTGTTTGCTTCGCGATGACCATCAATAAGTCGCAGGGGCAGACACTGAGGGCAGCGGGTGTCGACCTCAGGACAAGTTGCTTCTCACACGGGCAACTGTACGTCGCTTGCTCTCGCGTCACCAGTCCTGACTCTCTTTATATTTTGGCTCCTGGCAGCATAACTACCAACGTAGTTTATAGGGAAGTGTTGTAAGGTATGATACCTTTGTACGTATTTTTACTCTTTTGTGTCCTGGAATGTATTCCTGCATTATTTTCTCTATTTCCTTCAGTCACATCTTATGACTGAACCAGCAGGATTCCCATATAACTCTCTTCACTTGCTTCGCTTCACTTGCTTCGCAAAAAAACTTATATTTTAATGCATTTTTAAAAGTTGTTTACTTATAATGCTATAGCGACACTGGCATCTTAGGTATTTTTGGTGCTGTAGAGCCTTCACACAGACGACGTCGCGGGCGGCAGCTAGTTTTAGAATAAATTACTGAAAATTTAAAAATAGAATGATCTTATTTTCAAGCGACATTTTAAATATATTTTGCAATGGTAATTAAACTTTATGTTTAAGCATTAAGGTTTATAATAAACTGAAGTTGTTAATATTATTAAACTTTTTTCTAAGAAATGTACATGTTTACGTGTGTGCAAACGTGGCCACTTGAGCGACTGATTTTTGTTCCTGATCCTTAATCTAGTACTATTATTGATCGAAGGGTTGGGTACAAACTCTGCGGAAACCAAACATTTACGCGCGGGTTTCTTTCTTTTAAATAATAACATTCCCTGGCGAATTCCACATTTTATTCATGTGTAGGCAATCAAGTTTATGTATTAATCTCCTCGACTTATATTTGGTTATTTATATTGTTTGTTATTTGGCTTTTTTTACGGAAACGCAGTACTTAACTCAGTCCGATTTAATTTAATGTAGCTAAAGGAATTAATTCCTTTGGCTATATTTTTTATTTACAGTCTCCTGTAAGTGGCTAGTTCACTACAGGAAGGAAGGGACTAGGGACGACCTGGTACAAATTTGTACCGCTTATGGTACACATAATAAGTATCATCTCGTCCTAAAGAAGTTAATCCAAAATCTCCGAAATTAGTTACTTTATGTATATATTATGTTTATACAATAATATTATGTTGTTAGAGAGCTATAATTTAATACCTAAAGGGTCCGTTCACCAGATTGGGCAGTTTTATTGTTTTTTTTTTTTTTTTAACTGGTAAACGCACATCGAAAATCTGAGCTCGTCCGCTTACGTCTTGTACAAACTGTCCTCAGAACTTAACCAAGATACGTTGGTGACGGCCTATCATGGGCACTTCTGCGCTATGGAATCATATATTGGCGTAACTCTACGGACACAAAAATAACATTTAAAGCCCAAAAGAGGGCTGTGTTCGGGCTATGTTTAAGTTACAATCGCTTGCACTCGGCAAAAACTGCCCTCATGGGGAAAAGCTTTTTTGTATGGCCCCAAAAATATACAACAAAATACCACAGTCATTAAAAGCTATGTCAACCAATTAATTTGATAATAAAATTTGAAATCTATTTACAGAAGTGTTATTATAATATAAACGACTTTTTGACAGATACCTTTTGACATGCTTGAAATTTTATATTATTATTTCTATCTTATTAATATTCGCATAAAAATTTAATAATGAATGTTAGTGAACCAGTCTTTAGTCTTTGGTTCATTGAATTAATTATATTTTTGTTACAAAAAAAAAACATTTTTTACGCCTGGTCGGTCAAAACATGTAAGGACTTTTAACCTTAATTTAAGATCTTGCATGCTTGATTTGTATGTAAACGCATGTATAATAAATGAAGTATCTTTATATTTAGTAGGGCATCTGTCTATGTGCCTACCCCTTCGGAGAACAAAGGCGTGATGTTATAATATAGTTGTAGTTTAAATCGTAGTGTTGTAATGCCGATTCGGTCTGTGGAGTTTCTATACGAGTGGATAACATTATAATGCGACAGACTATCTCTCATTGGTATGCAAATTGTTCTACCTATACATTTGATTAGATTTTGGCATTGACAATAGGTGCTAAAAATCCTTGTATGTCTAAACAATGTACTAAAGAACTGTCCCGTTCGTTGCCCGTCGCAAGCATGACTGCTGAGCGTGAGGTCTTAGGTTCGATTCCCGGGTCGGGGATTTAATATCTTACAACAGACGGGAGTTTGGAAGTCGGCGGTGGGATATCCGTGTCTCCGAAAGCACGTAAAACCGTTGGTCTTGCTCCTGATCTCTCCGGTCGTATCAGATTGCCGTCCCATCGGACTATGAGAGTGAGGGAAGAGTGAGTGCACCTGTGTCTGTGCGCACACGCTTGCACTATAATATCTCCCGCGCCGAAGGCTAGTCTGTGTTGAAATTGACCGCCGTGGCCAAAATTCGTGTTTCGGTCATGAACGACCAAATAATAATTATTATTATAGAACTAAGTCTAAGCTGACATTAATCTGTTTCAAACTTAAATTGTTGGATTGATTGGAAGACAGATTATAGGTAACTCGAAACTTGGAATAATTAATTTTAGTTTCAAAGTATGAGATACTACATTACTTGCGTCATTTTCTGTAGATAAATTGTATCTACAGAAAATCTGTACTAATCTCCGTGCTCAAATCGGACCAGCTCGCGAACGCGGAGGATTTTAAATATTATTTTATAATTTTAATACCGGACGAAGCAAACGAAAATCCGTCCGGTAATATTGAGTTCGGACCGAAATATGCGTCTGAGTTTGCAATTTGCATATTTTATAGTTATGGCCGAATGCGGTGAATAAGCTCTTAATCCAATTGAACTAAGTGGATTTTTTGTTATTTGTTTTCATAAATGTTCAGGTTCTGGTTAAGTAATAACAGTCGCACGGGCAATTGCTCCGTGGATGGGTAACCACCCTTACATTCCAATTTAAGACGCGTCCGTGCCTCGGAAAGCACGTTAAACTGTTGGTCCCGGCTGTCATTTGTAGATCTTTGATAGTCGTTACGGGTCGTCATCCCGAAAGTCTGACATCCAATATTACTAAGGGGTAAGTATCGTATTACCCAGTAACTGGGTTGTAGAAGTTAGATAGGTAGTCGCTTCATGTAAAATACTGTTATTCAGCTGCATCCGGTTAGACTGGAAGCCGACCCCAACATAGTTGGGAAAGGCTAGGCAGATGTTGAAATGTTATGTTACAAGGACAAAAACGTTGCGTATCAGAATGAAGAAAAAGTTTAAATCTTGATAACTGTCCAATTTTTTTAGGTATAGAAAAACTTTAGAACTCACACGTTCGGTTCAAACACCTTTTAAAATTTGCGTAGAACGACTTGTCTCAGCCTAGTTCTCTACTTGCTTTTTGGTGGAATTCCATAGAGAGCGACACTTAACATAAATGTCCTCGGTATGACTTGTGTCGGTACTCAGAGTCGTTACTTGTCAATCACGCAGTCTCGTTAATCGACAGCTAATAAATTTGAACCCTATCAGCCACTTGACAGTTTCACAATGAAAAAATGAAATGTACTAATCAATCTCTTACTTGCTTCAATCTGCGACGTAATTGTGTAACACACTTTACAATGGCAATGTCTTTTTGACAGTTCAATAATATTCATTGCGTTATTATTTGGGTTGTCGATCAGACGAAACAAATGAAGCAATGGATTAGCAATTTCCTGTGGCTCGTCGGAGCACACCATCTGACTAACAATAGGTTGTACCTGTAGCGACCCAGCTGGCTTTTAAGTCGGTCAAGAGATTTCCAGGTGGGCCATGGTAGTTGGTGCCCCCCTGGGAGCTTTTTTTCAGGCTCAACATACTCAGCTAGAGCGGGATGTTTGCTTATTAGAGCAACTGTGGAGCCATATCACAAAAGATGCATCACCTCTTGTCGTGCCCTCTTTTTTCTCTTTTTAAAACACATGATATGGAAGACTTTTGCGACGCCAACGCTAACGCTGTCGAAGTGACCGAGTTCTGGTCGAAGCTTATATAAAATTAATAAAGGGAACCATCGATATGACGAAGAAGAAAAAGCAATTTCCCTTAAAATCAAAGTTTTTGCAGTACTTAGGAACAGAAGTGATATAAGTTTTCATGTAATGGTAGAAAATTGGTCCTTTGAAGTCTTTGAACCCTTTCAATGCAAAAGGCCCAACCACCAGTCCTGCATGAACTTATATAATTAAAATCAATGAGTTGGAATCGTTTTGTAATGGCGTGAACGGAATCTATTAGAACTAAAATCATGTACAAGTGGACGTTGATTACAGCACGTTCATTCAATTAGTGGGCGTCCATTATTACGGCTATTATTTTAAAAGCATTGCCTGTAACAGCTAGAAACAATCGGGTATTAAATCGCTTTTTTACCTTTATGAACACGTCATTCACGTGAGGTTTTTAGCGGCTTTCACATATGTAATGTCACGTTATGGTAGTCTTGCTGAAGCATGGCGTTATGTGTTGGGGAACTTTTGGTCCCAAAAGGGATAGGCAGGGTGTAATTATAAACTGAGTCCTACGTGCAAACTACAATCAATTAACACTGTTAGTGAGGAAAAGTCCACTGCATTCATTCCTAAAGTAGCACATATTTCCCCATCACAACATTCAGCAAACCACCATAGAGTTTGCGTTACCCAGAGTTCCCGCTATCTGGGCCTGCCGCGTTGCCATTTGCTGCTGTTTGGGACCCACTGAGTAGTTATTTTAGCCCATAAGTCCTTCGGCATAAGAAAATTGTAATATATAATTTTTACGTGACACAATTAGTCTCAAAATGCCATTTTGAATTTAGTGTTACTAGTTAGTAATTATTTAAATTTCCTTTAAACAAATTAGTAAACTGTTATTTGTACCTACTCATGATTAAATTCAACAAAACAGCTGAAACCTTTAAACGCTGTACATTCCACATAAAACGTTTTTTCACATTATCCAATCAAAGACCGCTCCTGTACTCGTCGAATTAACAATGTCGCGTTCGCGTCACAGTGCGCGCACGCATCTCTACAGTACAGTCAAAACTATCGTGTCACGCGCACCCAAATTATGTTCCATTATGTTTTAGTGGTTTTATAACAATAGTAGCTTTTAGTTGTTTTGTAATAGTGGTTTTTAGTGGCCGTTGTGTTTTGTGTGAGTGTGGTTTAACGGGTGGTCAGACAAAATGGGATATAAAGTGACTGTTTTGTGTTTTTGTTTAGTTTTTGGTAAGTTTTTTTTTTTTTTTTAGATTATGATGTCTTTTTGGGTCCAATTATTGTTATTGATATATTTTTTATAAGACCGTAGTACCTAATCATTAAATTGTACCGAATGTTATTTTAATATTTTTTAAACTTTATTACTTACTAAAACGACGTCATCAATCACTTCTCCCTCCTACTCTTATAGCCAAAAGTCAAAACTTTCCTCACGTCATTTTCCTCATTCCTCCAAATAACATGCATGATAACCGAATTCCACACAACATTTCAGTCACATCATCAGGATCAGTAACAGATACTAACAGGAGATCGCAGCTGCATTTACTGGCCTTCCACTTAAATATTCTGGTGAGGACCTAAATATAAGAATTGCCGGTTGCACAGGTAACCAAACGATACCACAAAACCCCGCTCACTACCGCCTGACATTAGGGACTGCCAAACTATTGCAGTTTTCAAAAGAACAGTGACAGAACACTATCTGTCCACTTCATCATAGTTGTGTATGTATTTATTTTATTTTAGAAGTATTTATGTATGTTTATTTGTATGTATGTTAGTATATTCTCGTAATTTTTGTTCAGTTTTTAAGTGAATTGTTTTTTTATTTTTTATTCTATGTATTATTTTTTGTCTCCTTTGTTCTATCACACGCTGTCTACATCTCTGTATCTATTGTCCTATCTCAGGTATGCTGGAAGAGATTTCTTATGAAATAAGCATGACCTCTGTACCTATATTTTCTGTTCTGTTTTTCAATGTCTGTTTATATGTGTCAGTCCAAGCGAAAAGGGTCCAGTGCGCGGCATTTAGTTTCCGAGATATAAGAGGTTTTGTAAAGTTGGGTATAAAAATTGCATTTCGCGATTTTAATTGGTTATAAATAAATGCTCAATTATCTACAATTTCATATAGTAAATGACTATATACGATGTTTCTAAGTACCAGAAACTTTATGAAAAAAGTTTACTAAAAAGGTACCAGTGGGTGGCATGTCGATATTCTGGGAATAAAATACGTTTGTAAATTGGGCCACTGTATTTCTTGACAGGATTTAAAGTCAGTTTATTTGGTGTTGCTGCAGAGCCTTTGAGAAAGTTCGTTTTGTACGTAATTCCTGAACCCTGTGCTACTGGGAAAGGAGCTAATGTAATAATTTCAATGCTACATCATTTTTTCGAAAATTTTGGTATAGGCGAAAAAGATGTTGTTTGTCATGCAGATAATTGTGCTGGACAAAATAAAAATAACTATGTCATGCAATATGCAACATGGCGAGTTTTAACAGGCAGACACCGAAGTTTCCGTATATCTTTCCTTCCCGTGGGTCATACGAAGTTTGCACCCGACATGTATTTCGGTCTATTCAAAAAAAGTTTTAGAAAATGGGAATGCAATAACTTAAAGGATATTCTTGCAGCTGCTGTTCAAGCTTGTCCGAAAACAAAATCTATAGTAGCTGTTCTAACTGGTGATGAGAAAGGAGAAACTTTTGTGAAAACTTACGACTGGGCCAATTTTTTTCAACCTGATTGTGTAACTATTAACCAACTTCTGCATTTTAGTCATTTTGAAACAAATGAAGATAATAGAGGGCACATGTTATGTTACAAAAAATATACTGACAGTCAACCAACTGTATCAAAGGTTTTGAACCCGAATAAAGTATACGGTTTTCCTTTAGAAAAATCCCCTGCAGGCATGACGTACGAAAGAAAATCGTATCTTTATAATAAGATTCGTGAATTTGTACGTGAAGAATCTAAAGACATTTTATGCCCGAAACCCATTCCAAATGTTGATGTTGACCACAACTCTGTCCCAACAACATCTGTCGAGTACTCTTTTCAGAAACCATCAATTGAAAAGAGTATTCGACAAAAACCAACATGTTCGTACTGCAAACAGGTTGGTCATAGGAATCAGGTGCGAGGAGGAATTTATTTTTGTCCAAAACGTAAGTTGGAGTCCCAAATAGAATAAGTTTTATTTTTATGTTTGTATTGGCTTTTTTCAAATATTATTGCAACAGAATAATGATTATTTTAGCCACTGGTACCTTTTATGACATTACATAAAAGGTACCAGTGGCTAAAATAATCATTATTCTGTTGCAGTAATGTTTGAAAAAAGCCTGTCTTGTTATTTTGTTAGTTCCTAAATAGAGTAAGAATACTTAATTTTAGTTTTTTATTGTTAATTACTATCGCAATAACTAACTTTTTATTAAATATCGGCAAGTGGACCTTTTTTACTAGACTGTGTATCCTTCTTTTATTTTGATAATAATTGTTTTAGTTTTGATGTCAAAAGTATAATTATAAGTTGATTCTATGGAAAACATATCAATCTACAATAATGAATAAAAATCTACGTAACAAGCAAGTAAAAGTGTGTTTTTTTTTCACTCAAACTTTCAAAATGCTTTTTCTCAAATCAAGCTTTTTCAGAATTTCAACTTCAAATGTCTGATAAAAAAAAACGTGTGCTACTTTTTGATTATTTTTTCAATCCATACTATCAATTGACTATTCTAGATACCGAATCCAGTCTTAACTCAATACCCCACTACTGGACCCTTTATGCCTGGACTGACACATATATGTGTGTATATAAATGGTAAAATAAATAAATAAACCTTCATGATGCAAAGTCAACCATTGTCCAACGAGGGGTTACTTATAACAAGGCTTAGAAAAACTATTCCACCACCTGTTTGGCAAATCATTAAAACTTGTCACGGAAAGATTAAGTATCTATAAAAACAGAAAAGGGTTACCTGGAATGGTTTTCATAAATAACACCAAAGAAAACTGTCACTCGTTTGCTATAAATCTTTTCTATACGTTTTCCAGTAAGGACGGTGCTGATTTTGGGCAAAGAGTGGTTTCAGACATTTCAATTTAATCTGCTAGTAACAACTTTACTGTTTTACTTTTGATGGATGAGCATTTTCAATGGGTAAAGCTTGCATAATGGCTTGATAGATAGAATATACTTTATTTTATTAGAAGCCAGCACTATACAACGATGTAATTTAACATTAACAACTAGCTTCATCTTTTTGACTGACCGACCTTGACAATTCAAAAGTGTCTGTAATTGGTTTAGTTGAAATAAATAGTTTGAGTTTCAGATTGTCCTCCTACATTTGTCACTTCCTTTTACTTTCATATTATGTTATTGTATCTTTTTGATAAAATGTATTATAGATGTGTACCTAATAGAGGTCAAACAAAGTTAATTACTAAGTATCACCTTCAACAGGGGAAGAGCGCCGATGTCTGAAATACTGATATTTTATATCTAGTCCAGACACAGATGGCTAAATAATAACAGCCGCACAGGTCGATCGGTCAGGTTAAGCTACGGTTGCCGTGGTTGGTCTGTGGATAGGTGACCATCTTTACATACCGAGACCCACGTTAAGCCGTTGGTCCCGGCTGTCATTCGTGGATCTTTGACAGTCGTTACGGGTAGTCAGAAGCCCGAAAGTCTGACAACCAGTCTTACTAAGGGGTATCGTATTACCCAGTAACTGGGTTGTGGAGGTCAGATAGGCAGTCGCTCCATGTAAAATACTGGTATTCAGTTGCATCCGGTTAGACTGGAAGCCCTATTGCCAAGTGCTATGGGATATATTTTATGGTATAGTTGAGTTCTACGCGGACGGAGTCGTGGACAGAAGCCATCTAATATAAAGTCTATTAGAAGAAGAATTTTCCAGAAGAATTGAATACTTACTAACAATGTAAGCTCGATATAAATTGCAGAGGTAGGACAGAATGCAATTAAAATAGATTAACAGAACTGCAATGAAGGTAAACGGAAAAAAATACAGAAATGCATATTGTTTAGTGATCTAAGTGATCCTGATTATTTGAATTAATAACTACTGAATGAGAGAAAAACTTAAAAATAAACCTTTTCATCTTGAAAGTAGATATCAAAATTCTAAGGCTGGCCAGTGCTTTGCCAATTTTCTGATAAAAATCTGGTCCTTTTATCCGCATCCGCAATGGAAATTGTTCTTACTGGACTTTTCGCTATGTCGGATTGATGGTTTTCTACTCCAAAAGCAGGAGAGTGTTATAAAATTTCCCCGTATATTATTTATTTATTTAAACTTTTCGCACAAAAGGTACAAAGGCGGACTTAATGCCTGAGGCATTCTCTACCAGTCAACCAAGGGTGGGTGGCATTATTACTAATATTATTTCGTTTATTTATTTATTTACTTATCTAATTACTTTACATTTAACACTTTGAAATATTTTTATAACCAAATAAGAAGTAGAAGAAGCAGAAGTACCGCTTTCTGAATCAAGCCCTTGATCCAGCTGCCCAACGAGAGCCTCGTCAGGTGTTGGTCGAGGCTCTTTGCTATTAAGCCATTGGCGGTCACGACTATCGGCACAATGATCGCTGAGGCCACATCCCACATGTCGACAACCTCGTGACCCAAGTCAAGATACTTTTATTACTACATATTATATTTATACCCGTATAAAGTCCGCATCACTAATGGACAGTTGCACATTTTTTCCCATTGCTTGGCGTGGCATGCACATGGTTTAATAAGCGCCAATTAAAATCAATTATTTAATATCATACCAGGCAATGAAGGGACGTAATGTCCGCTTTATGGTGAACCTTAATAAATACTGATGGCAGGATAAAATAGAGGGTATTTAGCTAAATTAGGACGAGTAATAAAATAGTTTTTTCGACGAAGTTTTTTTTTTAGGTCGTATTGGTTGGTGTCCGTTTTGTTACAAGAAAAGTGGTCCTCGTCTCATTAGACGCTTCCCTTTTTCTAAGTGACTAGTTCTTTTATCCATAATGAGACAAGTTTTGGTCCTACAGAGCACAATTGAATGTCTTACTTTTTGTTTTGTGGTGTGATGGAGGGATGTATCAGTGGAGGTGACTGCCAAGCCTCTAATGGCAATGTTTTTAGTCCTGGGTAAAATTGTGTATTTTGGCCTCTTTTACACTTTTCTATAACGTGCACCTATCAGAAAGGTATGGTCCTATTTAAGGGTGTGGTGCAGACCATCACTAACGGAACCGCAACAAAAAAAATATACAGAGGCCTCCAAAAGTTAGTTAGTTGACATTTTTCCACATCGGCTGTGAGCCTGAGACACACCACGTTATGATGTAGTTCCAAATATTTGAACTGTACACTATAAGGTTTTTATTAACCAATTCAACCTATCATAAAAATAATCAAGTAATCCCTCAGGATAACCTGGTTATTTTTTTTTTTTTCAAATCTTAATGTGGCAGCTGAAGTGGAAAAATGTCAACTAACTTTCGGAGGCCACTGTATATATACTCCTATATATTTGCTGGGGAGTTTGTTTCTCCACTTCTTCTTCCCAGCGAAAGCACTAGGAAGTGGTGAAGGGGTACTGTCTTTTGTAATTTTGACGTACGAAAAGTGCTGATTCTCAGTCTAATTTAAATAAATGACTATTGGTTTAATTTGATTTATTGTACACCAGAAAACACGTAACAAACAAAAAAAAACAAAATTAAAATCGGTTCATCCGTTCGGGAGCTAGACGAGAGAGAGAGACACGTCAAACTTATAACACCCCGTCGTTTTTGCGACGGGGGTTAAAAACAAATGAATAATACACCAGTTACCATACCTAGCTGTTCATCAAAAAACTGTCAGTTACAATAACCTAAAACTAACATTTCTCCATAACCACGCGTATCATATTCCACGTCCCAAATATGGAACATTACGCATTACGAAGCACACAGCCGGCCAATTGAGCGAATTAAGACGCTCCTAAGACTAAGCGTGGAGATAGTGTCCCTTTGTTTGCGTCGCTGGCTGGTTCAATTAGATATTATGTATTTTTAAACGATTCGGTTCCTCCCTAACTGATTCCGAGGAGTTTAAAATGAACCCAATTAAGTTTTTGAACTAGCTTACAGCTGCAATATCAACTGTTACAGTCGCAGGAAATACCTGGATGAGAGACGCACAGAATAGGGAAGTATTTATTTATTTATTTTTAGGAAAACTTACAGCTAAACACATACAGTAAGTAATAGATTATACAAAAATAAGGCCAATTACAAGTTTCCACGTGTAGTAAGTATATACGTATATATAACACAATATAATATATAACCATATATAATACAATATAATATATTATCAAGATGATAAAATGTATAACAGAACAGTAAATTACTATTAACGCTCGAAGAAGCAATTAGATAAAATTTTCTTTAATTTAGCAACACTAGTATTAAAAATGTCGATATCAGCTTTCCAGCAGGTCGTGTATGGCAGAAGAAAGGGGAAGCTTATACCCTGGAGTGAGGGATTCCAGGCTTAAATGATGATGATGATTACAGCTGCAATTACTTGCCTATTTATCAAAAGTTTTGCATGTCTTGGAGCTGGTTGAAATCTATGACTTGTTTCGGTTATTTTAAGAAAACCGCCTTTGTGGTCTTGTGGTATGACCATCTGTCTCAGACCCAGAGGTCCTGGGTTCGATTGCCTGCCAGCGGGAGCAAAATTTTCTGCTAGGTTTAGTTGGTGTTAGGGCTTGTTCTAAGTCCGCCTGGCGAGCTACCACCATCTTATCTAAGTCTGTCACCATAGCAACAATGTTAACAGCATTGTTGTTGTGGATGGGCTGAAATCCACCACGCAGGCCCCGTGCGGCTTGTTAGATGTCAAGCCTCACTGGGCCTGCGTGGTGGATTTCTTCTAGGAGTTCGTTTAGTACTAGGACATGCCAGTTTCCTTACGATGTTTTCCTTCACCGTTTTGAGAGCAGTGGTGATGAAATAATTTACAGAAAGTAAAGCGGTTGTCTGGGTTCGAACTCACGACCTACAACTCGTAAGCCACGGCTACTATCGCTGGGCCACCACTGCTGTCAATATAATATTTAGGGAATCTAATATTTTGAGAATCTGCTATTTTGAGAATCTAATATTATGCGAATAAAGGGTAAGGACAGTAGAGGTTATAAATATTTGTTGTATTCTATTATATTATACTAGCTTCTGCCCGCGGCTTCGCCCGCGTGGATGTCGGAAATTATCCCACGGGAACGTGCTAACAGGATAAAATGTATGTGCTTCCCCAGGATGCCATCTATCTCGCGGGCCCTTTGTGGCTAATTACAATAGAAAACCAATTGGATCTCATTAGTGGTGATTAAGAGGGTACCTATAATTATGATATCTTTACCTAAGTACCTAACTAATTTAAAAAAAAAACTCAATAACAGAAAATTAAATACCTACCTAAATAAACCTATTTCTGATGATAACTAATCTAAACTCAATAAATAAGCAAAATCCCTAAAAACTAATATCTATACGAATGACTAATCCTACCTAACAGTATTATAACCTACGGTCACTACGTACACTATCAAATATACTACCTATACTTTAAAATTAAAATCTATACCTACGACTTATACAAAAATAAACCTAAATAACTCTAAAAACTAAAAGGAATAAAATTAAACTCCATTGCGGGTGACTTAACCTACGAAAAACTTATTATTTGTGGTTGGTACAGTAATCGGTTCTAGGGATCGAACCGCAAAATTAAGTTTGTTTTTTATTGTATATACTTTTCCGGGATAAAAAGTACCCAGTGTGATGCCCAGGATATTAAAGAATAATTATACCAAGTTTCATCGTAATCGAACCGGTAGTTTTTGCGTGATGCCTGAACAAACAGACAGACAGACACAAAAAATTTTTTAATCACAGTTTTGGGTTCGGTGTCGGTCTAGTAACACCCCCTGCCATTTATTTTTTTGATATTTTCAATGTACAGAATTTTCACTTCTACAGATTTATTATAAGTAGTATAGACTACAACAGGATAAAAAAGAGGAAAATTAAAAATATTTGCAATAGGACAACAGGCGGTTTTATCATCTATATTATCGTACTAGCTTCTGCCCGCGGCTTCGCCCGCGTGGATGTCGGAAATTTACCCACGGGAACGTGCTAACAGGATAAAATGTATGTGCTTCCCCAGAATGCCATCTATGTCGCGGGCCCTTTGTGGCTAATTACAATAGAAAACCAATTGTGTCTCATTAGTGGTGATTAAGAGGGTACCTATATGATATCTTTACCTAAGTACCTAACTAATAAAAAAAAACTCAATAACAGAAAATTAAATACCTACCTACCTACCTAATACTGTTAGGTAGGTTTAGTCATTCGTATAGATATTAGTTTTTAGGGATTTTGCTTATTTATTGAGTTTAGATTAGTTATCATCAGAAATAGGTTTATACCTATTTCTGATGATAACTAATCTAAACTCAATAAATAAGCAAAATCCCTAAAAACTAATATCTATACGAATGACTAAACCTACCTAACAGTATTATAAAATAACTTACGGTCACTACGTACACTATCAAATATACTACCTATACTTTAAAATTAAAATCTATACCTACGACTTATATAAAAATAAACCTAAATAACTCTAAAAACTAAAAGGAATAAAAATGAACTCCACTGCGGGTGACCCAACCTACGACAAACTTAGTATTTGCGGTTGGTACAGTACAGACAGTGGTAATCGGGTATAGGGATCGAACCGCAAAATTAAGTTTGTTTTTTATTGTATATACTTTTCCGGGATAAAAAGTACCCAGTGTGGTGCCCAGGATATTAAAGAATAATTATACCAAGTTTCATCGTAAACGAACCGGTAGTTTTTGCGTGATGCCTGAACAAACAGACAGACAGACAGACAGACAGACAGACAGACAGACAAAAATTTTTTTAATCACATTTTTGGGTTCGGTGTCGGTCAAGTAACACCCCCTGCCATTTATTTTTTGGATATTTTCAATGTACAGAATTTTCACTTCTACAGATTTATTATAAGTATAGATTATTAAAAAAAAACAAATTGAATAATCTAAATAGGTAATAAGTGGGTATCCTGTACGTTACATGCCTATACTGATAAGAATGGTCAATTTTGTTTTTTTAAAACCACTTCCTGCGATTACTAAATCTGTTTGCCTAATTGTGGCTATCCTGTTTCTTCCTGCTGATCAAACTTATAATTTTAAACATGCGCAATGTGTGTGGGCATGTACAGTCACGAGCACCAATTATATGTCAACACTTGGCAACTTTCAATTGCGATTTTTTCGTGAAATAACGAATGCAACGTTGAAATACGACACATTACATAAACCTATGGGTTCGAAAATGCTATGTTCGTAACAACATAATATTTCATTCAAAAATAAAGGAGTAAATCGCTTTTGAATAAAGCCGAGTGTATACATACTTTTGCTCGTGACTGTACTTATATAGAAATTTGAATTTTTAGAGGGTCGAAAATCGTGAATCACAGCCTAACTGTATAACTACAGTCTGTTTACAGTTATTTTACCTCTGACTTTGCATCACTGCCAATATCACAGTGATCTTTAATCTCGTGATAATAAGGTTGCTGTTGCGTTGCTGCAACTGTCAAGTCTGTCAAAATTACAGTGATCTTTATTGTTGTTGTAATAACGTTGCTATTGGGTTGCAGCTGTCAGAGGTATTATAACCGTGAAAGGACTGTAGGTACAGCCATACTTAGGTAAAGGTGATTTTTTTGGCGCTCGAATGACGTAAACATTTGTCACACATTTGTGCAAACAGAGGCGCAATTCTCGTAATTTAAAACGTTCAAAATCTAGTCGCAGTCTCATCTCAGCGACAAACAAATGTCAAAAACTTGTCAAAATGTAGGGAAATTAGAGGTAATTTTGACAGATTGAGACTGAGATCAGACTGTGAATGTTCTTAAAATTACGAGGATTGCCCCTCTGATCTCAGTCTCAATCTGTCAAAAAAATACCTCTAATTTCCCTACATTTTGACAAGTTTTTGACATTTGTTTGTCGCCGAGATGAGACTGCGACTAGATTTTGAACGTTTTAAATTACGAGAATTGGCCTTCAGTTTTGTGAAATAAAATGTAAAAACATGGCCAAGTGTGCCGTACACACGGCTACACATCAAGCTATACAAAACCAGTTTGTCTTGGCCTCACTTTGTATGATATTTTCTCACAATGAACGGTCAGCCAATACTGGTTTTGCATAGCTTGATGTGTAGCCGTGTGTACCATAAGGCAAAAAACGCCGAAATAAACACGTTTCTTTCGGTTTCTTCCTTTAATTTTTTATTTATTTATATTATGTTTAGATAGCGGCAATAGTGTGAAAATTTCAAGTGGCAATTATTACGGTTCATGAGATACAACCCGCTGACAGACAGATGGAAGGACGGACGGATAGCGGAGGCTTAGTAATAGGGTTCCGTTGGCACCCCTTAGATACGGAACCCAAAAAACCAGATGGCGGCGTTTGTTGCGATTTTGAACACTTGCCAAAAGCTATCTATTACAGTGCACTGTAGGTACAGATGTAAAAATATCTTGAAGAATTTATACCACGGGGCCCAATTCAATGGAATAAACCAACAGTTGAAACTAATGAGGGGCATTCTCCCCTCATCTTAGATAATTTGTTTAATTTAAATATACGAAAACATAACAAGGAATCAGTTGATGGACGGCGCTCATTGAATGGGGTGTAAATTGTACTGTTAGAGAGTACAATGGGTACATAATCGTTATAGGGGCTAGATCGATTATGTTTATCATTTATAATTGACAGCAACTCAACATGTCATTATGATGAGAGCAGTGCAGTGGTGACTCAGTGGATCTAACAGCCCAGACTTACGAGTTGTAGGTTGTAGGTCATGTGTAGGTCAACCCAGCCAGGCAGGCGCCTTACTTTGTGTAAATAATTTCATCACCACTACACTCTAAAAACGGTGAAGGAAAACATCGTGAGGAAACCGGCATGTCCTAGAACCAAAAAACTTGAGAGCTTATCGCTAAAGTATTAAGGTTCAAGGTTGTTTGGGAAAATTTGACAGTTTCGGGTAGCTTGACCTGCTGGCGTCTGTACATAAAACACGTATTCTTTTGTACTTTGTGCTTGCAGTCCATTCTTTACCTTTGATTTATTTATTACAGCACGGAAGACTTACAGTTAAAAAACAAACAAAAAAAAAAGGAAGCAATAGTCGACAGAAAACCAATTACAAGTCTTTGCGTGATCACAGTGATCTTAATTATCATTGCTAAGTTTCTGTTAGACTCAGATGTAATAAAATATCCGTGAACTGCAGTGCATCAGCGAGCTCAGCAGCATGACTGTTGGATGTCGAATTAATGGAGTGAGCGTCAATAACATCAGCTACGCAGACGACATGGTGCTGCTGGGCCCGGCTGCTGGGGCAATCAGGGAATTGCTCAAAGTTTGTGAGACTTATGCTGCCTCACATGGACTTGTTTATAATGTCACTAAGAGTGAATATATGCTCTTTAAGGCCGCTGGTAGATGTCCAGACTCTGTACCAGAAATTATAAAATTGAATGGGTTCCATTTAAACAGAGTCTCCAATTTCAAATACCTTGGACATTTCATTAACGACGACCTTAAGGATGATATAGATATTGAGAGGGAGCGTAGGGCACTGGCGGTCAGAGGTAACATGCTGGCCCGTAGATTTGCTCGGTGCTCTGACCTAGTAAAAATTACTCTTTTTAAGGCCTACTGTCAGAGCTTTTACACGAGCAGTCTATGGGTCAACTACACCAAGAGATCGCTGGATGTCCTGCGCGTTCAATATAACAATGCTTTCAGGATGTTGTTGCGACTGCCCCGTTTCTGTAGCGCGTCAGAAATGTTTGCTGAGACCCACACAGATGGCTTTCATGCCATAATACGCAAAAAAACAGCTTCACTGCTGTGCAGAGTGCGGAGTAGTCGCAACTATATCCTGAGAGCTGTGGCGGAGAGCTATACTCCAAATATCAGACATTATGTGCGGAGGTTGATTAGGTAGGGAACATGTCTTTCTGCCTGATCGTCTTTTGTTTTTAATAATATAATTTTTCTATATCAATGTTACTAACACTAGAATATAAGTTGTGTGTAATACTAACAAAATATGGATCACTGTTGTCTGAATTAAATGATTTATTATATTATTATTAGTGCGATTCTGCCGGTCGATTCTGTAAAAATCTCACCGTGAAAACTCAAGTGAAGTGAGCTTGATGTGAGTTGTCAATAGCGTCAATTCCTAGCTAATGCTAGTGAGCGTGGAGTGAGCTGTCATTCCAAATAATTTTGGAATGACAGCTCACTCCACGCTCACTTCACCTAAGTTTTCACGGTGATTTGGTTACAGAATCGCACTGCTGTAACCGAAAACTTAGGTGAAGTGAGCGTGGAGTGAGCTGTCATCCCAAATACCTAATGCTAGGGATTAACACTACTGACAACTCACATCAAGCTCACTTCACTTGAGTTTTCACGGTGAGATTTTTACAGAATCGACCGGGTGAACTTAGACTACAGCCCAATTCCTCTCGAAGATCTCAAAAATCAAATCAAATCAAAATCAAAAATGTTTATTTGTCAGAATATGATACAAAGAGAGAAGGCCTGTGTCCCAACTGTGAGAACATTATAGGCTGACTATGCAACATGTCGTTATGACCTAAACTTGGTCATATGACTTCCTGGTTAGGCTACCTAAGCAAGTGAGTAAGCCAATGTTCATTATGGTTTGCAGGAAAAGGTACCTTTTAGGTATTACAATTAAAATTCATAAGCTGTCTGGCAATTTCCCGGTAATGAGCGAGTGACTAAGACAATTTGGATTGGTCTGAACTGAAGCTATATTCTTCATTTTAAGTACCTAATTATAGACGTTGTAGGTAACTGCAGAAATGCGATTAGTTCATTGCTAAGCACATTGCCTCCTTAGGCATGGCCAATGGCTCTTTGATTAAAAGGATCTCCGTCACCGAAGATACGGGCCCATTCGAAAGTAGTTCGATTCTTCGGAATGAACCCTACTCATCATTTGCCTAGACGTTTCCCAACTACATACTTAATTATGTTGGTGTCGGCTTCCTGTCTTACAGGATGCAGCTGAATACCAGTATTTTACATGGAGATACTGCCTATCTGACCTCCACAACCCAGTTACTTGGTAATACTATACTCCTTGGTAAGACTGGTTGTCATACTTTCGGGCTTCTGACGACCCTTAACGACTGTCAAAGATCCACGAATGATAGAGGGGACGAACAGCTTAACGTGCTTTCCAAGACACGGAGGGGTCAGGGAGGGGTCGGGGTACCCTACACCCGAATAAAAAAAAAATTTTGAACGGTCAATCACATATCTGGAATAAGGAAAACTGTCAAATCGTGTTGTCATTCATTCTTAGTTTTGGGTCCCGAACTAATTTTATGTCTGAAGCCGATATGGGTTAGGAAACACCCGTATCTTTGGCCGGAACTATGGCATTCGTGCTTAGAGAGTAGATCTAATTTCGTAATGCTGTACAGATTCCGCTTTAATTAGATAAGCTCATGTTTTGTTGCAACAGGTGAAAGTACCTACGACAGTCACAAGCACCAACATGTACGTTTATGCACTTAGCAACTACCTAATAAAGGTGATTTTCTTCTACTGAAGCTATTTTATGTTTTATTTTATGGTTTGCTTGTATGTAATTTATGTTGTTACGAAATAAAATTTTAGAGCCCATAGGTACTACTTATATAAACTATTATTAATAATTATTACTCTATTATAAACTTGGTATTATATCAAAACAAATCAACATCAAATCATTTATTAACCCCCGACGCAAAAACGACGGGTGTTATAAGTTTGACGTGCCTCTCTCTCTCTCTGTGTGTGTGTGTGTGTATGTCTGTCTGTGGCATCGTAGCTCCCGAACGGATGAACCAATTTCGATTTTTTTTTTCAAATTAGGCTGAGGATCAGCACTTTTCTATCGTCAAAATTACATAGTCGTAAAACAGTCTCCCAAAACGCCTCACCAATTCCTTGTGTTTTCACTAGGAAGAAGAAGTGGCGAAACAAACTCCCCAGCAACAACTCCATCTCTCGTTGCAATCGATATTGAACGACATAATTATATTTTTTTAAAGTTAAGTGTACCTATTCCTACATATTAGTATTCGTGACTGTATTCTATGGGATTATCTTCCACTTGATCGTCCGTCATGTTCGAAACCAACGAACAGCAGTGCAATTCTGTAACCATCTCACCGTGAAAACTTAGGTGAAGTGAGCGTGGAGTGAGCTGTCATTCCAACTAATGTTAAGGATTGACACCATTGACAGTTCACTCTAAGCTCACTTCACCTAACTTTTCACGGTGAGATTTTTGCATAATCGATCGGCTGTTGACGCCTCACTACATTCACATAAATATGCTCTTATCTTAGGAATCTAATTGAAATTGAAAATTCCTGAAACTGCAAACAACTTCAAAGCTTAAAAATATTAAGTTTCTAAAGTAACAAAATTGCGCGATAAAATTGAATAGCCCTGCTGCCTGATAAAGGTAGGTATCGACCAGGCTTTGAGCGACGGGGAACATATCACTTTATTTAACAAAAAAAATTCAAAGCAACACGCAATATTAAAACGCGCCCTTCACATTTTTGCGAAAATCAAAGTTTCGTAGAAATCCTAACAAAGTAAAATATTTACTAGATTCATGAATTGAATTTAGTCACAGTACCTAACGTTATTATCATGTGTTAAATCGTGCATTTAAATGGCTACTCTGCGTGACTTTACACCTTAAAATGGTAGGCCATGCATTCAACTGATTAATTGTTTAATTTACTCGGGAATATGGAATAATTTACGCTTTTGCAACTTCATAGAAAGGTTGAAAAAGGTGAACCGTTTTTAAAGAAAATAAATGTTCGTAGGTACGTGAATACCTTTACATTTTCAATTTTACTTTTTCACCCGTCTGATAAGAAGGGCTACGTTTTACTAAGTAGCTGAAAATTAGTTTTTTTTTTTTGTAAGCTATTTCTATTTTAATAACAATATAGTATTTTCATCTCACGATGCAACGCGCGTTTTACTTCAGATACCCAAGTGTACAAACACGCTGTGAATGGGTTCGCGAAAATGAATAACGTCCGCACATAACACACACACATAGGTACTCCTCCGACTTCATCATTGTCTCGGACGGTACCGACCAGCTCCTGTGCTTACACATATCATGTACTTACATTCACAGTGTATGTGTAAACATGGTAACCACAAGTTAAGCGCATGACGCTTCGTGAGATCAAAATGTGATTGTACATTTAGTCAAAAATAGTCAAAACTCATAGCCCAAAGTGAAAAATTTGTCACTCTCAAGGGTCTTCAGTTATTGCCGAAAATGTGGATCACTCAATTCAGACATTTTGCAAAAACGGCTATGAGCTAAATCTCAACAAAAACTTACTCTACTGACTAAATTTATATCTCAAAAATTTGTAAGGAATTAGTCACAACATTCTTTAAGCCCATCAAGGCATTTAAAGCTTCTTCCAGGTATCTTTGCACAGTATCATTGGATCACTAGCTATATTAACTAGCCTGCATGACTACAAACTAGGTATTCTTACTCATTGAATTTCAAATCGTACCTACGCGTAAACGATGAATCTTTCAACAGCTGATGTCCACAACCTGTGGTAGGGAGGTATCTACCTACTTCAGAAGTTTAGAATAACAAGAAGATACGTGCCTACTAGTCACTGCAGTGTAATGACACGCGCTAGATCGATGATATTGTGATAAACCATTTTTTAAAGATTCTTGGCACTCCTTAATTTCCACGACCTGCACCCACTTATTCTACCCCGCAATACTTTTCCCACCATCCCCCACTTGGTGGCGTTCGTTGGCTTCTTGTTTAAAAATAATGTTGTCTTCTTCTTTTCAGCCACCGTCCAAGCCATCGAGGTGAACATAACTAATGTATGGAAGCAAGATATTGGATGGGAGATCAGTTGTTCCTGGGCGATACCTCGTGATGATTCCTTGCAGTCAGTGCGACTGTATCAAAATAACCAGCAGTTCCTGATTTATAGGCCTGAGGTAAGGAAGAATGTCATCATCATTCAACCACTGCTGACCATAGGCCTCTCTTTTGTAGTGCCAATCGCCACGCCCCTGTGCCAGCCCCATCCAGGTTCTACCCGCGATGGTAACCATATCGTTTGCCCATCTCGCCGCTGGTCGATCAACACTTCGTCTTCCAGTACTTGGACGCCACTCGGTCACTGTCCAATTCACAGGAAGAATGTAGGTACCCCACTGGCAGTTCTACTTATATAGACTTTTTTATTAACAAGAAATACCAGGCTTAAGGCTTCCCGGGAAGTTTTAACTCGGCTATTGATGCGGTTGAGCTAGTACTAATCTTAGCTCTTATGCTGCCATGGTTACCTATCTGGCTTTCTATGGAGAGGACAAAATGCTTTCCCCGTGACAAACTTTTTTGACGCGGCCAGCGGTGCCCTTCTTGCTGCGCCAAAAAGCTTCACTTCTACTCGAGAGCTCTCGGAGCCTGAGATTATGGTGAAAGCATTCACTGTGTTTTGAGCTGGTAAGAGTACGGCATATCCCTTCGTCTTTCCCTGACATGAGATTATGATAATTATAAAGACATGAGAATTGCCAACGAAAAATTAGATTAACTAAGTAGGTACCTCCACCCAATTAGTAGGGAAACCAGCAAATGTTAAATGAGATCGTAACCAATTAGATGTTCCAAATTCATTAAAAATGTGACTACGAAGCGAATTTACTTCGTAATATATCTACGTAGATACAGGTATCGTATTATCTCATCCTTCCGGCCCTAAACGGATCAAAATGATGAAATTTTTGTTTACAAAAGGTCAGCCGTCAAACATCCTGTTACTGACTGTTCTAAATTTGGCAGTCCTCTCCTTTTGTTAGATGTTTTTCAATTACAGAGGATTAAAATGTTTCGTGGTATTCGAGGATAATCTTCGTGAATATACCTACAGGCGGTAAAAACATTATCAAGTAGCTAATGTAAGTTTAGAAGGTTTTTGAGATGGAAATTATTACCTATAACTTAAGGGCAGGTAAAAAACATCAGATTTTGTTGACTACCTACTTAAATATCATATCATTCTCACGAGGGGTCTAAATAATGTAAAAAAATAAATAGTCGCACTGGTCGATCAATAAGGTTAAGCTACGCTTGCCGCGGTTGGTCTGTGGATGGGTGACCATCTACAGAGTGGCAGGGACATCAGCGTGCAAACTGTAACCATGGATTCAGCACATGAGTTTAGACCCCATAGCGTAGAAAGTTTTCGTCGGTTATCAAAACTTCTGTTGCATAGAAAAGTGCAATACCTACGCGGTCAAAACGTATGGAACAGCAAATAGTTTTTTTTTAATAACCGACGAAAAATTTCGACGCTATGGGGTCTAAACTCATGTGCTGAATCCATGGTTACAGTTTGCGCGTCGATGTCCCGCCACCTTGTATACATACCGAGACCCCTCCGTGCCTCGAAAAGCACGTTAAGCCGTTAATCCCGGCTTTCATTCGTGGATCTTTGACAGTCGTTACGGGTAGTCAGAAGCCTGAAAGTCTGACAACCAGTCTTATCAAGGGGTATCATATTACCCAGTAACTGGCTTGTGGAGGTCAGATAGGCAGTCACTTCATGTAAAATACTGGCATTCAGCTGCATCCAGTTAGACTGGAAGCTGAACCCCAACATAGTTGGGAAATGCTAGGCAGATGATGACTGTGATACTTTTCAGCAACACTATCACTTAGTATAACAGTACCTACAGTAGTAAGTACTTATGACTCATGGTTACCAGGACGAAATAAAACAAATCCCTATAGTTTCCTCCAAAATCACTTGCAACCAATTTTATTTTTCGTCAATAGGTACCTACTTATCGATCTTTCCCTTGAAGTCCTATCTCAAGATCTCACAACAATGCAGTTCCTTGTCGAATTCCTCTCTGAATCGAACGGAATCCTTTTTTACCTAACAAAACTTACTACCCACACTTTTGCTCTATAGGCTGATGGCGGCAGTAGTCACATCGTGTACAGACGTGTAGAAGACATGATGTCGACAAACTGTGGTGTTCCAAGCGACGACCGACAAAAGGGTACCTGTGTTATTACCCTGGAGCTGTACCAACCGCAGAGGGAAGACATCACAATATCATGCGAAGTGTCTGGTGAAAGACCCTATTTCAGGATAGAAAGGAAGAATTTTGTTGTTGAAAAATTCGGTAAGGCCTTTGAAATTTTAATTCCCATCGTTCAAATCAAAATATTTTATTTCACATAAATCTAATTTAATTTAATATTTGAATTGGTTTTTTTTTATCTTTTCATTACGGACGCTTTTAACGTTCTGCATCGTTCTCACATGCATAATTTTTAACAAGAATAATGTAACCAATACTTTGTAACTACTATTATTCTGATTTAAAAGAGTGTCCATGGAGTTTCTTGCCCGTTCTTCTCCATAGGTACCTCTACCTACTACGCTTTGGAATGAGCAACTAGCTTCATCTTTTTGACTGACCGACCCTTGACAATTCGAAAGTGCCTGTAATTGGTTTAGTTGAAATAAATAGTTTCGAGTTTGACCTACATGGGCCCTTTGAAACATCGTAATGACATAGTATACTTTTTTTATCCCGGTAATACGTTTCCTTGTGATAAGCTTCGACTACCTCGGGGACGAATCCGTGGGGGAAAACCAGTAGCTTTTGCCTGTTATCCCTACTAAAGTCCTAGGTATCCTTTCCTACTAATATTATTAACTCGAAAGTTTGTATGGATGGATGTTTGTTACTTTTTCACTACTGATCGGATTTGGATAAAATTTGGCACACAGATAGTTGAAAACCAAGATTAACACATAGGATTTTTATCCCGCTATTCCCACGGGATCGAAACTTATGCGGCTGAAACCGCGGGGCGCAGCTAGTTATAAAGTAATTATTGTTACTTACCTACCAACATTTTTTTTATTACAGTTCCACCTACGGACGCTGTAATAACGGTTGGGCCAGTGAACGAAGAGACAGGTCGGGTGACACTCAACTGCAGTGCCGGTGGTGTACCACTTCCCAACTTGTCGTGGACTATTGGCGATCAGCAGGTGTAGTACATAACGGGTGTAAAGACGCATAACGAAGGCCGC
This sequence comes from Apamea sordens, assembly GCA_945859715.1. NCBI lineage: Eukaryota > Metazoa > Arthropoda > Insecta > Lepidoptera > Noctuidae > Apamea > Apamea sordens. The sequence continues at coordinate 16,339,307 of OX243999.1, forward strand.
CCTTGTTCTGCCCATCACTGTGATCATTTTTTAGGGTTCCGTAGGTACCTCAAAAGGAAAAACGGGACCCTTATAAGATCACTTCGTCGTCGGTCTGTCAAGACCTTTTTCTCAGGAACGCGAGGAGTTGTCAAGTTGAAGTTAATATCAAATACTAAAGGTTGCAATCCCTTGAAGCAGTGAAAAAATCTAATTTCTAAGTCAACGCAATCAAACGATACGGGCGTTTATGTTCCGTTTATGCCGCATATTTTGACACTCGCAAGGGAATCAAAACCTATACCTTACCAACGTAATAGGTCAACACCTAGAATCATGAAATTTGGCAAAAATCAATGTCATATAGCACAAGTAAAGGAAAAAATCCGAAAACCGTAAATTTGTAAATAGGTACATAATTATCTACAAATTTGTACGGAACCCTCGGTGCGCGAGTCCCGACTCGCACTTTACGGGTATTGTTTTTGGACTGTAGGTAGGTACTATAATCGAACACGGGAGATATTGAAGGTCAAGGAAGTTCCAACTAGAGGTCCTGGATTCGATTCCCGGGTCGGGCGCTGATATTAGGTTTTACCATCTGGAATTGTGCCCGGTTGGCAATAGTCTCACCCTCTATTACATACGAAATGTGCGTGTATATAAAAAAATCAGTTAATCCATATGTCGGAGTCATTCGTTTGATTATTCGGAACGTCAGCTCCATATGTCGGAGTCATTCGTTTGACTATTCGGAACGTCAGCGCCATCTCGTGGCGCTGGACAGAGTCTAGCCTGAGTTAGTGGTGGGAGCGACCGCTACAAAGAACGGTGTAAGCAGAGCTCTCCGTACGAACAACATGTGCTCAGAAACTGTCGCGTTCCGTATCGTTAAATGTGTACCTACAGTGTGTGATTCGCTAGTGTGACTGATTTGTTCGTAAATTATAATCTGATTTGAACTGTAAACCGTTTTTCTGTTGTGCTGTAACCAACATTACCCATAGTACGCCCACAGTAATTAAAATATGCCTGATGCTAACGAGAGACAGACATACCATCTCCGACACATACATTATGTCGAGTTATGCGAACATAAATCTATGGATCAACTGATTTTTTTTCACGATTTCAGGGTTGGTCCCGTAGTAAAAGTTGTTCATAATTTTATTATGAGTAGGTACAGACGCCAGCACATAAAGCTACTACAATCTGTCAAATTTCTTTAAAAGATTTTCAACTTTGTCGCTAAAGCATTAAGGTTCAAGGTTGATTGGGAAAATTTGACAGTTTCGGGTAGTTTGACCTGCTGGCGTATGTACAATGACCCCTTTTAAGGATTAAAACGATCAAAATTTAACTGTGTATAGGCGCACCTCTACCTAAATCTTGGAATAATATGTGTATGTAATAATAAGCTATGTGTGTGTGATAAATAACATAAACTCTTCCACCAGATACCCCGCGACTTCTCAGGCGGAGCTTGGAACGCGACATCTAAGTTGTGGCATGCTTGGTCAGCTCTCTCTTATACGCCGTCTAGCGGAAGTGCCGCCGTTTGTACACCAGAGATCAGTAGGGCAAGCAAAATAGTGATGGGACATGCTGCTCAGTATAACGAAGCGAGGCATCTTAAGGGTAGGTACGTGTTTATTTATTTATTTACTGGCTGCGCCCCGCAGTTTCACCCGCATAAGTTTCCATCCCGTTGGAATATCGGTATAAAAATGGTTAATCCTGGTTATGGTCTCCTGTGTGTTAATCCTGGTTATAAACTATCTGTGTGCCAAATTTCATCCAAATCCGTTCAGTAGTTTTGGTGTGAAAGAGTAACAAACATCCATCCATACAAACTTTCGCGTTTATAATACTAGTAGGTAGGATTATTACGGCACATCAACAACACAAACATTTACAAATAACATAGAACAGAGACATGAACTAGTGTTTACGTCAATTACAGACGTGCACAGCATTCACAACAAAAGATAAGAAAAGAGTTTCATAATATTATGTAGGTACTACTTGTGTAATGTTTTAACTGACATATTTTAAATAAACTTTATTGTTACTAACACATTGAATACTATTTAATGTGTGAAATTTCTTGACCCATCCGCACCCTAATTGCGTAACACTATCGATCTCAATCTGAAGCATTTTGAAGGATATTGCTAATCCATTGCTTCATATGTTCGAAATATGTGTCTGCTCAACAACGTAATAACGCAATGAATGTTGTTGAACTGTCAAAATGAAACCAATTGCTACTGATAGTGCGTTACGCAATTACCCCGCCGGTCGCATCGCACACACATTATTACATCGCACACACTATTACATCGCACAAACTATTACATCGCACACACTATTACATCGCACACACTATTACATCGCACACACTATTACATCGCACACACTATTACATCGCACACACTATTACATCGCACAAACTATTACATCGCACATACTATTACATCGCACACACTATTACATCGCACACACTATTACATCGCACACACTATTACACCGCACACACTATTACTTCGTTTTCACTCAGCGTACTTTCTTCGGACTTAAACATAACTGAAAAAACGTGGTTGTAGGTAACCCACCTCCACTAAACATCTGCCTAAACCTGCGAACAATCACTTGTTTTTTTTTTGCATATAATTTCAGAATATGAATAGGATTAGTACCTAAAGTAACAAAGTAGCCGATTTCTGGGACGAGTGCATTTAGATTGCTATCGACGCCCTAATAAGAATAGGATTGATCGTTAAAACTAAAAATAATAGATTTTTACCCTCCCTACTATCCTAAACTGTGTAAAAAAAAAACAAATGACTGAAAAATAACATACCAACTATAGAGTTCATAATCTCAGGTAATTTAGGGTCACTTAGGGTTAATTTTTCAATCATCTGATAACTTTATCCGAGGAATAATTTTTAAATTTATACAAAAACTGTCAAACGTCAGTTTTATTCCTCGATTATAAGTTATCTGGCGATGGAAAATTCAGCCCTTAATCAGTTATCGACTTAGTAAAATGTTTTCTAAATCTGACTCTTTTTTTCCTTTCCAGGAGGCGTATTCAACACGATTATTACAGTAATATCCCTGTTACTACTCAGATGAACAAAACTGGAGTCAAGGGCGAATACTTAAATAAAACCAAATAGTGATTTGTTCAATTTTATTTCGGCTGAATATCGTTGTGAACGATTGATTATATTTTGAAGTTGAAGTTACAATAATATGGTATTTGTAAGTATATTTTATAAATTAAAATTAGGCTGGAAATAAGCTTGACGTTAGGATCTCTTCTTCGTCGTCTCTCAATGCTAAGTAAGGATTGCGTCCACACACGATACGTCTTTAAGTTATGCGGTCTTCTGCAGTGTGGATCGCGCGGTAAATGCTGCCTTCAACAGTCTTCTTAACAGCGTCTGACCATCTTGCCGGTTAGGTCGTTAAGAAAACCATATTTCTGCATGCAGCCGCAGCGGTTATACAGCCGCAGTCGCGGGCATCATTAATATAATATTTAAATCAATAACCTAACTTTCACAATTAATTACAAATTTTAGAAAAACGCTGTCTCGTTTTATTTCAATACAATTGCGAAATACCAACTTATTGTAACTTCAACTCATGTTTTACAATTATTTTTGGCTCTTTTTAGAGATTCTTAATTGTTTTACATTTTATAATTTAGGTTACCATTTATATTATTTTTCTATTATAATAATTGAAATTCATAGTTATTATGCACTTAAAAAACCTACTTATTAAATGAGAGGAAGACCTTTGCCATTTATATTATAATAATTAGAAATATATGACAAAGAAAAAACAAACAATGGTAAAAGTCTCCCGCAATGAATGTGCACCTCAAAATATTTTATTAATAAAATTCGTGACTATACAATTGTAAATAAATTTTGGACGTAACGTTTCGAAATAGAAGAAAATATTAATAACATAAAAATCAAGCACCTTACAGGCACTGGAAGAATACATAAACATGTAAAAATATCGTGACTAGGTCAAAAACATGAACTTGCTTGCAAAAAAAACTGCACCACTTTTTTGTAAATCTTTAATTATTTTATTATTAAATTATTCTAAACTGGCTTTCAAAACGGCATTTTGGCATTTCGGCGTGGAGAATTTTGCAAGCAAGTGTAGATACTGAAAATATATTTTTAAGCGAAGATCTGTTTGGTTTTTAGGAACATAATTTGTAGTCATTGAGAAGTTTCGAATGGTAGTTGAGTTTCATAGTACAGGGTTATACGTGTTTTTTTCTTCTTAAATTTACTTGTTCTTAAGTAATGTGAAAAAGCCAGTTGTTATCCGCCCACCTATTTTAATTTTAAAGGAGATAACTATTATATTATTGCATTTGCTACATTCCTTTATGGCAGCTCTCCATTTGCGCGGACACGTCGTGCGACGCGTCCGCGGATGCATCCGCGCATAGTGGAGAGGGCAAAATCTGTCGAGATCTGCCTGCGTGTCCGCCTCCGCGTCTGCCTCCGTCCCTGCCGCAATCCGTGATTTGTCGGTTTTTTGGGCACGCATCAAAGGGATCTGCCGAGAAATGCGTCTCGCCTCTTCACTATCGCCGCCTGTCCTGGACGCGTCGCACGACGTGTCCGCGCAAATGGAGAGCTGCCATTAGATTTAGGAATTATCAAACTTAAACTCGCTGCACGCGGTAAATAAGATGTGAGAGCATATATCGTGGGTTACACTTGCACGTATGACCTATTTGGTTTAAAGGTTATAGAGCGAAGTTCCCTCCTCGATAACTTATATTCACGAGTAATTTGCCTAATTAGCGATAGCAGTACACGTCTTTGAAAGCGCATGCAGCGAGTTTTTCCCTAAGGACTCAATGCTACAGTGTTAAGTCGTTGGCACGACGGCCTATACACATTTTCGGATTTCACCGAAGTTACCGTGCGTCCGACGAGAGAATGCGTTCTTGACACCTGTCAGTTTCATACAAATAAATACATGTGTAGCGAATTTGACCTTTATTAGCTACTATACTACTATAGAATTGACGGCACGGTTGGCGCAGTGGTTAAGCGATTGACTGCTGCGCTGCGTGTCGCTGGTTCGATTCCCGCACGGAACAAATATTTGTATGACCTACATGTATTTGTTCCGAGTCTGGGTGTTTTTCTATCTATAATATGGATGTATTTACAAAAAAAAAATGTATATAAGTAGTTTATCAGCCATCTTGTTACCATAACACAAGCATGAGGTTGCTTAGCTTGGGACTAGATGGCGCTGTGTGAAATGTCCAGGGATATTTATTTATTTATTGTCTCATTGACAGGTGTCGGGAAAGTATTCTCTCGACAGCCGGACTGTAGTTATTGTATATACATTTATGTGGAAATAAATGATATAATATGAGCATATGTGAGCTTTTTCTTTTTAGATGACCTACCAAAGATATTGTCTTGTCAGCAGAGGTAGCAGATTTGGCAACGTGCAGGTATAAACTACGATAGATGTATTTTACTATAGGTTCACGAACAACAACTTGAGTTTTCACCGAATGACGAATTAATACAACAATGGAATTATGAATGAGTGATAAATCACGACCATATGTCCTAACAATGATTATTATCACAGTGCCTTCATTCTTTGTCGTGGAAAATTCACTATAGCCTAAATTATATTGACTTTGTTTTTTTATAAACCCAATGTTTTTGACACTTATAGCAATCTCAGATAATTTACATTTCATCGCCACTTAAACAGTTATCTACTTTAGTGAAATCTATTTTAAGTTGATTTTTGAGTGACCATTTCTAACAAAAAGGTCCTAATAAGTTTTTGTTTGCAATGGAATTTGAACTTTGTTTATTATGACATTCAGTTTGTTGTTCCATAACTTAAAAATTATCACGAATTCTTAAATATAGGTGAAATATTGGGTCTTCTAGGGTGGCTTTCAATTGAATTACACTTCTACAAGGATCTTGTGGCGCTCAAATGAAGTTGACAGGGGGGCGCTGGTGGTAAACATTTGTACAATTTTTGTGAAATGTCACTTATGTAGGTATTAAAAAATTCAAGATGGCGGCGTTAGTTCCGATTTTGGCCACGCGCCACAATAACCTTGTAGGGCTATAGGTATGCAGGCAGCGGGGTAAATGCGTAACACAGTAACAGAAGGAATGGCTTTCAATTTAACAGTTCAACCACGACCATTGCGTTATATACCCACGTTGTTGAGCAGACACATTTTTCGAACATATGAAGTAATGGATTAGCAATATCCTTCAAAATGATTCAGATTGTGATTGATAGTGTGTTACGCGATTAGGGTGCGGGTTGTTCCCAACAAAACGATCTTAAGGCGGTACCCCGAGCTAAGTGGCGCCCTCATTGAATAAAAAATCGTAGCATAGCATAGAAAACAAAAATAATAAAATTGAATCTTGGAGTTTGTTACAAAGAGGATAAAGTATTTTTACGTTGTTAAAACAGGACTCAAAATGTTTCGTATCCAAAGTAGATAGCAAAACTGTCAAAAATGGCCGCTTTTGGTACTTTTGCTATCTACTTTGGGTACTAAACATTTTGAGTCCTGTTTTAACAACGTAAAAATACTTTATCCTCTTTGTAACAAACTCCAAGATTCAATTTTTTTATTTTTGTTTTCTATGCTATGCTACGATTTTTTATTCAATGAGGGCGCCACATAGCTCGGGGTACCGCCTTAAGGTGAATGCTCCAAGGTAGCCCGCGAAATTCAAATGTTCTTACGTTGTTTGCAATTTGCCGGTCAGTACTAAGTTGTACGTTGATTAAAATATGATTCGCGGCCGTAACAAATATGTATTTACAGAATTATAATCATTAAAGTCATCAACACAACTCTCGAAGATCAAGTAATCCTACTGAATGACTATTATAACTATGGCGTCGCTAGCTGACATAATGGCAAATAATTTAAGTTTCTTGTAATGTTAATTACTGAACATAGGTTCCTAGTATTGTATACATGCAACTATATTCTAACTGAACAGACAGATGTGCTGCTGGGGAGTTTGTTGCGCCACTTCTTCTTCCCAGCGATAGCACTAGGAAATGGTGAAGGGCGGGCGTTTTTGGGGGACTGTCTTTTGTAATTTTGACGTTCGAAAAGTGCTGATTCTCAGCCTAATTTGAATAAATGACTTTTGATTTTGATTGATTGATTTCATGAAATCTTGACATTTTAGGATTATGCTAACTTAACAAGTTGTAATACTGATTCTAATGATTATAATTCTGTAAATACATATTTGTTGTTTAGAAATTTTGAATTTCGCGGGCTACCTTGGAGCATCCACCTTAATATGTTGTGTTGTTTTCTTTTACGACCCCGTCTCTCTTTATCCCGTCTTTGCCCAATACTGACTATAGTGAACTTTCTACGGCATTCAAACACAATGGTGTTTCTCAGTCGCCTCGCCTAGCGAGGGAATACAATAGTACCTACCTACGTACGAAGTTACAATGGAGGCCAAGATAAGACACTACATACAATTTATTTATTATTCACTCAAACGATTCCCGAAAAAACGCTGGTATTTGAGTCAAATAGTGCGCAATGTTTTGGATATAATTTCGACAAAAAAAAAATTAGATTAGGTCAACCTTTGACCACTAGGTACAGACGCCAGCAGGTCAAGCTACGCGAAACTGTCAAATTTTCCCAATCAATCTTGAACCTTATTGCTTTAGCGATAAAGTTGAAAATCTATTAAAGAAATTTGACAGATTGTAGTAGCCTGATGTGCTGGCGTTTCTACAACATTACGACCGTTTTATAAATTAAAAAATAAAATAGCCTGGTATCCCTAAGAGCTTGGACCAAAATGTATCGTAATATACATTGTGCGATTACGGTATTAAGTTTTAATTTTATTTATTTATTTATTACTTTAATTAAAACGGTTTAAAACGTATGTAAGGTAGAAAGAGTTAAAGCCGTACCTACTGTGAAATTATATATACAAAACACTGTGCACTAATAAAAACAGAGCCATGTACCATAAAGTTATATCTGGAATGTATAAATTATATCAACAGGTGGGTATACTTACGTAAATATACACGATACATATATACTTATACATAAACAAAATTATTCTACAATAAATGCATTATAAATCTGGCACAGAATATAATATCAAATGCATTTAAATTCTTCAAGTTTAATATAATTAATAAATATAATTAAACTACTCTCACTTGGCCTGGAATGTTTTGTGCGAAAGGAGTCGAATTATTATCGATCATTATTTTGTATTTGAATTTGTAATTTTATAATCTTTTAATACTTTAGTTCTTTCTTTTTTCAGATCTGTATTTTTTTTGTTATCTCGGTGGAGTAAAAATAAAAAATGAATTCTACCCGAATTTGACAACCCGACTAATATTTTGCTCTTTATTAATTTACCCGAATTTTTTTACTATAGTCATGTATTTGCAGCCATCGTGTTAACAAATAATCTTCTTTTTACAGACAAAGATACTGATACTTCTTTACTTTTACTCCAGAATAACACGTTCTTGATAAGTACGGTATATTCCGTCAAATCATTATTATTACTAGATATATGTCCCAAGTACTTGGGGACAGTAATATATTCCAATAGTATCAATTGTACATTTCCTGCCCGGTAATTAAATTTTTTATTGATTAATACATTGATGTTTAAGTCATAACTAGCACATTTCAACACATCTATGAGTGATATTGACTAGAAGTAAGTACTTAAATCTAAAAATTTATTATTTGGCTAATTATAAGATTTATTCATCAAGTCACACTACTATTCAGATCACACAAAACATCAATTTGATAGAACTTGTTCTTTTTTTTTTTCGAGAAAAAATCTTATTTTATTATTGTATACCTTTCCATGGCCGAATGTGTTTTCATTCGATATACTAAAAACATTCTATTGTTTTTTTAAAATACTATTATTAGAACAATTAAATCTTTGTTTAAGTAATAATAAGGGCTGGTACGGACTCGTCGCAGCGTAATGAATGAAGAACGCTAAACGCAAATTTACATAGAAAAACTTTCAAGGACATTTTCGGGCTAGCTCGCGCGTGTGTACTCACTACGCGAAGTCTGTACCGGCCCTAAGAAAAGTACATTTTCTCTAATATAATAAATATCATACAATAAAAATACTAAATATTCCACGCATCTACCTTTTAGTGGATGGAAAAAGAATAAACAACTTATGCTGATTTATTTAAATGCAATATTTTGTGCGAAACGCGTTTGTATTAAGTTCTTAGAATCCCGAATTAGAATCGCGATTTATGGATCTTAAAGTACCTTGCGAAGTCATTTGAATGTTTCGCTTTAAGAAACAATTGCACCATTGTTGTTTTGACAACTGACAAAACGAAAATTCGACACCTGCGACCCATTCCAAAAACTATAGTCTCATGGTAGAATCACCGGTCACACGAAATAATCATAAATACTAAAAGCACCGTTTAGCTAATACACATTTTTTGTCACAGAATAGTTAAGGGAGAAAAGTGCTAGGGTAGCCCGCGAAATTAAAATTTTCTTACGTTTTTTGCAATTTGCAGGTCAGTGTTAAGTTGAATTTTGATTAAAATATGATCCGTGAGAATAACAAATATAATTTTACAAAATGATAATCGTTAAAATCATCAATACAACCCTCTAACTTCATACAATCTATTAATGTCATGAAATCATCATTCTCCTGCCCTTATCCCAATTTATTTGGGGTCGGCGCAACAAGTCTTTTTCTTCCATACTTCTCTATTAGTCGTCATCTCGGTAGTCACCCCCTTTCTAACCATATCATCATTCACACATTCCATCCATCGTTTCTTTGGTCTTCCCCTCCTCTTATAGCCATCGACATTCATACTCAAAACTCTCCTCACGACATTTTCCTCATTTCTCCGTAACACATGCCCATACCATGACAACCGATTTCCACACAACTTTTCAGTTACCGGTGCCACTGTCAGACTTCTGAAATATCAATTAAATTTACTGTTTCATGGAAATATCAATCAATAGGATTTTATGAACTAAGAGGATAGTATTGATGTTTTTAATGATTATAGTTTCGTAAATACATACTTGTTACGGTCGCGAATCATATTTTGTTCAACATAAAACCCGACACTGATCTGGAAATTGCAAAAAAAAACGTAAGAAAATTAAAATTTTACGGGTTACCTCGGGTTATTTTACGGGTTACCTTAAATAAAAGATGAGTGAGGATCTCATCCACTAAATAAGTTTATTAAAAGCACTTTTTCAGTATAGAAAACTGACCGAATACCGAAAACGGGGTGAATAGGGATGTAGAGGTGAATCGGGATGAAATTTTAATATGGATTTTAACGTTGAAATAATATACCTAGTTTGTTGCCAGAAAAGACTCTAATGTGTTTACTGTTTTTTAATTAAAGATTAAGTGTCCTTGTTAGCCACCTACTATATTATTTCAAAGTACAAATCCATTTTAAAGTTTCGTCCCGATTCACCTCTGCATCCCTATTCATCCCGTTTTACCGGTACTTATTATAGCCCATTATGGGAGATCTATGTTAGCATTTAATTATACTATTTCCAATGTACTTTAAGATCCATAAAGAACGTTCCAGCATAACATCAATCTAATCATACTCGTAGTACAACCTCATTAGATGATACCTCTTCTTAAGGTGCTGTCTGCAGCCAAGCCCTGAGACCCCGAGCCCTCTCAGCCACTCCACCGTCTGAGTTATCTTGCATTACTGGTTCCGGCTAGAATAGTATACGTATCTGTTTAAAGGGCATTACAGGGCAACTAAAAACCTAAGACTAGGTACAGACGGCAGCAGGTCAAGCTACCCGAAACTGTCAAATTGTCCCAATCAACCTTGCACCTTAATGCTTTAGCGATAAAGTTGAAAATCTATTAAAGAAATTTGACAGAATATAGTACTTGATGTGCTGGCGTCTGTACAATGCTACTAACTAATACATGATAAAACAATTTCGTCGACTGTCAAGTAAATAAAATGAAGATAATTCACAAGGAAAATCTCTGTCCATTCTAAGGTTGCCTGGAAGAGATCGCAGTAATGCGATAAGGCCCATTGTATATTTTTTAGTGTGCCATGTATTTTTTATGCTATGTACTTTTGTGGTGTACAATAAAGTATATATAAATAAATAAATAATTCGTTCAGCTTCAGGATTACTGACAAATGCGTACACCTACAGGACAGGTCCACTCAAATCTGTCTGGTTCTTTCCTCAAAAGACCATTTTAGACTCTAATCTATATGGTCCCCATATAGCCTGACCAAGGGTCTGGATTTTAAAAGAAACTATGACCTCTGTGTTTATTCCGTTGTTTCTTCTCAGAGTGGTCGGATAGGAAACACCGACGTCATTTACTTTTAAAACGCAACGCCGTATTTTTGATGTGTAAAACTAAGTTTTGAAACAAACGGAAATAAATATCATTTATCATTTACCAGGATGTCATAATGAGCATCCCGAACATTCGAAAAATATGACTGCAGTGGACGAAAGGAGAATATAGGTCAGGATATTTAAAAAAAATAAGGTAGGACTTGAACGCAAAATAAGAAACTTATTAAATTAAACGGTACTTACAGCTGATAATGTCATGCGTGTTTGTGATGTTGTGGCAGCATTGCACGAACTAGTTTCTGGTGAAGCTGTAAACGAAAAAAAAAACATTATATACCGTTAACTTTTGATCGTTTTAATCTTTAAAAGGGTTCATTGTACTCATCATTATGAACAACTTTTACTACGGGACCAACCCTGAAATCGTAAAAAAATAATTTGTTGATCCGTACATTAGGTCGAGTTAAGCCACCGGCACATTACTGTATTGTGTTGTGTCGTGACGCGGAATACACCAATCAAACGTATCTGTTCAGGGCTACGTCAAATCACAACGAGTTTTGATTGGTTAAAACTGTGTCAGAAGGCGACACAACACATTAATGTAAATCCGGCTTTATGCGAACATAAATCTATGGATCAACTGATGTTTTTCCAATCAATGGTTGTCCGAATAAATTTATAAAAATATTTTAAAAAAATATATATATTATTATTAAAGAAGAGTGCACGCCACTTCCTCGCTTGTCCGGTTATCCTGATACCATGGATTGATATTTTATAAATTATAACAAAATATCTAGATGCGGCAACCTGTATCCTGATTGTGTAACATACTATCAATCTCAATCTGAATCATTTAGAAGGATATTGCTAATCCATTGCTTCATATGTTCGAAAAATGTGTCAGCTCAACAACGTAAATAACGCAATGAATGTTGCTGAACTGTCAAAATGTAACCTATTGCTACTGATAGTGTTACGCGATTACCGCGCTGAATGGAGCAACAGATCGATGTTTTTTTTTTTTTCATAGTGATTGTTACTGGGCCGAGTGTAAAAATTCTTCTTAAAAAATCCACGGTAGCTTATGTAGATATTCCTGTATAAAACTAAAGATATATTATGTCGCCTAACATCCAGCGCTCGCCATATATCTTTGAAGTAAGCGTGGAGGGAAGAAACCCTCAGTTACCGTTGTGTGGCACCTCCTGGGCTTCGAAAAAAGCCCAGGAACATAGCCAGTCCTGTATAAAGTATTCTTCAAATAATTACCAGTACGAACGACCCCTTCCCTTAGCCTGATTCCTCGTACCCATGATCTGGTGAATCTAAAATTAAAGACGTTCGATCTTAAAATAATTACCAGTATGAGGTCGCCTAGCGTCCAGCGCTCGCCATATATCTCTGACGTCAGCGTGCAGAGCCCTCAGTGACCGCAGCACGGCTCCGCCTGCTTCCGCCGGCGCCGCTTCGCTGCCCGATGACGCCTCGCTAGTCGTAGCCTCCTGGTATTCAAATAAATATTAAGCTATGGAAGATCGTTTGAAAAAAGTTCAAAAATAGGTAAGTTATTTTTTTATTTAGACCTAACCGAAAACCCCACTATGAGAACAGCCGATGTATTCTGTAAACATCTCACCGTGGAAACTTAGGTGAAGTTTGCTGTCAAGTGTCGATCCAGCATCAGGTGGCTCCCTTCAAACTCAGTTCACCTAAGTTTTCACGGTAAGATTTTTACTGGAAAGACCGGCGGCAGTTTTCGATTATTCCAGTATAGTTTCTACGTATTTATACAGGACAAGACAAGTAAGCACTCTAAAGTCTAAATAGTAAAAAAAAGGTGCGAAGGCGAAATTAAAATAATAATTATGGTAAAAAGACGACAGTAGCGATATCAACAAGCTAAAACGACCACAGTTCTATAAAAAAGAATAACCCAAAAAATTAACAAAAGACGACCAAAAGCAAACAAAATACAACAGCGAAGGAAAGAACGAAAAATCCTATAGTGAACGAAATAAAGCTGAAAATTGCTTGAAACAAAATGGAGGCAAAAGATATTCGAACAAATAACCAATGAAAAAGCAATAAAGATCAAAAGAAGGTTGGAAAGAAATAAAGCTGAAAATTGCTGAAAACATACAATAAAATGGAGCGAAAAAATAATCAATTAAAAAGTACTATATGAAGAACAAAATAAGGTTTGAATTAGTTCGTCAGCAGAACCTGTATGAGTGGCGGAGGATGTGTGTCGGCCAGACGACGCAGTGCTCGTTCGATGTGTCGCAACCTTATCTCCTTTTCGCCTAGAAGCGCCCGCGCCCGATGTAGTGCCACCTCAAGTTCTGTCACTTCACGTTCCTCCTGTTTTTATACAGGTATAGCATAAACAACCCTATATTTGCCAGCGTTAAAATGGCCGACTTGGAAATCTCTAAATAAACTTCGTAGCCAAGTCGGACGGAGCAAAGACTATCTCCACAGATGGGAGTTCAGGACGGCTATGCCCTCAAGTGCGTGTGCGGCACCTCCCCACAGACTACGCACCTCCCGTCCTGCGCTGCATGCCCTGTCACCTGTGCACTTGATGAGCTTGACTGCTTCAGCGAGTGGAGTTCGCGCAGCTGATGTTTGGGCGAAAAATATTTCAACTTTTTGCCATCAATACGCTAAGAATAAGAACCCTAAAATGACCCTTCATAAATAACTACGACCTATAGCATCACTGATTATATACGACTTGTATCTTCTTCTTGAAAACATAATGTGTATGAGCATCTCACATCATTAAAATTTTAAGTTGGCTACACCCATTTGTAAGATAACTTACCGATGACGACACCGTACAATCATCTATTACTGTGTCTTGAAACAGGGTCAAATTAAATGAGCTAGCGAAATTGCCCAAACGTGATGGGTATCAACCTAAACAATATAAAACACGACAAACTAAAAACTTCGAACGGATATTTCAAGTAAATTAAACTACCTGCGGTCGTTGACCTCAATAAAATCATCAAATAAAATTCGTTTTTGTTTTATCATATCATATTTAGAACGTCTGCTAAATTTCGCTAGCGAATTAAATTTCACCTTGTATACGAAAAAACACCTATTCGATACCTATCGCTTATTTTGGTCGTTTTTATTCCACTGAATTGAAGATACAATTTCGTTACATTACGATACACTTCTGCCCACACTTGAGGAATAAATAGTAAAAAAAAAAATGAATGTAATTTACTGATACCACTTACCGAAGGAGCTCTATGTGGTGACAATGACGCCCTAGTCTCTAGAAGCGCCGCCTTCCTTCGTTTCAACGCAGCGCGCGCACGTCGCATGCCTTCTCTCTCTACGAGCGCCCGATGACGCACGAACTCAAGTTCGGGTGTGTCCGCTGTTGCTACTGGACCTGGTTTATGGAAAATATAAAGCTTATATCAAGCGTTATATCAATAAAGTGGTAGTGTGAATGAACGTTCATCTGCTTTAATGTTTCAATCATTCGGTAGGCGACTGAAAGATGGCGCGTGCCGAAATACAACATCGTTAGATCGGTTCACTAATGAATTCATTTTTCACTTTTGTGATCAGGGGGCTTACCACCAGCTCTTAAAGCAGTGCAGAAGTTGAACTGCGCTGCTTTTTTGTTCTATGACTTAGTACAAAAAAGCAGTGCAGTTCAACTTCTGATCATTCAACCCCAGATCAAACGTAGCACTTCGGTTGAAAGATGCTGAATGAAAGGCAAAAATGAACAAAAAGTGAAGCGTCTGATATCTGCAACCTAATTGCGTAACACACAAATTGCTAATCCATTGCTTCATAAGTTCGAAAAATTTGTCTGCCCAACACGTAAATAACGCAATGAACGTTGTTGAATTGTCAAAATGAAACCGATTCCGATTGATCGTGTATTATGCAATTAGGGTGCTGATTCCCATTGATTTAAACTGCTTTAAGTAAAGAAATCTATAGGACGCGTCGTTGTGTCTATGTAGTTTTATATAAATAGTTTTGTTAAGATTGTTCCCTTCCTTCTTCTTCTGCTAAGTCCCCAGTACCACGTACTCTGGCCGCACTTGATCTCTTGGACTCTAATCCAACAAACGATCTGTTTGCAGATGAATGGATGAATATTTTGTCGGCAAGTCAAAAATACTGTGACAGGTATTTATGAAAGTGTTGCTAACTTTTTTACTTGACGATTTTATATTTTATGTGTATATAGAAACTGTGTCTTTCAATTTCTGTAATTAGTTTTAAACCGTTTTAATTGAAGAAATAAATAAATGACTAAAACCAACACTATCACTATCCACCAAATCGGGGAATAAGTAAGATTTGTGTGATGGTTCTTTTTACAGCCTGTATGTAGAGAAAACATGTCTTACCTAATTCAGCAAACGGGTACCGGAGACTGTAAGCCGGCTGACACGCTAAATCTGGGAACTGATCTTCTAAATCATCTAATTTTCTCAACTGCTGCCGAAGAGATTCCAATGGACTCGACCAGCCCTCGCCACGTCTGATAGACAAAGAAATCAATAAATATATGAGGAAGGCATTGAAAATTAATCTGCTAATACGGACCACCAACAACAATTATGTAATAAAATGGTTCGTTGTTCGCATGTGGCATTTGTAGATACCTACAAATGCCACATGCGAACAACGCGCCATACTGACGTCACACCAAATCCTGCATCTCGCAAGCAGAGTTTACTATGCAACTAGCATATATACAACGGCCCGACGTGAATCATCGGGCAGTTGCCCGCCAGACATATCATCCGTCTGGTCGGAATAGAATAGAATAGAATAGAAGTCATTTATTTGCATTGAATGTAGGTACATATATGAGATGTTACAGTAAAAAAACATTGTTCCTGGTACATTCTACCATTTGGCATGCAAAAACTTATACTTATAAACGATTATACAAATTCAATTTAAAAACATTCACAACAAAGTATCACAATAATATAGGTAACAAAAATAATAATAATAACAATATCAGAATTAAATAAAGTAACAACAATAGCTATATTTGATCTGTGAGGAAATCTGACACAGAATAATAACATTTTTGTATTAAATAAGACGAGAGCTGTTTTTTAAAAAATCGCAAAGGTTGCTCCTTGATGCTATTTGGAACCTTGTTATAAATCACAGGTGCCATGCCTAAGACACTTTTTTTTAATAAAGATGTTTTGTGAGCACCAGTACATAACTTATATTTATATTGAGACCTGATTGATGTACTTCGTTTTGTTGTGTCCTCTAAAGTAGGGAATATGTGACTATTACTTTTAACAAATATGGAAAGCTCTAATATGTAAAGACAGGGAAAAGTAAGTAATTTATTATTAATGAAGATCCTCCCTTTCCATGGAGGCTAAGTGAACTTTACATACTGTTCCTCATACCTCTATAACGATTGAAAATCCACTTTCACAATCCACCAGAGATACCTGGGGCCGTATTATAAACTATTAATGGCATTATGATTCCAGTCCGAAAAAGGGATGGTGCTATGGGTCTTGTATATATCCGTGTCTCTCTTGCACTAGAATCATGATTGCATTAAAACGTCAAACGGCACCTAATTAATTGATTTTGATGAAATACAGTCTCAAAAGTTTGTTTACTGCTGTATATGGCAGTTTTATGAAATCATTATAATATTACAAAATTGACGTAGCATGTCAATTTGTTTAACAATTAATATTCTGACTGTACAAGAATACATCTAAAATTAAAGTACGCAGTTGCATATATCGAAAAACTGCAAACAAATCTTTCTAGCGCCTTCCCGCGCGTCTAGGCGCCCAGGAAAGAGATAGATTAGTAAAAAAAATATATCTTACTTTGGTGAATAATTTAGACGCGATGTCGAAGCTGATTTTAATCTTGTAAAACACCTGCGTCGGCCATGTCCTGAAATAAATAACACGTTTTAGCGTGGTCAAAAGTTCCATTTACTTGAGGTTCTTGCGTACGGAAAATTTAAAAAAAAAACCAACAAATGACTTGCATCGTCTAACTAAACCATGTTTCAGCGGTGCAACTTTTATTGTTGCATCAACTTATGGTATTCCACAAGCAATTAAATCGCACCGTGTAATTCGGGCTTAGGGCTGATTCCTCCAACGCCAGATAATTTTATCCGAGGAATAATTTTGAATTTTTGACAATTCCTCCCTTCGATCAATAAATAGTACTAGATTCCCGATAAGCGCTTCAAAAACGGCCCGAAAAATAAGACCACAAATACTTTTGTGGTCTTATTTCAAATTAGTATGTTTTTAACCTTATTACTTAGACTTGTAAGTTTCATTTTAGAATAAATGACTGAAAATTTAAAAATAGAATGATTTTATTTTCAAGCGACATTTTAAATATATTTTGTAATGGTAATTAAACTTTATGTTTAAGCATTTAGGTTTATAATAAACTGAAGTTGTTAATATTATTAAAAAAAATCTAAGAAATGTAGATGTTTACGTGTGTGCAAACTTGGCCACTTGAGCGACTGATTTTTGTTCCTGATCCTTAATCTAGTACTATTATTGATCGAAGGTTCCTCCATGCAAATCTGTGAGACGACTATTTTATTCCACGTATAAAAATTATCTGTCGATTGAAAAATAAGCCCTTATACCAACAACTGTAATTTCAGATTATTTCTATGAGAGAAATTTTTAAAAAGACCTTGGAAATATAATATTTTGCAGGAACTCCATGAGAGAATTGTGTAAAAAATATTCACCATTGACATTTTCTTTAGGTTTTTCGTCGGCTGTTGTGGCATCTGATGAATCTTGGCAGTCAGTTGTAGCACCTATGGAAAATATTTAATTACAATTTTTGAAGTTTTTTTTTTTTGTTTTTGTCTAACTAATACAGACAGATAGTATAGCTCTTCCTATCTTTGTCGCTGCTTTTTCTGGCCAGTCAGTCAAGATCAACAGAAAATAAAGCTTATGCAGAATTTGGCTGATTTACGAATGTTTAGTAGTATATTTTTGTCTCTAAAAATACTTCAATCAAGATGTTTTTCATATAAAGTAGAAAATATAGATAAACAATTAAAAATAATACAGTACACAGTACTGTGTACTGTATTATTTTTAATTGTTTATCTGCCCTAGGAAACAACAATTAAAAATGGGCAATTCTCATTCAAAAACTGGCACTTAGTACCTGTTTATAGTCTATACTTGAATACCTAATCTTAGGTTTTACATGTATTGCCATTTAATCAACTATTTACTTTAGCATTATGCAGTCAAGTTGATTTTTGATACAAACGGACTTGTAAGGAAAATTGCAGAAGAAGAAAAGAAGAATTTGTACTTTCTGAGATTCTGAGTTCAATATTGATAATTATATTGAATGCATATTTAAAATAAATGATTTGACTTACAGACCGTTCACAGTAATTGTACATCTGACAGCCGCACCTTATTGTAACGAGCATAAAGATCACAATGATTTTGACAGACTTGTCAGCGGTAACCCAACAGCAACCTTATTCGAATGAGAATAAAGATCACTATGATTTGGATAGCGATGCAAAATCAGAGGTAAAAAATACCTGTGAACGGACTGTAGATAAGATTGAGACTTGAATTTGAACGTTTTTCTTAAAACGACAATTTGCCTTCAGGCGCTAGGCCACGATAAGGAGCTGACTATACCATAAGTCTACTAATATAAATAAAAAATAATAAAAAGTAAAAGTAACGTTCGTACTTATAGTATGTTGTCACCTGTATCTCTGTCGCGGCGCCGGCGCGGCGGCTCGCGGAAGGCCACGGCCGCGCGCCGCCCGGCCCGCGCGCGGGGCCCGGGGGCCTCGCGCGCGGGGGCCTCGCGGGGCCCGGGGGCCGCGGAAGGGAGCGGCTGGAGAAGAGATTTCAGCTTCTATACTCTCGCAGACAATCACAATACGCACAGATGTTCACACTCGACACATACTCTCACTAACATCCATCATTTTATTTTAATACTTATTTTTTATTCAATATTATTTTTTAAGTACCTATACGGTTTTAGTTAACTAGAATAAGTAAAAATGCTGTACTATTGAAGAGCGGAGTCTCCTAACACAGGCATTGTTTGCTTAAAAGGAGGCTCCAAACACTATACCCCATTTTGTAAACTGAAGCATTAATAAACTTATTATTATTATTATATAGAGAGGCTGTTCGAATAAATGGCATAGAAAAACTATGAGCCCATGTTTCACGACGCCATCAAGCATAATTTAGCAAAATTACGTAATAGTCAAGTTTGACACAATACACTTTTACCAACACCTTTGATACCAACCGTCACGTCGGATAATTTGATTTGACATAACTAAGAAAATTGTTTAATTTATCTAAATACTCGATAATAACAGCCGCATGGGTCGATCGACCGGGTTAAACTACGCTTGCCGCGGTTGGTCCGTGAATGGGCGTGAGTGACCATCTTCACATACCAGGACCCCTCCGTGCCTCGAAAGTCGAAATGTACGTTAAGCCCGGTAGTACTAAGTAGATACCGGCTGTCTTTAGTAGATCTTTCACAGTCGTTACGGGTCGTCAGAAGCCCGAAAGTCTGACAACCAGTCTTACCAAGGGGTATCGTATTAATTAACCAGTAACTGGATTTTGGGTCCGTAACTTAACTTCGAGAGTCATATGTTCGATTAATGGAAAGTCGACTGAACGATTGTTCGAATGGAATTTATTACGAAACAATCTTTTATCGCCAAACGCTACTTCCACTGAACGATTCATCGAATATTTATTAATGGACTGCTCTTTTTAAGAAAATTTAATAAATTTAAAATTAAGAAGATTTTTCGTTACATATTATTTCATACATAATCAAGAAATACTTTTAAGATATCGTACGTTCTTCCCGTATATTTAGAAACATGACATTTGGTGAAAAGTAAGATAATAAAGCACAAATGAAGAGAAAAAAGTTTATTATAAAAAAACCATTTACGTTAAGATTTTCGCACAAAATTAAGGTAATCAAAAACCTTTTCGGTAGATTAGGGCTCTCTAACGCCCTGAGAACTCCACTAATAATCCAAACAAAATAATAATCTCATCATCTATCGTTAGTATATACCTTTTCTAGAACACTAGATCTGTAAATTGATTGTATTATACTTACATTGTCCCTTCTTAGTTTCCAGTCTTCATTATTATTGTCTAAGGGTTTGTGCGCGTTGCTTTCAGAGTACGAAGTTTCGTTGTCATTGTATTTAACGCTCGGGTTGTTGTTGATTCGAGCTCGAGGCGGTTCGGGTTCGACGACAGCGCTTACTGATGTCTCGTTCAGTTCTTTACATCTGTGAAATAATGTGTTCTAAAGAATATAATAATAATATCCCTGGACATTTCACACAGCGCCATCTAGTCCCAAGCTAAGCAACCTAATGCTTGTGTTATGGTAACAAGATGGCTGATAAACTACTTATATACATTTTTTTTTTTTGTAAATACATACTTATTATAGATAGAAAAACACCCAGACTCGGAACAAATACATGTAGGTCATACAAATATTTGTTCCGATATATATGATACATAGATATATTCTTTACTACTACACAACGATTTTGAATACCAACGATCTAATAAAATAATCACGAAAAAACCACTACAAATGCTACGTTGCCAGCTCGCGCGATATGAACGCTTTTAACTAGAAAGAGAGATTATTATACAATTATGATAGTTTTTGTTACCTTTCTAGAGATTGATTAGCTTTGTGTGAATTAGACTTCTCGGTTTCCGATCCTGTGGTCATGCTCATCTCGCGTCTTTTGTTTCGGCGTTCTATTGACATCTGGAATAATAAAGAGAAATATTGGCTAGAGTTATTTTACCACTATAAACGCAGACATTTTCTGAGTGGAAACTGTAAACCGGAAAACGTAATAAAAAACGTAGTTTATCTATTTAATACTTTTAGCACATAAATGTACAGAGGCGGACTTAATGTCATAGGCATTTTCTACCAATCCTTTGGGTGACGCACAGACAAACAGTGGTAGGAGCTATTGAGAAAAATTAAGGAATAGTTAGTGTGTGGTTTAGTTGATAGCAGATGGATGAAGAGAGTAGCCGGGAATCGAGTTAAATAGCGTGTGCTTAGAGGCCAATGTCCAGCAATGAACATATAGATGTATGAGGAACAGGGTGTAAAGTTCACTCATCCTCCATAGAAAAGGTAGGATCCTCTGACCAGACAGGTGTTGTGTTTAGTGGGACGATTGAAGTCGGGACGCAGTATATAAATATGCTAGTTGCGCGGTAAACTCTGCTTGTGCGATGCAGGGGGCCTACTCCGAGGTGCAAAGTTCAAATGTTCGGATCGGACCGACGTGGCGGAACCGAATATTATTGAAAAATGGGAAAAAAGTTCGGATCGGCTCAGTTGGGTCGGGACCATAGTCAATATTCGAAAGAGTGTAGGAGTGTAGGATCGGAACCGACCGAACCAAATAGTGACTTCGTAGCAGGAAACGGCCGAATATTCGGCCGATACTACTTCGAAGTAGACCCCCAGGATTTTTGTGTGACGTCAGTGTGATGCGTAGTTTGCAGGTTAAAGCTGATGATGACTAGTCATACCTTAACATCGTGCTTGAGCCGCACATACTTCTCCTTGAGACATTTGTATTTATCAAGAAAGGCTCTCTCCTCATGCAAGCGTGTGCCGGCCGCGCGCTCGCTGGCCAGTCGGGAGCGAACCTCTTCTAAGTGGCATGCGTGTTGAGTACGGAGTCTTTCAACCTGTACAGTAAAATATTATTAAGCTTCAAACTCAAAGCATTTATTTCCATTAAACCATTGACACCTTTGAATTGTTAAGGAGTCAGTAAGTCACAAAAATTAAACAAAATTTTCTTATAGTTGCCCATTCGAAAGCGTAGTAGGTTCCTATGAAGAAGAACGGGCAAGAAACTCTATGTACACTCTTTTAAATCAGTAGCCCTTTTTTTTGAGGATGGGAAAAACAATCAAATGACCCCTCCCGCTCTGGGTGGAGCAGAAGGGAGTGTCAGACTCTTACTGACTAAAACCCACCCGTGTTCCTTCCTTAGCCCTTTATGTTCCAGGGCAGCGGTAACCCTTTCGGACGATCCCGCTACCCCGGCAGGCTTCGTCCCTATCGGGCCCCGTCACTCGTGCTGACGTCTCTTTGAGGCGCGCGTGGAACACATACACGCCGTCCGGCACGGGCCTGGTCCTGATCGGACGGTGAGTTACCCATTACTCTCCGCCCGCAGGCCCGCGCCTACGGTGGCCGGGAGTCGTCACGCGGTTCCCGACGCCCGGAGCGTCTCCCGCGGCGGCTGAGATCAGTAGCCTGGAGTCCGGATTTGTGCCCAGTTGGTAACAATAGGCTTGCCACCTATACTTCAACATAACTGACGAAATATGGGTGTTACACAGGCGTGATATGTTGTGTTATATTTATAAAATATCAAGATTTTATTTCTCAACTGACCTCAGCTCTATAATCGTGCCTAAGATCCGTGACTTTGGTAGTATGTTCCTCTCTCAGCGACTCTACAGTAGCTCTGTTCTCTTCTATCATACGACCCCGTTCTTTGCTCAAGTTCGCTTGCAGTTGGTCTCGTAGTTCTGATAAAGTGCGTTCGTTGTCTGTGAAATACAGTTAGTTATTGTTGACATTAGACTTTACTTAGGTCGTCCGCTTATTCTCTTGGAATCAATGACGTCCGCCATCAAGTGACGTCATTGTCGCATAGCCGGATCGTTTTATGTTCATATCGATAGTCCACCACAAAAACTTGTATATCACTGATTGATTTATAGCCGCAGATGATCCGCGACGAAATATCCGCGCGGCTTGGCGCTAGCCAAAGAAAGCAAAGATACTTTTTTAACGCTATTTTTAACCAACATGGTTTTTATAAAGCGTTATTATTCAAAAGTTAAAGTATTTATGTATTATGTATATTAAACCAGGGAGTGACTACCGAGATGACGACTAATAGAAGAAGTAAGTATGGAAGAAAAAGACCCAAATGAATCGGGATAAGATCAGCAGTGCGATTCTGTAACCAACTCACCGTGAAAACTTAGGTGAAGTGAGCGTGGATTGACATGACTACTGACAACTCACTTCACTTGAGTTTTCAAGGTGATATTTTTACAGAATCGACCGGCAGGAGACTGATGATAACCATTGAAACTTCTACAGGTAATTTGGAATTGTCGAAGAGTCGTTCTGTTAGAAAGTTGAAGTTGCTCCAAAGTGTAGTTTCCTATGAAGAGCCAAAAAGCACATAAAGCCCATACCTACAGTAAAAAAGCAAAACGCAGTATTAAAAAAAAGTCATAAAGTATAGCCCAGCAGTGGGACAGAATAGGCGAACAAAAAAAAACCTATTAAATAATTCATAAGAAGAAAGTCGATGGTATTTAGATATACTCTCTGAAAGAATATATTATGCATTTTAAAATAAATTAGTTTACCTATTTCCAATTGTCGTTGTTGTTCGATCAGCTTATCCCTGTACTGTAGATGTATTTTGTTCATATTGTCTAAATGTTGCCTCTCTGCTAATTCG
The DNA here is from genome assembly GCA_945859715.1 of Apamea sordens. Taxonomy (NCBI): domain Eukaryota; kingdom Metazoa; phylum Arthropoda; class Insecta; order Lepidoptera; family Noctuidae; genus Apamea; species Apamea sordens. Next base: position 16,363,372 of record OX243999.1, read on the forward strand.
ATGTCCTGTTGGTTTCGTTCCTCAAGTTCTAATGTCGCCTGTTCTAGGGTTTGTCTATGTGTTTGCTCTGCTAATGTTAGTGCCTGAATATAGAAAAACAAATAAGTCTTAAGAACAAAATAATGAATTGTAAAAATAACCGTTTTGAGAACGCGCAAAATCCGGTTAAGTATTTAGGGGGAATTTCACCAATAGAACTGCCGATCTATTCTGTAAAAATCTCAGCGTGTAAACTAACGTGAAGTGAGCGTGAAGTAAGCTGTCAATAGTTTCAATCCCTAGCATCAGATGGAATGACAGCTCACTTCACCTTAGTTATCACGGTGAGATATTTACAGAATAGACCGGCTGAACGCGATCAACTGGGTTCAATAGCTGTCAGTCTCATCATTGTTGCGTTGCATACTGACAGCTCTTGAACGCGCTTTAGTAATATTATAAACTATATAAGATTTTAATTGAATATTCTGGATTTCTAATGACAATAATTAAGGTACTTCTTCATCGTGGGGCATAGCAGGGCTACACAATAGTTAATTTCGATACAACATAAAGTGTATAGGCATCGAAAATTTAGATACCTATGGTATATTACTATAATTCTAACGACACTGCTTGTGTTGACAGCAAAAAAGTTTCCAAAACCTTACCTCATCCATCTCCCTCCGGTGCCTCTCAGCCTGTTCACTCAATCTCATTCTCTTCTCCGCTATAAACCTTTCCTCCGCTTCTCTCAACTCCTCTTGCAACTCTGCCCTTAACTTCCTCTCCCTAACCGACCACTCTACTCTAATACTCTCCAACTCTTTCTGTAAAGCTAACTCCAGTCTTCTCCTCTCATCTGCTTTGTTCCTCTCTATCAAATCTCTTGTCCCCATGTCAGGAATCAATGGGGACTTTATAGGCTTTTGGAAAGACTCCTCTTGGGTCTCGAATTGGTACACTACAACTACATTGTCCGAACTAGATTTGCCTTGGGATAGTATTACACCATCTAACCTAGGACTCGTTAGGCCTTTTCCTAGACTTGACGCGGAATCTGAAGATTTTATTTGAGGCGATATTGACTTGTTTAACGGTTTGAAGGTCGATAAAGGACTCCAAGGCTTAGAGGCAAAGTCGAGTCGCGGTGACCTCATTTCTGATCCCAAACTAGGTGTTGGCGAGACTTTGATTTGGGTAGACTTCATGTTAGAGAGTTCGTGAGATTTCGACTTCGAATCGTCATCTCGAGTGGAAGTTTTCTTCGAGTCTTCAGAATCAGATGGTACCGCCTTTGAAAAGTCTAATATAGGAACTTTAATTTGAGGTATTTGTATATTTTCACTTGAACGAATTTTCTCTGAACTTGCTGACTTTTTGTCCGAATTTTCTTCAGATTTTGGACTGTCTTTCTCTATTTCTTTTTCGTTAATAATTTTATCTTTATCGTTAGAATCGTCAAGGTCATTTAGGTCTAGATTAGCGAACTCTCTGTCAGGAGAATCTATTGATGTTTCAGATTCTATACTCTCCATTAGATTGATTGATATTTTGCTCTTTTGAGGTATCATTGGTGATCTGTAAAAAAAATACCAATAACATTGTCGTAAGCTATTAATATATTGTCGTTCACATGCACTATTTATATTTAATATTATATATTTGATTCGTCCAATATTCAGCATAATAAGGCTCCTATATCCAGCAATATCGAGCATAAATCCTCTCTGTAGGTAATAATCCTCTCTGGCACCTATGGACATTTGCAATATCAGAGAAATCGTAGGGGCGCGCGCTGCCATCCTAGATCCAAAGCCGCTGTCTCTCTGCCTAGGGGCACAAATTAGTACGGTGGTAGTTCTTTATCTAGTGAGCTGCTTCACAAAGAGCTATTACGATTTACTTTTTTTAATGTATAAACTCTGTTCAAACCATGGTTTTTCAATTGACATTGGAACGAAGTTCTTTATCGCGCGTTGCGAAAGGAGGCTAGACGGAAAAAATTAAGACCAAAGTTGGAACGACACTTTTTGCTATAGTTGTAAGCCGTGCGGCGTGCGCGTGTTTCTCTGTCTGTCTCTCTCTCTCTCTTTAAACTTCGTTCCATCCGGGTGTCCCTTGATACCTCTCAAGTTTTTTTTAACGTTATTTCCACTCCAACAAACATCAGCTTTACAATAGAGTTAATTACGTTGATTTCAGAATGGCTAGTAATTTTGACAAAGACATAAAAATATTGAAGTCGTAAAGAGGTAAAAATTACTAAACTTTAAATAAAACTATTTTTTCCGGAATGAAATAAATTGTTAATGCAGTATACATACCTTGGCCTGGTCTCCTTTTCAGACAGCCCAGGTTCCTCCAAACTAACAGGTAAGGTATCTATATCGCCCGGTCTAACTAAGTCGGATATCTTTTGGAAGTTCTTCTGAAACAGGTCGGGTTTGATATAGTCTCCGGGTGGTGGTCTTAACACACGTCGACGAGGAGAAGTACCGCGAGCGTGACTTTCGCTTTCTGTAAGCAAATGTAAGAATAAATTACTTTTTGGAACGAAGTTCCTTATCGCGCGTTGCGAAAGGGGGCTAGACGGAAAAAATTAAGACCAAAAGTTGGAACGACACTTTTTGCTATAGTTGTAAGCCGTGCGGCGTGCGCGTGTTTCTCTGTCTCTCTCTCTTATAGAAAGCAAGCCAGTTATTTTCGTTTCGTCTTTCTATTTCGCATTGAACAGTGTGGTGTCGCGACGATTATTTTTGTTGAGTGTGTATACAGGTTTTTTGTACATAATAAAAAATAATAATTAATCGAAAGGAACTTCGTTCCATTCGGGTGTCCCTTGACACCTCTCAAGTTTTTTTTTTATTATTGGCATCTCGCAGGTCAACCTGGAAAGTGGTCGGCTGCTTAACCGGGCTTGCCTATCGGTTTCTCATTAAATTAAAGCCTCCAACCAGGGCTTAAGAAACTTAAAAACTAAGTGACTACACGCTAAGGACCCCCTGTGGGGGGTACGGACCTCGGCTTAGGGCGTCACTGGGGGACTGACCCGGCCGCGAATCATATTTTAATCAACATACAACCTGATTTAGAAAAGTAATATTTCTAATTGTTTTTTTTTTATATTATATTCTAATTTTCTTCTTTCGCCTTAAATAGATTGAAATATGGGCACTAATAGATTGCGTCCGTTCCTTTTAAACCCAATTTCAAATATTAACACTCCGATGTAAAAACATATTGTTACAACTACAATAACATACCGTCAGAATCAGAATCAGAATCTCTTCCAAGATCTGACAATCTTCTATTAAATATTGGCAAAGGATTGGGTCTTGGTACCAACGGGGTTAAGAATCTTGGGTTCTTTGGTATGGCAGGGGGTGCAGCGGGTGATAACGGGATGTCAGGAGGGGAGGGGAGAGCCGGCGGCCAATCAGGATCTAGGAGCGGTACGGTAATAGGGATATAAATAAATGTAAAGCTAATAATCTAAGCTACTAAGTATGAGGTCCTGGGTTCGATTCCCAGGTCGGGCAAAGGGTTTTTAAAACTTACCGGTTGGCTGGTAAATGCAAACAAAAAAAAATCATTTTTGTGAACTTGGACCTTGAATAATGACATATCTTTTATATTGATGATATAAACAATGAAACAAAGATTCAGCTTTATGCGAATTAATGTAAACTTGAATGTCTATTCTGACCGGACTAACTGCTCTCAAAACGGTGAAGGAAAACATCGTGAGGAAACCGGCATGTCTTAGAACCAAAAATTGGAAGACATATGTGACATCTACCAATCCGCACTGAGCTCGCGTGGTGGATTACGGCCCACTCCCTCTCGCCGAGAGGACGCCTGTGTTCCAGCAGTGGGAACGTTATAGGCTGATTATGCTATGTGTATTAATTAATGTATTAAGCTCCGACTCTATAAGCTGAGACTTTTTTGAAACAAAGCTGGTCGAATACAGGCGTGTCGTTATGCTATGTTATAATACAGTTAGGTTAGTGAAAATATCGATTTTCATGGAGACAGTGAACTTTAATGTCAGTACCGTTAAATGCACGAAGCATTTTGTAATAGCATGTCATCAATTCATCACGGATTAAATAGTACTCAATCACGAACTGTGCAGTACGCAATGTCAAGGATCTAAAGACATTATTTTGACAAATCTCTTCGCTAAATTGCAGTTTGCATTGATTAAAACAAGTACGCATATTATATTAACTACGAGGGGCCCGTGGGTAAATAATAACAGCCGCACAGGTCGATCGATCAGGTTAAGCTACGCTTGCCGCGGTTGACCTGTGGATGGGTGACCATCTTTACATACTGAGACCCCTCCGTGCCTCGGAAAACACGTTAAGCCATTGGTCCCGGCTGTCATTCGTGGATCTTTGACAGTCGTTACGGGTAGTTAGAAGCCCGAGTCTGACAACCAGTCTTACCAATGGGTATCGTATTACCCAGTAACTGGGTTGTGGAGGTCAGATAGGCAGTCGCTCCATGTAAAATACTGGTATTCAGCTGCATCCGGTTAGACTGGAAGCCGATCACAACATAATTGGGAAAAGGCTAGGCAGATGATGACTTAATTGTTTCTACCCGCGACTTCATCGGCGTAAAATTTCATGTTTCCCTGACCTGCCCCGTCGCATCGCATCGCCTGCCCGCGCTACTACTACGTTTTTCACTTAGTGTTCTTTCTGACTTTTTTTTTCTTTTTGCTCGGCTCCTAAGGGTACGAGCTTGATGTTAATACCCTTGAACTATCAAATGCAAATTTACCTATATACATATCATCATCATCTGCCTAGCCTTTTCCCAACTATGTTGGGTTCGGCTTCCAGTCTAACCGGATGCAGCTGAATACCAGTATTTTACATGGAGCGACTGCCTATCTGACCTCCACAACCCAGTGACTGGGTAATACGATACCCCTTGGTAAGACTGGTTGTCAGACTTTCCGGCTTCTGACTACCTGTAACGACTGTCAAAGATCCACGAATGACAGCCGGGACCAACGGCTTAACGTGCTTTCCGAAGCACGGAGGGGTCTCGGTATGTAAAGATGGTCACCCATCCACAGACCAACCGCGGCAAGCGTAGCTTAACCTGACCGATCGACCTGTGCGGCTGTTATTACTAGTACCTCCTCTAAAATATTGGGCCAGACGAGTTTTTTAATTCTTATACGGCACTGCATCAATTGGCATCATAAAAATCAAACGTGAGATTTGACTATTTTCTAGCTGCCTGTGCCATTTTATGACATTTTTAATATAGGTCATTTTAATCCAAAATTTAATTAATACTACGTAAATTACAGTCACACTTCCGCTGTACAGTCAAAACAAACCAAAATAGAAGAAGCACCTGTTACGCTAGACCCTTATAAGTATGCGTGCGTAGATTTGAAATGTGACCACAATTTTCTGTATAATGATTATGACATAATATTCTAATTGGAGTTTTTGATGGTGTGCGTTAATTCCGGTACATGTTGTATACGAAAAAAAGGAAATATAAACCACACTTACCAACAGAATCCCTTTCAGAACTAGACCAACTCTTCACCTCCCTCGGACTTTCGTTAGGCCGTGGCGGCAACGGCGGCCTGGCAGCCAGAGGGGACAACACAATCTGGTTCAGCGGCGGCATGGCTGGTGATATAACCGGCGACGACGGAACGAATGGTGATGATGAATGAACGAGGGGTGATGATGGAATGACTGGCGAAGGAATTGAAGGTTGCGGCGCGGCCGAAATGATTGAGCTTTGACCATCGTTTTGTTCAGAAGAACTGTTTGAACCAGGACTGACGGTCGGTTCGGGTAGGTTTTCGAGTTTGAACCTGTGAAAGAGAGCAGGATTTTATTCAGATTCGTGTTCGTGCATCTTCTTTTTTACAACATTATCTACCAGTATGGTTGAGAAATTGTGTGTACTACAGTGATTCTACGCAAGTCTACATTATTTTGTATTTTTACATAATAACGACAGGTGTTGTCCGAATGACTATTAATTATTAATAGTACACCTATATTTCATCAGTTATGCATATAATATGTAGTGTGAATGAAGTGAAGTGAAGTGAATGAGTGGGTGAGTGATTTTTTTTAATGAGTGGTTTCCAGATATGAATTATGTGACATCCCATTGAATACTTTAAGTATGGTATTTGTCCTATTTGTCATCTTATTTTTATAATAGTGCACATGCCATTTTGCTTCCTACACTAGTAATGTTAAAGACAATAATCGGTTACCTAACACTTTTCCGGTCCTCTTCAAAACTAACAGGCTGCTTCTGTCTCCCTATAAACATGTTATCCACCTTCTTATGATAAGTGTCTGTCATTTTCTCCCTCAATATTCCTTTAGGAGGATCACTCTTCGTTACTGAGTCTATAGGCAAAGACTTGTCTGTGTCGGGGCTGGGGAGATCCGATTTTGATACCTTGAGGAACATACTGCCTTTACCTGCAAAGAAAACACGATTTGTGAGTTTTTTTTTTTGGCATTCTTAGCCCCGAGTTCTAGATAAAATAAAAGTTTTAACCATAGTGCGATCACAACAGCTTTATTTCAAAATTAATCAATAATTTTGTAAGAATTGAGCTAGAACATAAATAATGCCTGACGTAGAGCAACAATATTTTAGCGGCACGAAGGCATGACGCCCGATGTTCATTTATTTATGGGTAACCCGCAGAAAAAAGAAACATTCAGCGACTTTTCATTATTCGATCGATTTTGAAATCTCTAAGCACAAAGCAACTGTTTAAATGCTTATCTTATTTCGCAAATATTTTATTGACCTGGAAATAAAATGATGATGCCAAATGTACATAATGGCAGATTTTAGTAATAATTCATAGTAATGTCAGAATCATTAATAATCAAATCAACATACTGATGTTGAATTGATTGTTGCAATTTAGGTACAATAAACAACATTATTTAAAGGTACGGTTTGAAGGCAAAATTTGAGTACTGAAGGCCAATTCTCGTAATTTAAAACGTTAAAAATCTAGTCAGTCTCATCTCGGCGACAAACGGTTCCTCATGCCTCTAAAAAATGTCAAAATCTTGTAAAAAATGTAGGGAAATTAGAGGTATTTTTGACAGATTGAGAATGTGAATTTTCTTAAAATTACGAGAATTGCCCCACAGGTCCAGGGGTTCTACTCCGAAGAAATACCGGCCGAATGCTCGGCCGTTTCCTGCTACGAAGTTACTATTTGGTTCGGTCGGTTCCGATCCTACACTCCTACACTCTTTCGAATATTGACTATGGTCCTGACCCAACTGAGCCGATCCGAACTTTTTTCCCATTTTTTAATAATATTCGGTTCGGCCATGTGTCGGTCCGATCCGAACATTCGCACTTTGCACTTCGGAGTAGGCCCCCAGTGCCTAAGTATAAGACCTTCAGCAATATTGCAATGGCCACTGACCAAGCCGCCGCATCAGGGGTGCGACCCGCATGATTGCTTAAGTCTTCTATAATTTATTATTCATTTATAATTACCTGTCAACGTCAATCCTCGATCAATTTTGGTGGACATCAACAACGGACTGAAATTCTCTTCCTCAGGACTATTCAACACATGCATCTTCAGATCAATAATCTCTGATTGCTGTTTAAATAATAACTTCGGTCTTTCGGCTCCAAACGCGGGTCGACTAAGCAAGTCCCGATCTGACGTATTTCTCAAGAGACTCGGTTTACCCGACAATGATCCATCTACGCTACGTCTTAAGGGTGATATTCGTGTTTCAGATAGTTTCTTGTCGAGTCTGCTAAGGGGAGATGGTGGTGGTCTTCCTAATGGTGCAAGTCGTCGTGGTCCGGTAAGTGTTGGGTTTTCTCTGACGTCAGAGGCATGGTTTTCGCTGTCAGTACTAAGCTCCTCATCGCTTTCGACTTTTGTTTCTACTCGTTCTAAGTTTTTTGTGTTCTCTTCTGATGTTAGGAGCTCCTGTGTAACGAAAAAATGTTTTAATACGGATGTTTTTGATAGTCATAAAATGGATTAAAACTAGCATATCATAATTTATAAGAGACTGTCAAGGTATTAAAATTTTGTAACTAATAAATAAATTATAAAAAAATAAAATAAACATAAAAAAATAAATAATATTTATTAATTAATTAAATAAATTATTTATTTCTGTGAGTAGATTTATACAAAGACTTGCACGTAAATTATATTTAAAAAACTAGACAAGGTCGGTGTTTCCTATCCGACTACAATGAGAAAAAAGGCCGAAACAAACTCAGAACTAATAAATTTTCTTCGGCATCTGGTCTGCGGTATACATTCTACCAATCAATTCACTGGGTTGGGAGGTTATACTTATCGATCGGTATGTCACCTATTGGCCTTAAATGATATTGATTTGTAACAAATAGGTGATGACGAAGATGACAATTTTGAAATAAAAGCATCTCTAAACTATACAGTTATGACTCCATCTGACCTAAGCACCGAAGATGAAACAATCTTCAACAATAACACATATTATAAGCATAACATAGCATTGTCTTAACGCAACAAAACCAGCATGTCACAAGAAAACTACACAAGAGTCAAGATTAACACATTTTCACACCACAAAGCAGACGCACACAAACACAACAGTTAACATTATAGTAACAGGTGCGTCCAATTAGTTCAAATTAAAGGTTAATGGAGTTACAGCAAAGTTATCGCGACGTAAAGACATCGACATCGTCAACTCGTAGGTGTGAACTGGTAGCCTTGGACATGCAACGATAGCTGCGTCAATTCTTAATGTAGAAATCGATAATACTGTTTTTTACGTTATGGGAAATTTCTGTTCGATTGCGAGGCAAAACTACGTGCGCTAGAAATGATCTATACAATTATGAAAAAAAAAATTAAGTGTATTTTTTTAATGTCAAAATAACAGCTTTTTACTAAATTCATATGGAACTGTATACGTGGCTAAATAATAACAGCCGCACAGGTCGATCGGTCAGGTTAAGCTACGCTTGCCGCGGTTGGTCTGTGGATGGGTGACCATCTTTACATACCGAGACCCCTCCGTGCCTCGGAAAGCACGTTAAGCCGTTGGTCCCGGCTGTCATTCGTGGATCTTTGACAGTCGTTACGGGTAGTCAGGAGCCCGAAAGTCTGACAACCAGTCTTACCAAGGGGTATCGTATTACCCAGTAACTGGGTTGTGGAGGTCAGATAGGCCGTCGCTCCATGTAAAATACTGGTATTCAGCTGCATCCGGTTAGACTGGAAGCCGACCCCAACATAATTGGGAAAAGGCTAGGCAGATGATGATATGGAACTGTATACGGTACAGATGTTCTATCTCACGAAGTCTGCTCAGCCTTGGTTGTAGTATTGACGTTTTCGATATACGTATATTTGTGTGCGTGAACCTAGGTAGCGTTAGCAATAAAAATGTTACGTAGATTTAATTTATTTTATATTTGAAGAACGAAAATAATTGTTTAAAATCCTATTCCTACTAATATTATAAATGTGAAAGTTTGTATGGATGGATGGATGTTTGGTACTCTTTCACGCTATAACTACTGAACGGATTTAAATGAAATTTGACACACAGATGGTGTATAACCAGGATTAACATATAGGATAATTTTTAACCCAATATTCCCACGGGATCGAAACTTATACGGGTGAAACTGCACGGCGCAGCTCGTATATTATAAATAGAAAAATATGAAAGTAGGAAAATCAAAAAACAAAACAATTAAATTCAGAGTCGCTGTTGCTGTCGTCAGAATCATATTTCATTACTTAATTTTTTTGTTAACATTAAATTGTCCCACTGAAAGCGTAAAACAAACTAACTTTCGCATTTATAATATTAATTAGGATATAATTATAAGTTCAATAGGAATGTATTGCGACAGTAATCCTTCCGGAATAAATTGTCTAATGGCAGATTTTTATAATTTACGGACCGTTTTTGGTTAAAATGAAGACTCTTGTATCTTTACCAATAAAAATAGAAACTTAAGTAAAAGATATCTTTTACTTAAAAGGAGGCCCCGAATAATGAAGCAAAGACCTCATACCTCATAGGTTTGCATAGATTACTCCCTCCTATGTGGAAGTAGCTATCACAGGTAAAATTAGCTTACGAATCTTATTTTATGCACAGTTTGGCAATAAAAAAATCCCACCATTGGTAACCAAAACGATTCGTTATTGTGAAAACAGTCTCAAAATCCGTTGCATAGTTTGGAACAACAATGCGGTCACACGGGCAGACACGAAAAGCGAATTTCTTTAAGTAGGTGTAATATGTAAAGAAGTAAAATTTAACGGCCCTGATTAGTACGTTAAATACTTGGCTCTTTGTTCTACGAATACTACGGGTCGTGAACTCAGTCCTCACGCGATACTTACAGACGAGGTTGTGACATTTTTGTACAGACGCCAGCAGGTCAAGCTGCCCGAAACTGTCAAATTTTCCCAATCAACCTTGAACCTTAATGATTTAGCGATAAAGTTGAAAATCAATTCAAGAAATTTGACAGATTGTATCAGCTTGATGTGCTGGCGTCTATAATTCAATTTACTTCCTACTTTAAAAAGCCTAGTTTCTTTCTGTGTTCTATTAAAGAATACGCTAGGGTAGACAGTGAAATTAAAAAAAAATTACGTTTTTTTTACAATTGGAGGTCAGTGTCCGGTTGTATGTTGATGAAAATATGATTCGCGACCGTAACAAATATGACTTTACAGAATTATAATCAATACAATCAGCAAATTGTAATAAACGCTTTCGCTTTAAAACTTAAGAATATTATACAAATCATGTAATACTACCTACGGCTACATGTCTTCAAAGATGCGTACAATATGGTCAATATTTTATATTTTCAATCAATATAGGAAAAAAGCAAGTTCTAGTTAGACTCACGCACTAAGGTTACTCGCTGTGACTCATGTTGGTCCGTACGAAAAGGTTAAGAACCTAACGGCGGAGGGTGGATTATATTAGGAATTATAAATGATGTTTATTCAATAAATTGGTTATAATTAATGACACTTTTTTTTTTTGGAGGGGCCCGTGTCTAAGTAATAACAGCCGCACAGGACGATCGGTCAGGTTAAGCTACGCTTGCCGCGGTTGGTCTGTAGATGGGTGACCATCTTTACATACCGAGACCGCTCCGTGCCTCGGAAAGCACAGTAAGCCGTTGGTCCCGGCTGTCATTCGTGGATCTTTGACAGTCGTTACGGGTAGTCAGAAGCCCGAAAGTCTGACAACCAGTCTTGCCAAGGGGTATCGTATTACCCAGTAACTGGGTTGTGGAGGTCAGATAGGCAGTCGCTCCATGTAAAATACTGGTATTCAGCTGCATCCGGTTAGACTGGAAGCCGACCCCAACATAGTTGGGAAAAGGCTAGGCAGATGATGGATTAATGACACTTTTACACGACAGTTCGGTGTTTCCTAGCCAACTACTCTGAGAAGAAATATTGAAACAAATTCAGTGGTCAAAGTCTCTTTTAAAGTCCATTCAATAAAACTACTTGTATCAATCAGCCTGCCTAGCCTTTTACCTATGTTGGGGTCGGCTTCTAGTGTAACCGGATGCAGCTGAATACCAGTATTTTACATGGAGAGACAGCCTATCTGACCTCCACAAGCCAGTTACTGGGTAACACGACATCCCTTGATAAGACTGGTTGTCAAACTTTTGCTTCTGGCTACTAAAGATCTTCAAACAACAGCCAGGACTAACGGCTTATCGTGCATTCCGAGGAACGAAGGGGTCTCGATATTTATTTATTTATACACTGGAACGCCATACGGCAATTACACCAATGGAGCAAAAAATCACTTTATGTGCTGCTTTTAATCCATCCTGTGCGCGGTGGACATCAAACGAGTGGCGATGGTTCGGGCACGCTCACGCAGCGTGCAAGTGCAGCATTTCTCCATAGCCCCATCACTCCTTCCATATTGCGCACATTCATTGCGAATTTTTGAAACTCAATGAGTTTTCAAAGTAAATACATTAAAATTGAAAAACATGGCATGGTATGGCATGTAATGACTGATCATAATTATGTGTATAATACATTAATATTAAAATTGAATATTATAATAAAGAAATTTAGATGTTCTGTCACGTCTTAAAACCATGTAAAACAGAGGCGTATAGCTATCATCATAATCATTCACTTGGCCTCATCCCATTTGATTTAGAGAAGAGAAGAGAAGAGAAAGACATGCTGCGCCGACCATGTCTTTCTCTTCCGTCCTTTTAGCCGTCATCTCGGTAGGCAAAGTCAAAGTCAAATCATTTATTTCAAATAGGCACATAAAAGGCACTTTTGAACATCAAAAATTAAATTAAAATAAAATTGATTCTAGTCGCCCCTTCCAAAAGGTAGTTTTCGTATGGAGAAGAATGGGCAAGAAACTCCACCGTTACCTACTCTTTTAAAATGTTTTACAATATTTTGCATACATTAATTATACAGGGTTATTTGTAAAACACCAACAACCTCTTAAGAGGTCATTGTACTCATCATTATGAACAACTTTTACTATAGGACCAAACCTGAAATCGCGAAAAAAAAATCAGCTGCTCCCTACATTTTATATTGGAACCATCCCTTGTGGATGGAAATTGCCTAATTATCATTGTCAATTCACAAACTGTGATTCTCTGTATTTATCGTCCCCCGGGGGAAAGAAATGTCTCTAAATTTCTTGAATCACTAAACAATATTTTACTAACATTATCGACATACAATAACATTTTCCTTACTGGCGACATTAATATAGACATAACGCCATCCTCTTCAGATGCAAGAGCGGAAATATACCTCAATCTATTAGCCTCTCATGGTATGTTGCCTGCGTATTATATCCCCACCCATTCTCAAACATGCCTTGACCACGTCATTGTCAAAGCAAAACTTTCGGTAAAATGTCTTGTTGCCCATACAACCCTAACCGACCACTACAGCATTATTATAAGCCTTTCTCACATGAGCTCCTCTCACCATTCTTCAAAAACAATAAGACGCATTCATTATTCATCCCTAGACGAAAAAATTAAAACTATTGATTTTGACAGTATTTATTCTTTGGATAGGGCTAATGAAGCTGTATCCTTCTTCCTTAGGACTCTAACCACTTTGATGATTACTTGTACTAAAAAGATCAATGTTCCGAGACGTAAGCGATTAATTAAGCCATGGATTACTCCTGGACTACTACGATGCATGCGAAATCGAGACAATCTTCATCTTAAGTCTAAAAACCATCCTAATGACGAAGTTACAAAAATAACCTACACACGTTATCGGAATTTTTGTAATGGCATTTTAAAAAAAGTTAAACAAGAGTATGATAAGGCTGAGCTCTCTAAATGTCAAGGCAACTCTAAGAAACTGTGGGACACTATCAAAAAAATCACCTACACTACTAAACAGAAAAGTCCACCCATGGATCTGATTGATCCAGATCAGCCCAAAAATTCTGTGAATGAGATTAATCAATTCTTTATAGGAATCGGTAGATCTTTAGCGGGATCTATCACAAGGTCTGACCCTACTTTACACCAGACCTCTCCTCGGCCTAATTGTCCCTTCTCTTTTGTCCTTTTGCCCACTGATGTGGATGAGATCAAAATCATCATAACATCTCTTAAAACCACTTATGCCGTACAGTGTGACGATGTTCCCAGTGAATTAATAAAAAGATATTCCAATTCATTATCTGATCCTATCGCGTTTATTTGCAACCTCTGTCTTTCCACTGGTGAATGTCCCTCGGATCTCAAGAAATCCCTAGTTCACCCAATTCATAAGTCTGGTAGCAGGGACTGTGTCAATAACTACCGTCCAATATCCATTTTGCCTACACTATCCAAAATCCTAGAGAAAGTTATCAATAAGCAATTAATCAATTACCTAGAAAAAAATAATCTTTTATCGAACAATCAATATGGTTTCCGTAAATTTAGATCAACAAGCGATGCTATTCATCAACTTACTGATACCATAGTCTCTAGGTTAGATGATAAGAAAAAGGTTCTTACAATTTTTCTCGACTTGGCGAAGGCTTTTGACACCGTCTCTGCGCCACTCTTACTGGAGAAGCTTGAGCACCTTGGAATTCGTGGCGAACAGTTAAAATTGTTCGAGAGTTACCTAAACGGGAGAGCTCAACGAGTTGTGGTCGATGAGTGGTTGAGTGATGACTGCGAAGTCAATATGGGTATTCCTCAGGGGAGTATTTTAGGGCCTACCCTCTTCTTAATTTTTATCAATGACCTCTGTCAGTTAAACCTTACTAACGGCAAGATTATTACTTTCGCGGACGACACGGCTCTTCTTTTCTTTGGAGATACTTGGGAGGAAGTGTACCACTTTGCTCAGATGGGTTTCTCACTCGTTATGACCTGGCTAAACAATAACTTACTCTCACTTAATACAGACAAAACTAAATACATCACATTTACACTAACAAACAGTCATCTCACTCAAAACGCCTTATTAAACATCACGGCCCATTCGTGTAACAATGGCTCTTCCTACTCATGCTCATGCCCTAAACTTGAAAAGGTGGACTCTCTAAAGTACCTCGGTGTAACTATAGACAAAAACCTAAACTTTAGTTCCCACATCGATTTGTTGTCCAAGAGAATTAGGAAGCTTATCTTCATTTTTAACAGCCTTCGACGTGTTGCAGATCCAAAAGTTCTTAAAACAGTATACTTTGCACTCTGCCAGTCTGTACTAAACTATGGCATTTCTGTTTGGGGTGGAGCCCCTAAATCGTTCATGATTAAAATCGAACGAGCACAGAGAGCAGTGCTTAAGGTAGCCCATGCTTTACCGTTTTTTCACCCTACCTCTGAACTCTACGAAAAGTGCAAGGTTCTCACTGTTCGACAACTGTTTATCGTTGAAACAATCTTACGTAAACATTCTTCACTGAACTACAACTCGTCCTTGCACGCTCATAAACGCATTAAGACAAACGTATGTTCCACTCAACTGTGTAAAAGTAGTCTTTCGCGCCGCAACTTTTGTTTCCTTGGTAGTTATTTATACAACAAAATAAACTGTACTTTAAAAATATACCCTCTTACTAAAGCAAATTGCAAGAAAATTCTCACCACGTATCTACTGAACCTTGATTACGATAGCACTGAAAGCCTCTTAATAGTGTTAAGATAAATGTGTTTTCAGCCTACCTATACACACACCACGCCACAGTACATCACAGTACACCACACCACAACACACCACATCACACCACATCACATCACATCACACCACACCACGCCACACCACACCACACCATACCACTCCGCACCGCACCACACCACACTACTTCACTACTACTCAATATTAATTCAAACTTTGTATATTTTATTTTATTTTCTCCCCTTTACCTATTTTAGTTTTACTCTATTCTCCTACCAAAGGATAATCTGTTTTATCTTAAGATTTAATACTCAATCATTGTTTTTGGGGGGGGCCTGGTAATCTGTGTGACAGGTTTTTCCTAGTGCAGATACCAGTCTCCCACAAAGGATTTATCAGATGCAGTGTCTTCATATTTTTAAGGCGCCTTTGTGGAAGAGAAATAAATGTTTATTATTATTATTATTATTATTATTTTGACGAGTTATGCGAACATAAATGTAGGGAACAGCTGATTTTTTTTTCGCGTTTTCAGTTTTGGTCCCATAGTAAAAGTTGTTCATAATGACGAGTACAATGACCTCTTAAGAGGTTGCTGGTGTTTTACAAATAACCCTGTATAAATATATGTGAAGACCATGCACCTAAAAATAAAATTACTATACCACAATAGGTAAAAGAATTAAAATGGATTAATGAAACCATGACATATAAATTAACTATGTGATAGATACATGGTGGTATCATATTTACAATTTTCATAAATAAAAGAAATTAAAGGCTCACCTGAACAGAAGCGCAGGTATCATCTTGCATGGACGCATCCCGCGCCTTTTTCACCAGTTCCCTGTACACATGGTCGAGTGGATGCTCCCATTGTGTGCTCTTCGTGTCTTCGTTGTAGTAGTAATGTGATTGTATCTTGTCGTCATAACTGTAGAGAGTAAATAAATTAGAGATCAATCAAGCTAGCCTAGCCTTTTCCCAGCTACGTTGGGATCGGCTTCCAGTCTAACTGAATGCAGCTGCCAGTATTTTAAATGGAGCGACTGCCTTTCCAACCTCCACAACCCAGTTACTTGGTAACACGATACCCCTTGGTAAGACTGGTTGTCAGACTGTTTGGGTTGTTTATGGATGGATGGTTTGGATGGTCACCCATCCACGAACCGACCGCGGCAAGCGTAGCTTAACCTTCGATCGACCAGCGCGGAACTTTTAGAGTGAATAAATTAGAGATGAGAAGTGGAAAATTATTTTAGTGGAATGAAAAAGCTTGTTCAAACTCAAGAGATCTATCTATCTATTCTAAGTGGATGAAGTTTACTTGATAATCAGTGTTTCTAATTTTAATAAAACACAACTTCAATATAAACCACTTGGATAGGGCTATCTGAACCCGATGACAACAAAGGTAGAATAAAGGAGGGCAACTTATTTTTTATATTGTGTGTATTTCATGTATCAGTGTCAAAAAAAAAAAACTTTACATTCTTTCTTGACACTTCCCGTGACCCAACCAAGTATAGACAAGGTAGTACACTTACTTCCCGTAACTTAAGGGCTGGCTTTTACCTTATCCAGAGCCTGACCTTGCCATTGCCTTACAATGTGGCAGTGCTGCCAGTCTCTTGGGCACATTACCAGTTGACAGCAATTTTTGAGGAATTTTTCAATCATAGTTTGTTGTTAGGTTTAATGGTAGGATATTGTATTTAATGTGTATAGCTTTTATATATCGCAACCCCGGTGCGACACTGTCACTTTTGCAAAAAATGCAAAAATGAGTTAAATATCTAAAAATGATCCTAAAGTACCCCTTTACTTGGTGCAATAACGTTACTTTTGTAGTATGCATAGTTTCCGTATGAGGGCGTGAGTTTCATTGCCGTTTTCGTTTGTTTTGGTGAGGTGTCAAAGTTTTAAATGCTTCTCCTGAAAAACTACATTTTTGCATAAGTGACAGTGTCGCACCGGGGTTGCGATATGTTACAGACACATTTAGAAATTATATTAAAAAGTACTTAAATTAAAAAAGCAGAAGTTAGTTGTGCACTTACTAAGCTTTCCATGGTGCTGGTAGTGCTTGCATGAGCCCATCTTTGGCCAATGGTAGGAGATGGCTCTCGCTTTCAGGATCAATACCCAGTTGTGCAGCATAGTCAGAGATTTCTACAAAGACAGTAAAGTTTTTATTATACAAATGTAATTAAAATGTATGTCAGTAGTTGGCTTGCTAAATGTTGTTGGTTTCAATTTTAAACAAGTCTGCACCTTAGAGTGCAATAACTCAGAAGGTTCAGGCAAAAATACAAGATGAATTTTAGAATCGAACATAAAAACTTAAAGTTTGGATTATGTAAATTTGAAAGAGGTTCACATTAAATCAATAATAATATAAACGCAGAACTTAAATAAGTTAAGGATTTTACAGATTTGAACCATTATTTCTTTCATTTTTCTCTCATAATTTCAAATCAATCGCTAAAAAATATTTGTTAAATTTCGGAACTCGTGAATTGATCAAAATGATATTGATACAAATAAAATGATGTTTAGGACTTGATTTCTCGCTTACAAAAATTTGTGGACTTCTTTAAGTACAGGAAATTAAAGCTAATAGCTAATACGACAATATTTACGTTGAATAGGTACAGAGTAAATTTTAATGAACAAACCCTCTGCCGATGGTTGACTGTTTTCATCGAATATTTCACGGCACACCACAGGCGAAGACATCGTGCCACCATATCATTATTTCATTCTAAATACACATAGCCTGCCGTAGTACGCCAACAAATTGTTCCCTTTTATATAATTCATAATTGAAATTCGATATAAATTCGGCAAACAAATTCACCTTCCGCACACAGAAAATCCTGTCAAATTATCTCCTTTTGACAAACTCAATAGTAAATTGCCAATACAGATAGATTAGGATACGAACGAAATCTATTGCCATTTGAAAATTCATAAATTCCTATCTAAACGTCACCCGTGAATAGGAAGCTTTGTGAAGCGACTACTGTCTACTTGTTGGTAATTGGTAAACTATAAGGATGGCAACATTCATGAACATTCAAATTCGAGTTTGACATGTCACGATGGTGCGTTCAATAACTCCAACTACTACTACTGGTTTGCAAAACATTAAAGATTGTTGAAGTGATTTTTTATAAAATGAAACGCTACATTTAAATTACACAGGCTCTTAATTCATTCAAATACTCTAATTAGTTGGAAAATGTAAAATTCAAAGATTGATGTAATGAGATCATGGGACATTGAAATAAATTCAAAATTGTCTCAAAGTTCCAATGCAAAGTTCTAAATTTCTGAACGCAAGTTAGCAAAACAACCTCAATCAGTGAAGGAATCGGATTTTGTTGTAGCATTATTAAAATATCATATAAAAATGGCATTAGTGAAAGACGTCGCGGCTTTATATCAAAATTTGAAGACTGAGTGGGCAAAGAAGCCACGTAAACTCGACAAATGTGGCGAAATATTGAATAAAATAAAGGTAAGCTAAGAACGATGACTGGACACTAATCTTTGTTTCATCTAGACATTTCTCTTAATTTACTTTATTTACAGATTGCACTAACGCAGTTAACTTTCCTTCCGAGTAATAATACGGCGGCTAATCAGAAAGAATTGATTTTGGCCCGTGATGTGCTGGAAATTGGAGCTCAGTGGGCTGTTGCTGCAAAGGATGTCAAAGCTTTTGAGAGATTCATGTCTCAGCTGAAATGCTACTACTTTGACTACAAGTAAGTACAAACAATCCGTAGGTTAGGCTGGCTCTAGTAATTTATCATACAGCCACACATAATGCTCATTCTTATAAAATAATTTTTGTGTTTGGTAATAGCATAAGCCTAGTAAAATTAACTTACTACACATGTAACTAATTTCTTTGTTATTTAGTCGTGTGTTTGTTTAGAAATCGAGGTCAAGAGCTAGTCCATTTTGCAATCACAAAAATTTCTGAAATATGCATATCTGACCCATTTTTTTCAGCGTGTATAGATACTAGCATTGTCGCTGTAAATATAATCTTATATTGCAACTTTCAGAGACCATCTCCCAGAATCTGCATTCATGTACCAGCTTCTCGGTCTGAACTTGCTGTTCCTGCTCTCTCAAAACCGTGTAGCTGAGTTCCACACAGAGTTGGAACGTCTTTCAGTAGATGTGATCAGGGCTGACCCTTATATCAGGCACCCATTGGCTTTGGAACAGTATTTGATGGAGGGCAGCTATAATAAGATCTTTTTGGCAAAGGTATGTAATGAAATGAAATTGTTTATTTTGGAAATAGGATATTGGAATAAGTTTTACACAACATATCGATACCTCTGGGCTCAAAGGTCGTAAAGGACATTTGGGCGAAAATGACTTTTTGATACTGTTTTACTCAGTTTTTAATTCTCTATCGATCTGTATATTCCGTTTTACGAAATTCGCAAAAAAAATGCCTTTACGACCCACATAATTTGAGACGTTAAACATAGTTTACCATGAAAATATGGATGTAAATAACACTTAGTTACCAGAGTGAACTCATTTTGGTAGTAAAGGACAGTATAAAACAACTTTTGGGTGTAACACACATAAAAAATATCAATTGTCTTATATCACCTTAGATGGTTAATATAATTCACCTCAAAAATTTGGATGTAAAGGACATCGTCTTTGCAAATTGTCCTGTACACCCTTACAATTTATATAAACGTAAGTGAGGAATTGTCCCATAAATACTAGAATATTCAAAAAACAACGAATTTAATCTAAACTTACTACCTAACTTAATAAAAATTAAATCATTTACACGAAACTATGAAACTATCACCTGCAGCTTTGACCTACAAAAAGTCCTGAATACGCCACATGGACAAAGTATGATATTGTACTATTCTAGAAAATATTCAGTGTTTAATTTCACCATTTATGAAAGTCGCACACAGGATGTTAATTGTTATACATGGGGGGAATGTGATGGCAAAAGAGGGAGTAACGAAATTGCAACTTTTTAATGAAATATCTTGAGGAAAAGGACAAAACGGGCGTAAAACATCTACTGATGTACTGTATTCGTGTTGTTGTCAAAATAAAAATAAAATCGTATTAGCTGCCATGAACCATTTCCTAAAATCAGCAAATAATTTGGAGGTCATTCAAATTAACTATTTACTCCCGGGTCATACATACATGCCCAGTTCATGCAGTTATCGAAAGGGAAGTGCGTAAAATTATTGTATGGATTCCCTCACAGTGGTCTACATATTTCGAGTCGGCCCGCAAAAGACCAAGACCACAAAGTGAATGTCATGGAATGTACTGCCTTTTTACAATTTGATGAATTAGCTTTAAATACATTCACGCCAAAGACATTAAAAAATATTAAGTTCAAAATTATCAGAGTCGCCACATTAAAAAAAAAGCATAACGACCAAATGTTTGTCAAATACTCCATGGAAGACAAAGCAGAGACTCATTCTGTAACATTATGCGAGCAAACCCCAGAGAAAGGAAAAACAAAAGGAAAGGGGAAGGGAAAGTCCAAAGGGAAAAAAAACCAGATTAACAATAAACCAGTGATTGGTATGGATGCAGTGAAGCAGCTATACAATAGTAGATTACCGATAGCGCCGAAATATAAAGACCTGATAAACCTGTGTGAAAATGGAACAATACCTAAAAGAATACAGGGAGTTTCCATGCAATTCTGAGCTACGTGAGACTTTGAACGAAACAGACGAAGAGGACGATGAAAAAAGTGAGAAAGAAGATGACTAAATAAATTATCAGCTGATGATGATTTATTTACTCATCATCTCATCAAACAGAATAAAGTTAGTATATAGAAGAAAGTTAGTTTAAGAGAATAAAGTTGATTAAAGAAGTGAAACTAATTAAAAGAGTAGAGAAAAGGCAAGCAAGAAAACTATGTTAATTACCAAAATATTATTTTTTATTTTTAAAGATTTAGAGCTTTGTGTTCAATTAAGTAAGTACGAATAAACTATCTCAATTTGATTACACAAATGTACGTTTTATTTGCATAATTATGTTATTTCATGAATATTCGTAAAGAAAATACAGTAGTATACACATAAATACATACAAAATTACATAATCCATTTAATACTTAAGTTTAATTATTAATTTATCCTTCTTCTTAGCGTGTGAGAAGAATTTATCCTTTCAGAATACCTTAGCAGGGTATCCTTAACAACCTAAAAAATATTACACTTGTCGATTATTTCCTTACTTTGTTTAGTTTTGTGCAGTAAAGTGGATTTACGCCCTTAGTTTATATCATAGGGTGAAAATTTTAAGGGTGTAAAGGACTTTTATTTTTAAATTTATGGTCGTAAAGGAAATCTATCTCGGTAAATACAGCATTAGGGTAATTTTTTAACATTGCACTAGATAATACTAGAAATTCTAAGTACTTTTTTCCTTGGTTTCATTTAAATAGCTCAAGAAACAAAAAAGTTAAAAAATACTTTTATTTTTTTAGTTTTTTGCTTCTCCTGAAAAGTCGCATTTTGTCCTTTACGACCTTTGAGCCCAGAGGTATCGATATTATAAAAAATAAGCCAGATAGATTTAACATTTCCTATCACACTACCCCTGATAAGAAATGCCGAAAGAAACTCAAGTATGATCAGTGAACTATAAATGAAAATGAGTTAAGCCATCTCAGCTGCTACCTACTGCTGCTATAATAACTATCATTATTTTCTATACAGGACAATGTACCAGCAGAAAGCTACACACTATTCATGGATACCCTTCTAGACACGGTTCGAGGAGAGATTGCTGCATGCATTGAAAAAGCTTACCTGTGCATCTCATGTGCTGAAGCCGCTAGACGATTGAATCTGCCTTCCCAACAAGCTGTGCATGAATACGGCAAGAAGGTATGAACATTTGTGTTGAAATTTTTAAACTGTGATTTACCCCTTCATACTACAGAAACTTGCAGTGTAAGCACACTTAATTTATGAATTCCAACCACATAAACATACTTTTTGTTGCACTAAAAGATAAATACTGTCTTTCTCACAATCACCTTTTGCGGTATGTATCGAACCAGCATAGAACAGACCAGTCATTGCTAGAGTGATCCACTGCCTAACTTCACCCACAGCAGGCATTAGCCTCTTTTTTTTAAAGTTCCAGTCGCAATTTTTTACCCTTTTACAAAAAAAGAGTTAGAGCCCTCCAAACTTAAATATTTTCAATAAAATACAGTGTGAAGAGTGTACAGCATGTATGTTATTTTCATAGTAAAACAATATTTTAAGATAATATTATTTTTTTTTTCATTTTCCAGCGCAATTGGGTCCTAGGTACAGACAACTGCTACCATTTCAATGCGGCTGAGGAGACCTGCGCTGCCGCCGCTGGAACACTGCCTTCTGCCGAACTTGCGGGACAAATCATCGAATACGCCGGCCATCTTGAAATGATTGTGTAGATAAGCTTAGATTATTATGTACAATTCGTAATTAAATTTCATTTACTTATACTAAATTAATAAAGGTTCATTTTTATTTGTTTCTTGCATGGCCCTGTTTTTCCTTAATAAAGATACCATGAATAACGACTGTAATGCTAGGTATACACGCAGTGACTTGATTGAAATCCACAGATTTTGACATCGCTGCGTACGTGTGTACCTAGCATAATGCTCATGCTATAGCTAACACAACTATTTAAATACTTTACTGATTGGAAATTCCTCTAAAGAAGAGTTGTGTCACTGACTCTGGCAGGGCACCATCAGGGATTTTAATTTTGATAACACAAAAGTCGCCAAATATCAGAATTTGTCGGTCACTGGTTCAAAAGATTTAAGGGTTTATAGGTGGCCGATCTGGAGAGATTCTCCCCAGCAGGGCCACATTTATATCTCAAAAACTAGGGCACCTAGCGAAGATGTGTTTTCTTCCATATTTTGTCGCTAATTAGTCGTAATTTCTCACAAAGACAGATTTAATCGGGTCTTAGTTTAGGAGATATAATGAGTTCAATTAGTAAGGTATAGTCCAAGAGCTAAATCGAACCATCTTGTACCACTGTATGGGGATATTGAATTCTTTAATATCTTTTTAATTACACATCGACAATCTGTAACTTGGTGACTAATTAGCGACAAAATATGGGAGAAAACAGATCTTCGCTAGGTGCCCTAATTTTTGAGATATAAATGTGGCCCTGCTGGGGAGACTCTCCAGATTGGACACCTATAAACCCTTATATCTTTTGAACCAGTGACCGACAAATTCTGATATATGGCGACAAATTTCGATTAATTAGCGACTAATTTTTTGTGATCAAAATTAAAATCCCTGATGGTGGCCCTGCCAGAGTCAGTGATACGAGTTTTGCGTGATTTATTTTCTCCCCCAATGTTATAACTAATAATGTTATAACATAATCAACTAACCTTTTTTCGTAGCATTTGTAAAATAAAATCGACGCACAAATTGCACTGTTGTACCTATTTGGTTATTTTTTTAGTGCTATCTACCTGTCAAGTAGGATTATAGAGGGTGGTACGTTACCTAATAGTGCGGTAGGATTTAGGAACTGGGAGAACGACAGGTTTAAAACTGTAAATCGTTTCAGTGTAAAATAATAGATTAGGTAGGTACTTAGGTACACTTTTACTTCCAGAAAGATATTATTGGGTGAGAGTATTGTGATCTCGATTCTCGAAGGATAGACACCGCATTCTTTCGTGTTGCCTGATGTTCTGAGTTAGCGACAGTGGCGCCCCTCGTAACTGCAAAGACCAAATCGTAGTCGGCAGTCCCCTGCTATTCTAGATTGGTCTTTACATTGCTCCAGTAAAAAATCACAGGTACTACAAATTTCCAACTCCAATTAACTGCTATACTTGATGCGTTGATTCCAGATTATTTTAGAATGAAAGGCAGAGTTCATTATAGTTATTTAATCATGACCATAATTTTACATCAAATTCTACACATTTCACCTGCGTAGAATGAAGTAGAATAGTTCTTAGCTAGCAGCTTGGACCTCTTGAGTTAAAGAGTCCAAGTTGTTTAACTTTAACAGCTTGGTAAAATGCTCCAGAGCATGTTTGAAGTTCCAATTATTGATTTCTAAACACCTGAAATAAAGCATAAATTTAGTACTTACTGATTTTTTTTATAAAATTCTAATTTCATATTAAGTTAGTAAAATTAAAAACCTTTCACAAATTTTTTTATCCATCGTTGTAAGTTTCATGAAAATTTTAAGAAACTTGTCCCGAAGATCCTCATCTGTCGTAGATTCTATTTTTAGATTAAAATTCTTCTGTGAAATCTGTAAGAAAATAAAATTAAAATAAGTTCATTTTAGTTATCATCGACGTCGGTCGTCGTGAACGATGTGTGAATAGGCAGCCTTAAAACTATGTGTAGCTAGAACATTATTTTTCCTATGGCAATAATTACATCGATTCAACGACGCCGCTGTCAAACATTGCGTTTTACGAAGAAGTAGTTTATAAATTCGCCTTTACAAACGAAATTAATTTTATTACTTTATTCCGTACAAAATGAAGAAACACCAAACAAGACAAAAGACTATTAACGACCCGGTTATTGTGTCGCGTGTGAAGAATTACCTTGCCGAGAATGTGGACAAGACATTCGTCGATGTTAGCCAAATGGCGCGTTCATTGAAAGAGCGCTACCGCGAGTACAACAACAGGAGCGACAACGCCTTCTGTCAGATGGTGGAAAGTGCCTATAAAGTCGTATTACAAAGCTACGGACTTGACGGAGCTTCCACATCCGACGGATCGGAAGAAGAATCTGATTTAGAGTTATTAGACGAGAATAGTAGTGCATTGAACGACCGCCTGCTCGCCATGTACAAGATGCAGGATAAAAAACGGCCAGCAACCAATAGGCGCAACACAGACAAGACGGGAGAGCCTATAGATATATTGAGCAGCGATGAGGACGGCGGTGCGGCGCCGAAACTACCGAAAATCAATGACCAAATTACCATAACCCCCCACATACCAATCAGAAACGCAAACAGTACCGCGACTGAGAGTACGCCCGCCAAATCGCAACAGAATCAACACACAAATGAGAAAAAGAGGAAAGTTGAATCAATTAAAATTGCACCACCAAAGAAAAAGGTTGATATTGGCAATGTCAAAAGTGTTAAGGTTAGCTTTGATGACATTGGGGGTATATCTGAAATCATCACCCAGATCTGTGATTTAATATTACATATGAAACATCCAGAGGTATACAGTCAGTTAGGAATAAAAGCTCCTAGAGGGGCATTGTTACATGGGCCACCAGGGACAGGAAAAACTTTATTGGCACATGCAATTGCTGGAAAACTTCAACTGCCTATGATTGCCATTACAGGCACAGAGTTAGTAGGTGGAATGTCAGGAGAATCAGAAGAAAGAATTAGAGAGCTCTTTGAGAGGGCAGTTTCTGTTGCTCCTAGTGTGTTGTTTATCGATGAGATTGATGCGGTTTGTGGCAACCGAGTTCATGCTCAAAAAGACATGGAGAAGAGGATGGTTGCCCAGTTACTGGCATCCCTAGACTCATTGACTGATACTAATGCTCCTGTTCTCATACTTGCTGCCACAAACAATCCCGATGCCTTAGATCCTGCCCTCAGAAGGGCCGGACGCCTCGAACAGGAAATCACATTAGGTATTCCTTCATTACATGCTAGAAAAGAGATAATTTCTATACTTTGTAAAAATATTGCTTTAGGCGAAGATGTGAACATGAATGTGTTAGCTCAAATAACTCCTGGCTTTGTTGGGGCTGATTTACAAGCACTTGTTAATAAGGCTAGCACTTATGCTGTTAAGAGGATTTTTACACAAATACAAGCATCTAAAGCTATACAAGAGATAAAACCCGCTGAAGTAACTCCACCTAATGATGAAATAACAGTTATACCAAATGGGGACAAAGCAACTGAAGAAGCTACACCAAGTGCAGGTGATGCTCCTGAAAGTGTTCCAGAGCCTGAAATCCCACCAGAAGTCCCTGAAGGACCAATAGAAGAATTGAGTGAAACAATTGTACATACTGAAGAAAATCATATAACTGAACCTATCAAGATACCAGTAGATCCTGTTGATGAGGTATTACGCCTTCTTGAGGACATGCCTTACACTCGGGAAGAGCTGAATGGGCTTGCTATCGGACATGAAGACTTTGTTAAAGCACTCAAAACTACTAAACCTTGTGCTGTGAGAGAAGGTATTGTTACTGTCCCTGATGTAACTTGGGATGATGTTGGATCATTGAACCAAGTACGTAAAGAGTTGCAGTTGGCTGTATTAGCCCCAGTGAAGTATCCAGATCAGCTCGCAAAGCTTGGATTATCAGCTCCTAGTGGAGTATTACTTTGTGGACCACCTGGTTGTGGTAAAACTTTATTAGCAAAGGCTGTCGCGAATGAAGCAGGAGTGAATTTTATTTCAGTGAAGGGTCCAGAGTTGTTGAACATGTATGTTGGTGAGAGTGAGAGAGCAGTTCGTACGTGTTTTAGACGTGCGCGAAACTCGGCTCCTTGCGTTATATTCTTCGACGAATTTGATGCCCTATGTCCGCGGCGTACATCTCAAGACCACAATGGCGCTGCCCGTGTTGTAAATCAGTTGCTCACTGAAATGGACGGTATAGAAACCCGTGAAGGAGTTTTCGTGTTGGCAGCTTCGAATAGACCGGATATCATTGACCCTGCGGTGTTGAGACCGGGTCGATTGGACCGCGTTATGTATGTCGGGATGCCGGCGAGGGAGGACCGGTACGATATACTGCAAAAGCTTACCAAAGGTGGCACAAAGCCTCATCTGGGACCTGACGTAGATTTACAAGTTATTGCCGGACTTTCGGACGGATATACGGGTGCCGATCTGGCTGGTTTGGTGCGAGCGGCCGCAACGAATGCACTGACGAATCACATCGCAAATGGCACCCTTGATGGTGACATTTTTGTCAGTTTCGAAGACTTCAGAACTGCGCTCGCGAAATGCAAACCGTCTGTGTCGACGAAAGAGCAGTTACATTACGAGAAGCTCAGATTGAAGTATGCGTCGGGAGCAGACGATAGAGATATGGAAATGGAAACTGAGCCGCTAAATGAAGAGTCTATGGACACAGTGTGAGAATCGTTCAGTTGTTTACAGACTTAACATTTTCTTTAGATTATCGCGGCCCTTATGTTAAGTATATTTCGTACCAATAGTGCCAAGTTGTTCCTTTTAAGCAAATTGTTAGGTCTACTTTGTAAGTCCATTTCGTTATTAAGAAAAGCAATAAATGGAATGGTCAATAAGCTAACAATCAATGTGGAATACTATTTTCTGTGAATAATTAGAGTGATACAGGTAGATATTCTCATAAAGGTCTTTGTAAACAGCACATTTTAAATTCAAGGATATGAATAAAGATGATTATTTTTTCCTATAATTGTGTTATTATTATCCTCCTTAGCCACTGCATTTATGCGAAAATGTACTATAATAATAATAGTAAAGGTCAAGTGACATTGATAGCAATATATAGCTAACATGTCACACTTCACTGTGTGCATTCAAATATATTACATACTTTATTTGAATAATGTGAAGGTTTTGTGCACATAAATATAGTTATTTAGTTACTTTGTTATCTATGTTTGTGTTCTTTCGAATGGTGCTCACATAAAAACCAACTGTAACATAAAATTTTCTATTTTTTTTAATACTTTCTGAATGTGTCCGTGGAAACATCACAACAGCGGCAATTGTATCATATTTAAACCCGCATCTCGACATGCAATTCCAATCAATACACGCCGCCGCCGCCGCATTGAATGGAAAAAATATTCAAAACAAATTCATGTTTTGATAATTTCCATTTGGCGCCGATGACGTCACATGTGCATAAGTTTGTTGGGTGCAATGCTTACCGAGTTTCATTTATCTTAGTACCTATTGTGAAATCTGCCTAGCCTTAGTAGCCTTTTCCCAACTACATATTTTGGGGTCGGCTGCCTGTCAACTGGATGCTGAATATCAGTATTTTACAAAGAGCGACTGCCTACCAGACCACCACAACCCAGTTACTGGGTAATGATAAATGATTTTATTTTATAAGTAGGTTTGTACAAACACTTTTACACGTCAATCATATTTTAAGACTAGATTAGGTCGGCGATAGTGGCGGGTAACACGATAGTCACGCTACCTCTTTGTAAGGACGGTTGTCAGACTTGGGCATTTGGCTACCTGGTGAAGTCCTGTTAATAGAGCAAGAGCCCGTGAACCCCAGACCTTCGTTATTTTATAAAAGCTGAAAGTTTGTCAGCGCATGCTCCCAACACAGGTAAGAACGATGGAACATTATGAAGTTTGGGTCATCGTGGCTTTGGCAGATAAACGGTACTAAAGGTGTGTAAAATACCGACCTGAATTCATCAAATAATAAAGTGTGATTTTTTGGTATTACCTTCAGAATATTATTAAAAATCATGTCATCCATTGCCAGACACTTAACATCGTGGCAACCCCTTGCCAGACACCCTCAATGTTCATGAAATTATAATTCTACTTACGTTATAGTATAAAAGCTGATTTTTATATATAATACTTGGGTAATAATTAGATGATGTTTCCTCACTAGCCAGACATTTTTGATAGTTCCAACCCCTTGCCAGACATGTTTTACAATTCTGATTTATTTGAACGATTTCAACAGGGTTACTTCGGTATTAAAAGGACAAGTAAGCAATTGTAAAGGCAACCCATTGATCTGGTTTTAGAGCAGACTATGCACGAGACTTACTTACTTACGAGATGCTACACGAAGACTTACATACTTTACTAATTCAATTTTAGCCCGTCAACGGTGGGCTCGAAACCTTGATGTAAGATCTACAGTCATTAGTTACGTTTACAAAGAATTGGGACTACAAACTCACCAAGATGTTTAGTCGGATTTGAATCAGCACAATATTCAGAAAAATATTAAACAACTAGAAATTTATTGAAACATTTGAACAGTTTATTAATCCCTTCAGCTCGGAAGTATTACCAAAAGATCTTTCATCTGGTGAAGCCGCTGGGCGGAACTGGTAGAGTCTGGGGGCACGGGAGTGCCCCCACCAAGCCGAGCCAAGCGAACCGCAAGGGCACTGCCTACCTTTTCTCGAAGAACTTCGTCGTAATTTTGAACCTTCTTAACTTGGGTTTGGATTATACCAGATAAACAAAATTTTCGGGATATGATGTCAGTGGTTGACTTATTAAACCTATAAAGTTTCAATTGCATAGCTTTTATACTTTAGATTTTATTGATATCTAAAATACCCCGATTTCGTCACTGACTCACTGATGATCATCAATATTCTTAAGGTACTTCCTGAAGTCCTAGAAAGCTGAAATTTGGTATGTAAGCTAGTAATAGTACACAAACAACAAAAAAATCTAAATTAATAAAACTTGAACTTAATAATTAAATAAAACTTGTAATTTTTACCCCCCCAACCCCTTAAACTAGGGGGTGAAAGGTGAAAGTTTGTATGAGAATTCCGTAAATTTTGACGCTAGAGGTCTGAAAATTCATATAGGGGGTCCTTGTTATAAATAATAAGATATGTATTTCAAGATTTTTAGTACTTAAATCATAAGCAACTTACAAAAAGAAATGAAATCCCACAAAAACATTTCATGTTAAATGTTGCCAAGGCGAGACCATTGTAGCTCGCACTGTTAAAAAGTAATCAGAGGGGTAATTCTCGTAATTTTAAGAACGTTCACAGTCTGATCTCAGTCTCAATCTGTCAAAAATACGTCTAATTTCCCTACATTTTGACAAGTTTTTGACATTTGTTTGTCGCCGAGATGAGACTGCGACTTGATTTTGAACGTTTTAAATTACGGGAATACGGGCCCGGATCTCATTTAGAGCCAACCTTCTAACTCTACACGCCCTAACTCTACAAGGCCTAACTTAGCAAACTCTACACCTTAGTCAAAATATATGGCTTGGCCGTTTCGTTACTACAAGAACCATTGTATAACAGTTTTTCATCTTACGCTCATGTGAATGTAGCGAAATGGCCAAGCCACATATTTTGACTAAGATGTAGAGTTTGCGAAGTTGATTGTGATCAGAAGTGTCGACACTGACATTGTAGCTATCATGCTTGATCATATGCACCATCTACAAAATGATTCACTTATTTGGATGCTGATAGGCACTGGGAACAACTTGAGATACGTAGACCTCACAAAGATATACGTAAAGTTAGGAAAATCTTTTTGCTCTTGAGCTTGCCAGGATTCCATGCGATCATCGAAAAGGAAAGTTGAGGCCTTTTAAAATATTAAAAAAAACAGAAGAGTATCAAAAAGCTTTCATTAAATTCTATAATGAAATAATGATGAACAACAAAGCACTTTTGATATTATTCAACAGTTTATATGTGAGGTATACAATGTTGGTTCGATAACTGATGTTGATGCAGCACGGCTTCAACTATTCGTTAATACGTATCAGGTCTCAGATATTATTAAAGCGTTTAGTCGTAAAAAATTGCGAACTTAACTCAAATCTCTTCTTATGATTTACAATCATGATTGTCTGGCAAGGGGTTGGAACTATCAAAAATGTCTGGCTAATGAGGAAACATCATCTAATTATTACCCAAGTATTATATATAAAAATCAGCTTTTATACTATAACGTAAGTAGAATTATAATTTCATGAACATTGAGGGTGTCTGGCAAGGGGTTGCCACGATGTTAAGTGTCTGGCAATGGATGACATGATTTTTAATAATATTCTGAAGGTAATACCAAAAAATCACACTTTATTATTTGATGAATTCAGGTCGGTATTTTACACACCTTAGTACCGTTTATCTGCCAAAGCCACGATGACCCAAACTTCATAATGTTCCATCGTTCTTACCTGTGTTGGGAGCATGCGCTGACAAACTTTCAGCTTTTATAAAATAACGAAGGTCTGGGGTTCACGGGCTCTTGGGCTATAAATTAAGATACTCCATGGACATTTTAGATGTGATTATAAACATGGCGCCTAAAAATACGTCAATTTACGTCAGGCGCTGACTAATTTGACAGGACTAAACTAATATTTATCTTCTGTCCTTTTCTTAATGAAATAGAAAGAAAAAGATGCACTGAACTTAAATTTCGTTTAGTTTGTGAGCAAGGGAATCGGCACCAATATGGCTAGAAAGGGGGTGACTACCCAGATACGACTATTAGAGTAGTATGGAAGAAAAAGATATGACGTTGCGTCGACACCAAATAAATTAGGAAAAGGACAAGACAAAATTATGCATTACTAGCTGCGCCCCGCGGTTTCAACCGCATTAGTTTCGATCCCGCGGGAATATCGGGATAAAAAGTATCCTATATCATATGTTAATCCTGGTTATAAACTATCTGTGTGCCAAATTTCATCCAAATCCGTTCAGTAGTTTTTGCGTGAAAGAGTATCAAACATCCATCCAAACAAACTCGCATCTATAATATTAGTAAGATGCAAGAGAAAGAATATGATAAGCGAATCCTCGAATTATGTCGACTTCGGTAATTTAAATAATGTAAATTCCCAGGCTATTTTTTATTTCAAAATCCCGTGTTTATGACACACTAGCAAAAAAATGTTGAATAGTACAAAATACACGAAGTCACTAGTCACTTTTCAACATTTTTTATACAAATATTCACAATGAAAAGTAACCTATGTCCTCCAGGTTCCAGACTACATATCTGTCAAATTTCTTAAATTCAGATAGTTGTGTTTTGGGCGTGAAAAGGTAAGGGCGGGCGCCCACTGCTAAGGAAAGGTCTCCCCATACTTTTCCATCCATCTTTGTCTGCTGCCTTTTCCGGGCTATCAGTCAGGAACGAGTCTAGGTCGTCGCACCAGCGTTTCTTAGGCCTGGCTCGGTGAAGACCGTCTTCAGGCACCCACTGCGTGACGACACTGGCCCACAACCCTATTATAATCTTTTATTTTTGTTCCATATATTAAGAAAATGTTACAAATATCTGTGAAAGTAATGTCTTACCGTATTAACTCTGAACGCTGCCCTCGCGGCCGCAGCGCTCGTTTCGTGCCAGTACACCATTTCATTTTGAATCTTGTACTCAGATCCATCTTCAGAATGCAGTACTACTGTTCTAGTAAATGACAGGAGGTGCTCGTCTTCCGCTAAGGTTTCCGCTGTCAGCTTCAGTACGCCGCCGATTCGAAGGATTGTTGTGTTTTCCTAGTACAAATATATATTTTTTAACAACAATAGGTACTTGACCTCTGAATTCCCTATAGGGGTAGGCAGTGTATTTTAAAACAGAGAAACCTAATACCGATCTATTCTGTGAAAAACTCACCGCGAAAACTTAGGTCAAGTGAATTTCGAAGTGTCAATGTGTCACTTCACCTAAGTTTTCAAGGTGACATTTTTTACTGAATAGACCGGATGTTTTCTTGGCCCAAAACTCTTAAACATCGTTCTATTTCTTTCAAGGGTTCTTAGTAGACAGAGAGAATGATGTTTTAAATACGTTTAGCCCTGAGACCATTGCTACTGATGGTGATTTACGCAATTACCCCGCTGGTAGTGTTACTTGAACTATAGATAAATAGTAATTCGATGTAGGTAAATGTCGCCCGCCCACACATGCATCACAAGTCACTAAATGCGTTTATCGATATTTTAAAACATTGTTTTGTTGTTAGGGCCCGTGTGGTAGATTACGGCTGACTCCCTATCACCGAGAGGAGCAGTGAGAATATTGTTGGCTGGTTATATATTATTTTCCCCCAACTTTTTCTTTTTGGAACGAAGTTCCTTATCGCGCGTTGCGAAAGGGGGCTAGACGGAAAAAATTAAGACCAAAAGTTGGAACGACACTTTCTGCTATAGTTGTAAGCCGTGCGGCGTGCGCGTGTTTCTCTGTCTCTCTCTCTCTCTTATAGAAAGCAAGCCAGTTATACTTCGTTCCAACCGGGTGTCCCTTGACACCTATCAAGTTTTTTTTTCTGTTTCTACGTTCTTTCTCTGCGTCATGTTTACCGCAAATAAACGTATTTCCCTTCTTTCTTTTCTTTGATTATGTAAAGCATTGGTTAGAATCTTCGTTTACTCACAGTATGATACAACGCATCCACGGTGAAGGTAAATGGATCGTGTTCGGTATGTGGCCACCTGTTTATAAGCTTGGTGATCGCCATCGCTCCAACAACAGAGTCGGTCTCCCCTTCATCAAGAAACCGTGCGTATAGGAACAGATTTCTGAAACTCCTGTATATTTGGCCGTAGCCTGAAACAAGAATATAATAATAATAATAATAATAATATCCCTGGACATTTCACACAGCGCCATCTAGTCCCAAGCTAAGCAACCTAATGCTTGTGTTATGGTAACAAGATGGCTGATAAACTACTTATATACATTTTTTTTTTTGTAAATACATACATATTATAGATAGAAAAATATATAGATGAATGGATTTACTGTTAAGAAAGAAAGAACATCTAGACTTCAAATAAAGGAGACTCAGCGACTTTATATGGGAACTGGAGGCCTACTCCGAAGTGCAAAGTGCGAATGTTCGGATCGGACCGACACATGGCCGAACCCGAATATTATTGAAAAATGCGAAAAAAGTTCGGATCGGCTCAGTTGGGTCGGGACCATAGTCAATATTCGAAAGAGTGTAGGAGTGTAGGATCGGAACCGACCGAACCAAATAGTAACTTTGTAGCAGGAAACGGCCGAACATTCGGCCGATACTAGGTACTTCGGAGTAGATCCCCAGGTCTATGGACTAATAGCGATACGGTTTTTATATTTGTGTCAGGATATTTCATCTATACGCTTGTAATTGCGTAATACACGATCAATCGGAATCTGAATTATTTTGAAGCAAATTGCTAATTCATTGCTTCATAAGTTCGAAAAATTTGTCTGCTCAACACGTAAATAACGCAATGAATGTTGTTGAACTGTCAAAATGAAACCAATTCCGATTGATCGTTTGTTACGTAATTAGGGGGCCGGCTATT
This sequence comes from Apamea sordens, assembly GCA_945859715.1. NCBI lineage: Eukaryota > Metazoa > Arthropoda > Insecta > Lepidoptera > Noctuidae > Apamea > Apamea sordens. Next base: position 16,397,666 of record OX243999.1, read on the forward strand.
TCGAGCAAAATATACTTATAGAATTTTAAGGGCAGGTACCCTAACCGTTGTTAAGTTTATAATCTTAATCTAAGTTAAGTTAAGCTTAAGATCTTCCTTTGCGAGTCGCAATAAATACTTTTTTTTCTTTCTTTTGTTGTAGCTACAGGAAAACATTCTTAGGAAACTGTCCTTAACTTTTAAATACATTTTGATCTGCATTAACAGATTGTGAAAAAAACCAGTCAGCAAGAAAATGGGCAATTTCCAATGTCCACCCAATATATTATAACAGTGTATTTTTCTCAAAATTGCTGGGTCAGATATTGATGGCACTTTGCACAAGGGGAAAGGTGGGATTTACTTACACAAATATCACAAGCATACCGCTATTAGTCCTTAGACCACTTTCGCCCAGTGCTTAAATTCTACATTGTACCTTAGTACTTACAGTAATTTCATTCCAGGTAATCATTATAATTCATGTAATTATAATTAAACAATTTTAAAGAGTAACTATGGAGTTTCCTGCCCATGATTCTCTATACGAAACTACCTTTAGGAAGGGGCATCTAGAATCAATTCTATTTTCTTGTAAATTTTGACGTTCAAAAGTGCCTTTTAATGGCCAACTGACTGACTTGACTATGGCGTGCGATTGGAGTGAAGTGCGGTGCTTTTTTATGTATGGCATCTCGCAGGTAAACCTAGGAGTTTGTCAGCTGCTTACCTGGACTTGTCTGTGGTTGCCAATAAATTAAGGTCTCCAGCCAGGGCTTATAAACTAAGCGACTACACGCTAAGGGCACCCCCTGTGGGGTACGAACCTCGGCTTAGGGCGTCGCTGGGGAGGCCAGCAAGGGGCAGGCTGGATCGGATTGTACTTAAATACTTACGTAATTTGTAACAATAAGTAATAGTCAAAGTAGCGTCGTCCTCATACATCCCTTGTATTAAAGATCTGTGGTCCGGCCCAGAGTCAAACAATGGGAAGAAAATTTCTAGGAACTTCTCCGCTACTTCCTGTGCCTCTTCTGGGCAGTAGTTCTGTTTGTGATTGGGTAGTTCACCCTTACGATGGATTGGTACGCCGTCCTGTAAACAAATATAAGGGCATGTATTTAATTCCAAAAAATATGAATGAACACTAATATAATGAATGCGCCTTTTTTGTGTGAACCTAAAATAGTTCCTATTCTGATGTCTTAAAATAATAATAAGGCAAGTAAATGCGGCCAACTTGGATGTAGCACTCGCCGGCCACGGCACAGCTCGCTTCGCTTGCTCAGTTCGCGGTCGGTTCGTCACACTTCTACTATTCAACCTAACTTATTTGGTCAGGGTGCCCTAGCTTAGTTACTGCGACCAACTATGAGAAAAGGTCAAAAAAGGGTTCTTTTATTTTAAAAAAAAGCGTGCATCATAAGGTGCCCAAAAAGTTTTAAGAGGTAAATCAATTTAAAAAGCGCACATCAATAGAAGGTCAATAAGTTTTTAGAGGATCGGTATCTTTGTATTTCCGAATTAGCACGAACACAACACAGGCGAAACTTCCAAGTTTTGTATTGCCACACTTTATTTATTTATTTATTAATAACCAACTTATAATGCACCACACATACAAGTTATTAGTCTTTGAACTTTGTAGTAGTGCACCTATCTTGCGCGTCTCTCTGTCGAGTTACGTACCTCGCACCTCATCATCCGTCACTCAAAAGTTTTGAAAAGTTTTTTGGAATTGCATAGAGTTGTTGATCTACAATTTTCTCACCATGGTGATACAAAATAGGTAAGTACTTCACTGATTATAACAGCTCTATATTAAATCTCATCATCCAGCATTCGTATTTCCGGAGACAGACGATGATTGCCGAAGCACATACTTTTCTTAGGAATTCTGTAAGTAGTTTGAATGAATGTAGGTAGGTACTCACAATTTCTACAACAGCAGGGAACATCATTCTAATGACTTTAACATAGTGTTCAGGATCAATATAGTCGTGACACAGCGGGTTGCCTTCCAAGCGTAACGTCTTCAATGGCAGTTGTCTATCGTTCAACAAAGCAGTGACCTTTTCTAAACAATTGTATGACAGGTCCAGATGCTTCAATCTTGGTGTTACGTTGACTAGGTCAAAGCCAGATATGTTTCTGAAACAAGAATAACATAAACATAACGCCTGCATTCCCCGAAGAGGTGCACCTGTAGTGTATCCACATTTCGACAGTTATCTAAGTATGAAACTATTTTTTGGCGAAATTAAAACTAAATACAGGGTGGCACGGACATCGACGCGCAAACTGTAACCATGTATTCAGCACATGAGTTTAGACCCCACAGCATCGAAATTTTTCGTCGGTTATTAAAAAAAAATATTGCTGTTCCATACATTTTGACCGCGTAGGTTTTGCACTTTTCTATGAAACAGAAGATTTTTTTTTATTCCAGTCCAGATCCAGTCTAACCGGTTGTTAATAATGATGGTTTGTAATGACCACATTCAGAATTTCAATTATTTCAATCTCACCTTGTATAGAAACTGATTATTATTAATTATTTAACCTTTTATGTACACACATAATAATATTATATAAACTACTATTTATTTAAACTTTTCGCACAAAAAGGTACAAAGGCGGACTTAATGCCTTAGGCATTCTCTACCAGTCAACCAAGGGTGATGAAGAGATTAGATGGCAGGTGCATTGGTTGAGAGGGACAATGATAAAAAAAACTCTTAAAACTAGGTACACAAACACATAAATAGGTTATATACTTACTCATACATACTATTACTATAATATATATATACAAAATCAAGGGAGAGAGGTGTTGAGCCAGCATACCGACTGGTGGCCGTCCTGATATCAAGAGGAAGCGCATTTTAAAGAATGGACTGAATATGAATAGAAGAATGAACAGAACTATTACTACGATTACTTACGTAATCCTGTTATGCGAGAGATCGAGCTCAACTAGCTGAGCCCAATCAACGGCGGTCTGCATGAGATGGCACTCGCTCTGGTTGCTCACACGATTCAGCGGGAAGTATAGGAAGTGGCTTAAATCTGGAGAGCAAGTTTATTTTTAATAATATCGTAGACGGATCTACACTGCTAAAGCAGTGTTCATAATCTCAGATAATTTACATTCCATCGCCACTTTCTAATTTAGGGCCGATATTTCAATCATCTGATTATTCGATTCCTTTTGACAGTTATTTCATATAAAACTGTCAAACGTCAATTTTATTCCTCGAATAAAAGTTATCTGGCTTTGGTAAAATCAGCCCTTAGTGAAATGATTTTGAGTGACCAAATGCAACAAAAAGGTCCCAGTAAGTTTTTACTTGCAATTGAATTTGAACGTTGTTAAGTATGACATTCAGTTTATTGTTCTAAAATTCGAAAATTATCTTAAATTCCTGGCTCTAACACACAAGCATGTTTTGGCGCTCGAATGACGTTGATAGGGAATTGTTTTATGAAATTAAAAAAAAAATAAGATAACGCAGTGGGTCCGATTTTGGCCGCGCGCCACAGTTACCTTGTGATCATAATATTATATTATATTATATTATTATAACTATGTGATTTTAATATTATAACTAACTGTTGGCTGCGACTTCGTATGCGCGTATTTTGTATTTAATATTTACCAGTGAGTCTCAAACTAGACAGTTAGTCTGCATCTTGGGGCTCGGGGTAAGAATGCTAGAGTGGAGACTAGAGAGGTGATTTCAGGTGTGCTGTGGTATGCATTTGAGTCACTTTCATTATTTTTAACTCACCTTCTTGCAAAGTAAAAGCACTCAAATTCAGCTTCTTGTCCTTATTACCCATGACTATTCTCTTCTTCAGTATAATTGTAGGTATGAAATGTAGTTGATCGGGTAAAGTTGGTATGGATATTGTGATGGCCAATTCGACCCCATCCTTGTGGATGTAGAAACCAGTCTTGTGTAGAACTACGAGCGCTGAACGACTGCGCAGGACTAGGAACTTGCATTCGTGTTGGTAAAACTGAAAATAGGAAATGTTTTTTTTAAACGTTGCCCCACTCTAGGAATTTCTCCTGTGTCGTGGGTGCGTTTACAAACATTTAAACTCACATTCACAAACAGCCAGACCCGGAACAACCACTTGTAGGCCATACAAATATTTGTTCTGTGCGGGAATCGAATCCGCGACACGAAGCGCAGCAGTCAATCGCTTAACCACTGCGCCAACCGTGCCGATTGCCGATTGCAGAGTGCCGATTTTAACGATTAAAATCTTTTTCGCACGTGCTACACCAGCATTTCTACTCTGTGAAAATCTCACCATGAAAACTGAGGTGAAGTGAGCGTGAAGTGACCTGTCAATAGTAGCAATGCCTAACATAGGGTGGAAAGACAACTCAGTTCACCTAAGTTTTCACGGTGAGATTTTTACAGATAGAAATGCAGATTAGAACCGGTCGAAGTGGCGGTGCTTAGGGGAGGCCTATAAGTAAGTACAGCAGTGGATGTCTTTCAGGTGATATGATGATGATACTGAAAAGGACTTTCTTCTTGTGTCTTACTTACTTTTTAGGGTTCCGTAGGCAAATGGCAAAAAAGGAACCCTTATGGATTCGTCATGTCTGTCTCTCTGTCCGTCCGTATGTCATGTCCGGGTTTGATGAAAAAAAAAATTTGAGTTTCAGTTCTAAGTAGGTAATGGGAACCCCCAAAATTTATTGTTTTTTTTTCTATTTTTGTGTGAAAATCTTAATGCGGTTTACAGAATGCATCTACTTACCAAGTTTTAACCGTATAGTTGTTATAGTTTCGGAAAAAAGTAGCTGTGACATACGGACGGACAGACAGACAGACATGACGAATCCATAAGGGTTCCGTGCCATTCGGCTACGGAACCCTAAAAATAATCCGTGTACTCTTACCTCAGTAAAACAAGGTATGAAACAATATCCCTTGACGTTGTCAAGAACGGCGTCCAGCACACGTTCCTTTGTCCAAGATGACGGGTAACCTTTCACCTGAAACAGTCAATATTTATTCTCACATATCCTTTATGGCTACGCGCAAACGAGCCACCGGCCACAGCCACCGATAGCCCAGCGACAAGCAGTTCACATGCTTTTTCATACTTTTTGTATTGATTCAACGCACACGTGTGGCCGGTGGCTACCAGCTACAGCAGTGCTCAACACCGCAGCAAGAGGCGACGGCCACTGGTGGTTGTGGCCGGTGGCTCGTGTGCGCTTACCCTAACTGTGCTCTACACAAATAAATAAAAAGTATCTGTTTGTAATGTCAAAATAACAGCTTTTTACTAAATGCATATGAAAGTATTTACTGTACTTATAATAAAAAAAAAAATAAAAAAAAAAAATGTTTTGTCTGTCTGTCTGTTTGTTTGTTTCGTCTAATCTCCGGAACGGCTTTGACGAGCGATTTTAACGCGAATTTCACTGGAAGATAGCTGATGTTATAAAGAGTAACTACCCAATTTTATTTTAGAAAAAGAATTAGGGATCCGCGCAAAAAAATGAAAACCCATGTAATCAAATTTGTTTTCCGACTAGCCGTGCACGCGAACGAAGTCGCGGGCACGGCTAGTCTTATAATATAACATATCATCATTCCTTAGGGTAACGTCACGCGAGATAGGCAGAGATAGAAAAGTCGAGGCACACTTTTATTGATATAGACAAAAGTATGTCCACATTTCAAGAGTTGGAATGAAAAACGGTGTTTTGTTTCGCTAGTTATGTATGTTGCATTTCAGGAATGTGCATGATTCAAATTTATGCCTTATTACAATCGAGATAAGGGTCACAAGACGTGCGCTCGTCAATTTGCATTATCTATACTATTTATTTATTGAACAACTCACCGTAACTTGAACGTAAATGTTATCTTTTTCATACGATTCCTCCATTTTCTCTTGTTCAAAGATCATTAAAGTCTGAAAGAAGGTTAACAGATATGTTAATTTATATGTATGAAAAGAATACTTTTTATTGTGTACAGTCAACAGCAAAAGTAGATGATCAAAATCAGAAATTCAATACTAAGGAACGGAGTTCGCAGCTATATGGCAGCTGTGCTAGTACTAAATGTTTGGTATAATTTACAATCACATACTTTTGAATCACTTCGACGCCACACAGTTCTGACACGAACTCCGTTCTTTAGTATTGAATTTCTGATTTTGATCATCTACTTTTGCTGTTGACTGTACACCATATAAATTACAGATATAAATGTATTTTACATATGATAGACTGGGCGGTCTTATCTCTAAAAGCGATCTCATAAAAACAATCTTTGGATGGATTAAAGTTAGAAAGAAAGAAAAATATTTTATTCTGCACAAACAAAACGCACAATTACAAATAAATATTAAAAGAAGACATAAGATACACATAGTCAAAAGACTCGTACTCAAGCATAAAAATGTTGACACTTTTGTCTATTGCTTGATGTCAAGGCCAGGGACCAATGACACACACATTAATTGACAATACGACAAGCCGATATTGGCAGATGGCCACAAAACAATAACAATAAATCATAACAAAAACAAAAATGCCAATTGCAGAGTGGCGAAATAACTAGTATCACTACTATTGTAACAAAACAAACAACAATTAAGCCGTGTGTCGCATCTGTGCAAGAACTGAGGGACAATTCTCGTAATTTTAAGACCGTTCACAGTCTGATCTCAGTCTCAATCTGTCAAAAAATACTTCTAATTTCCCTACATTTTGACAAGTTTTTGACATTTGTTTGTCGCTGAGATGAGACTGCGACTAGATTTTGAATGTTTTAAATTACGAGAATTGGCCTTCAGGTCGTTGCTCAGCAAAAATGCTGTGACTTCGGACGAACCTATCGTCAACAGCGCTGATTTTCAGCAACTACCTACAGAACTACCTATAGGAGAGACAATGCTTTAGGTAGTCTGTGTTGTGTGATACATGTTGTTGTTTTAATTAGACAATTACAAAAGTCAATATGTGTTAAATAGAATCCATAATTTGGCCACGTTCATTTTAATTCGATCCAGCCTGTCCGTTGCTGCCCAGCGACGCCCTAAGCCGATGTCCGTACCCCACAAGGGGATGCCCTTAGCGTGTAGTCGCTTAGTTTTTAAGTATTTTAGCCCTGGCAGGAGGCCTTAATTTATTGAGGCACCCCGGGCACAGGCAAACTCGGTTAAGCAACAACCTTAAAGGCCAATTATAAAAAAAAAACACGTTCAATACGTCGTTAAACATGGATAAAACCGCTAACATTCGTAGCAGGCGAAGTCTTAAAACGTAAAAGCGAGACAACACGTTACACACACGTCTATTCATTAAGAAAAGGACAGAAGATAAATATTAGTTTAGTCCTGTCAAATTAGTCAGCGCCTGGCGTAAATTGACGTATTTTTAGTTGCCATTCTAGACTGTCTATGGAGTTTCTTAATTTGACAAGACTAAACTAATATTTATCTTCTGTCCTTTTCTTAATGAAATAGAAAGAAAAAGATGCACTGAACTTAAACTTAGTTTAGTTTCTGAACAAGGGAATCGGCGCCAGTGTAGGTAATTTTTAAGTTTTTTTTTTACATTACCCTAGAATTCCTTGCCGTAGCACTTCTTCGGATCGTAATATTCTTCTTCCAAGGCCAAAACGGAAGGAATTTCACGACTGTCTCGTCTGTACTCATCACGACGTCCTTACGTAAATGGACCGGAGTGTACTTGTCCGGGTCATCGTCCGTTTCATTCACCACTTCCCTGCAAGTTTGTTTGGCGTTAGAAAGAGATGGCAGTATTTACTCATGACCGCACTGTAGCTAACATACATCGCGATCAATCAAGCGAGCATATGACGTCATCGAATCGAAGTTCATGCAAACTATACTTCAAACTACAAATAGAATTTATTGTACCCAGGATGGTTTAAACTTTATCAATTTCATATAATTATAATCATTAATCATATCATATCTTTCTATACAATTATCTGCGTCTGTCTAGCTTTTTCACAACTATGTTTGGGTCAGCTTGACGGTTTCTAGTCTAAGTGGATACATCTAAATATCAGGATTTTACATGGAACAACTGCCTATCTGACCTCCACAACCCAGTTACTGGGTAACACGATAACTGTTGGAAGTCGGAACCAACGGCTTAATGTGCTTCACTAGGCACACCCATCAACGGACCAACCTCGGCAAGCGTTGCTTAACCGAATCAATCGGCCCATGCGGCTGTTAATACTTAGCCGTGAGCTCCTCATACGAGTATATTTTTTCTCTACCACACCATCTAAATCACCCACCTAACAGGTTGTTCCTTCTTCAAGTTCAAGTTTATAGTGAGCTTAGGTTTCTTCGGCTGAGATAAAGGGCCCAGTCTTTGGAAGGCGCTTAAACGTTTTTGACCCGCTTGGCTCTGCTCGGAGGATTCCGAGTCAAGTTTGGGTGGCTCTGAAAAATAAATGCAAATATGCAAAACAAGACATTCGTATGAGTAGTACTTAGATAGATCTAGATCCGTAGATCTCATCCCTGCCTCTGGGCTGGATTGAGGTCAAGAGTGAGCCCATTGTCAATAAAAATAAAAAAACGTAGTTTTTTTTTTAAACTTATTTTTTCTTTTCTTTTCAAATGTACGAAGTGATTTATTTCAGTAATTTATTACTCTTGTATTCAGCCGGGGTGTATGGAAAGTGGTTTCTATGACCACGGTATTTTTACTAAGTATTATAAATTAATGCAACCGAAAATAGTCTTGAAAAATATCTATTGAATCTCTCTATGTATCTCTCAATACATTGCAATCTCTATAGACACTAGAGTAAAAGAGAAAAACTTTTGAACAAAAAATACACAAATACCCCTTATTTATAAACTCAACGTTACTTTAACTTATTTAATTATTAGCGTCTGCTTATACCCTGTCTATTAGGTTAACCGTTTTTTGACAGCTGTCTTAGAACGTACATATTCCAGATTACGTAAAAGTTAACTTTAAAATGCGTAATAAAATAAATATATAAACTGCCTTATCTTATTGAGTTATCTTATTTATGGCTTCTTACAGACATTATAATACCGTACGTATAACAATTAATGTATTGTATGTTGCTGCAATCACTAGCCCCATCTGTCAAAAAACGGTTTACTTAATGTACAGGTTGTAATCATACATTTTTTTACCTCTATTTGTCTCTTAACTTTAAGCACTTACCAGGATTGGCTCCCTGTTCTGAATAAACATCCGAAGGAGAATACGGTTGTTCTACATCGACTGGGCTCTCTGTTTGAACAAATATTGGCGATACGGCCGGATTCATGACATTATCACCAACGTTCGCAGGCAGTGGTTGGGCAAATATTGCTGAATTTGCCTGGTATGTATTCATATTTGGATTACTCGGCCATATCGGCGAATCGGCGGTGACTGAAAGAAACACGTATGTTTTTAACCGACTTCTAAAAAAGGAGGAGGTTCTCAATTCGGATGTTTGTATTTTTTTTTTATGTTTGTTCGCGCATAACTCCGTCGCTTGCCAACCGATTTGAAAAATTCTTTTTTTGTTGGAAAGGGTATACTTCCCAAATGGTTCCATAGAAATTTCATCAAAAACGGTTCAGTAGTTTGGTTTTTAAACCAAAATTACTAGTAAAAATTACAACTTAAAAGTGAAAAATAAAAACTTTTTTGCAAAAAAAAAACAACCGACTTCCAAAAACGACACTACAAAGTGAAAAATAACTTTAATTTCGTGTATAACTTTAAGTCGGTGGCAAACAACGAAAATGCGAATCCAACGACACCGACTTCCGAAATTAAAGTTATTTTTCACTTTGTAGTGTCGTTTTTGGAAGTCGGTTGTTTTTTTTTTTGCTAAAAAGTTTTTAATTATCCTAGTAGCCTCAAAAGCCAACGTTTTCCCTACTCTCATCGCGTCGTCGGGACTAGGTACTCTCTCACGTCTGTGTGTGTAAACGACACTATATTCAATGGCAGATGTCATTTTAGGATTATGTATCGAATTGGGTGTATTTTGAGGCAATAATGTGACGAGTATCAGTGGTCGAGTATCGCGTAAACTACTCCTACGACTTACTAATGTTCACACATTCATCTGCCTAGCCTTTCCGCAACTTTGTTGGTGTCGGCTTCCAGTCAAACCGGATGCAGCTGAATATCAATATTGTACATGGAGCGACTGCCTATCTGACCACTACAACCCAGTTACCAGGTAATACGATACCCCTTAGTAAGACTAGTTGTCAGACTTTCGGTCTTCTAACAACCCGTAACGACTGTCAAAGATTCACGAATGACAGCCGGGATGAAAGGCTTAACGTGCTTTCCGAGGTGCGGAGGGGTCTTGGTATGTTAAGATGGTCACCCATTCACGGACCAACCGCGGCAAGCTTATGAAAGAGCGAAGGGATAGTTCTCCCGTTGCGCGGGCGCGCGCGGCGAGAGGGGTGAGGGACGGCGCCCGCTGCGAGCGCGCAACATTGGTTCCGGTCCGCTAGTCAGGAAACGCGATTTGTATCAAGAGCACGCCCCTTTCGATCCCGACGGTCCGCCTCGCGAGTGCAACAGTTTACCTTGATGTGTTTATCCTGATTAAACGCGATACTTATAAATCGACTTTGATTGCTGAGTTCTCCTTTCAGTAGTTTAACCTGATCGATCGATCCGTGCGGCTGTTATTACTTGGTAACAAGCTCCTCTAAATCCTAATGTTTTTCTCCTAATATTCCAATTACACATAACACAAAATAAACTAAAAATGTTGGCTTCAGCGCCATCTAGCAGGGAAATGGCCACGAGCAGACCGTATTCGTTCGTTCAGTTCATCGTTTCACTTTAACTATTTCGCAAGTTAATATTAAAACCATGTAACAACTTACTCGGTGAACCGGTCGGTTCTAGTGACTTTTCTTGCTGTAAAAGAAAACTTCTTGGTATTCCTGCAAAAATCAAAATGAAATATGAATTCATAAAATAAAAACGCTTAAAGCGTGCTAAACACTTGTTCGGTTCGGCTTCAATCGGCACAGCCGGGCGGCAAAATCGAATATGTATCTACTTTCTTTTTTTTATGGGGAGGGACATAAACATATCAAATAAAAGTACTGGCAGGACCTTACTCGCCAGTGGCGCCAACTGGTGAGCGCAATAATGCTCCGAAATCGGGTCCGCTTTGTTGTTTAACAAATACTGTAGAATCGAATATGCTGAACCGAACAAGTGTTTAGCATGCCTAACTGCATGTTAGACTTGCGTACTAGGATTCTGTATGCACGACGACATATCAAGCTATACGTTTTCAGTATAAGCTGACATCTCATTGTACTAAAAGCCTATACAATGCGAGGTCAGGTAAAACTGGAAATGTATAGCTTGATGTGTTATCGTGTGTACCACCAAAACCAACAGTTTACCTGCTTATTATTTGCCTTGATACAGGCCATTGTTACTTTACATATTCAAAGACAATTTTAGCTGACTGTGATTTAATTTAAAAGCATGCAGGCTTGTGACAGACAGACAGACAGCTTAGGCTTAGTAATAGGCCCCGATGGCACTTTTTGGTAACAGAACGCTGAAAAGCAATTATAATTGTATATTCCAAACTCACATACCTTTTGGATATCTATAAACTGAAACAAAAATTATAACATTTATAGAATAAAAATATGAAGTGAGAAACGTTCTCACCGAGAGCATTCGCTTCACTATGAGTATGTGAATAAAAAAACACACAAAAAAAAACAAATTCTAATAGCTATGCTTCCGAAGGAATGTTCATTTTGTGAATGAATGTTCTTTGCGTAACAAAAACTCGCGAAACTAAATTCGCGAAGCGAATGCTCGCGATGAGTACCGACCATGAAATAAGTCGACAGTGACCACGTTGAGATCAGTAGTACTATTCTGTAAAAATCTCACCGTGTAAACTTAAGTGAAGTGAGTTTGAAGTGAGCTGTCATTGCACTGCTAAGCTAGGGATTGACACTATTGAGAGCTCACTTCAAGCTCACTTCACCTAAGTTTTCACGGTGAGATTTAATCGACAGTAATATACATTGAATTTGCATAGTAAACGTGAACACAATACACGTTGGGTAATTTCGGCTGGTGTGCAGCTTCACTTATGGCCATTTATCTGACAGCTAGATCCTTAGAAATTTAGTATTAAGAAGTGAGCTGGCACTCCACCTGACGCTAGGGCATTGACATTATTGACAGTTCACTTCACCTAAGATTTCAAGGTGAGATTTTTACAGAATAGATCGGCTGGAGTCAAAGCGAGCTCTGCGCTGCCACCGATGATGCCGTGGAGGTGGCGAAGGCGTTAGGCTAGTAAAATCTAATAGGACCACCGTCTTGAAGAAGAAGAAGACTAAACACGCAAAACTACTGATAATAATGTGGAAAGATACATAACGCAAGATTTTTAAGGACCATTTTCTGTCTTCATCAAACAGTTTTTGTATGCAGTGTGTAAACGAAATTCAACCGTCTATACATTTTACTCATAGTAACGGTTCCTTTCACCGAGAGATAAGACGAAGACAAAATTTTGTCGCAAGTAGACCCGGCAGAAGGCGCAATGCGTGACGTCATCAGTACGACGTTTACTCGTAGTAATATTTCATTTCGGCGTGAGATAGACGACGACCAAATTTTGTCACATATACGCTGCATAAGGCGCGATGCGTGACGTCATCCATCGTAAAGCCGGCTCTGTCTATGGTGAATAATTTGATTAAATTTTGCCCTTTGGCAACTATGGTATAGGAACAAGTGGAGTAATTATTCTTACAGGTTAAACCAGCCGCGGGTTGTTCGAAAGAGATACCGTGGCCCCTGGCACAGGCAACTGAAGGAACACGGGTGGGTTTTAGCCAGTAAAAGTCTGAGACGACCTCCCGCTCCACCCAGAACGGGAGGTCATATGATGATTTCCCACCAAAAAAAAACCAAAGTATCCATTCTACTCACAAAATGTATAAAACGTTTAAAAAGAGTAGGTAGCTCTGAAGTTTTTTGCCCATTCTTCACCACATGAAACTACTTTTTGGAAGGGGCACTCTTTTGACGTTCAAAAGAGCTTTTTGACGGCCTACTTGAAATAAGTAATTATTTTTAAACGAACTTGCATTATCTTCCTTTCTCCATCACTATGTCGAAACCTACTTACCGAATGGTTCAACTGGGGTTGCCCTCGGCGGTTGAGGTGGTGCGGCTTTCTTGAAGAAGCTACTAGCGTTGATCCTTGAAGTGGGTTCCGCTGTGCGATTCTCCAATATCGGTATAGCTGTGGAAATATTGAAACAACACTGATTAATCAACAACATAACTGGTGAAGTGAGCTGTTAATAGTGTCAATCCCTAATATCAGCTGTGCTTTTCTGTAAAAATATCACCGTGAAAACTTAGGTGAAGTGAGCTGCCAATCCCTAGCTATTCCTAGCGTCAAGTGGAATGACAGCTCACTTCATCTTAGTTTTCACGGTGATATTTTTACAGAATAGACGGGAAGTATTCGGCCACTTCAACAGCGTTAGCGTTAGCTTCGCAAAGATCTTCTATAGTGTAAGTGGTATTACGCAGAGAGCATGATAAGAGGTGAGGCAACGATTGTCCACACGTGCCTAAACATAGTCTGCTGGAGGGGGCTGGCTGGCTGGGGGGCTGGGGGGTCTTTTGTTATGATAAGCTAGAGAAATAATACTTACTTGATGCCGGTAGTTCAGCAATTAGTGGTGACTTTTTCGGTGAGACGCTTTGATTCACCGTTTGTGGTACAGCACTAGTCCCTGCATTAGATTATTTTCATTATTTAACAAATAACTAATAGAATAGAATACTCTTTATTATGTACAGTCACGAGCAAAAGTATGTATACATTCGGCTTTATTCAAAAGCGATTTACTCCTTTATTTTTTAACTAGCTTTTGCCCGCGACTTCGTTCGCGTGGAATAGTGACTTCACCAATAGATGACACCGACTCTTGACCAATAGATGGCGCTGTATGTCCGGAATAAATTTTATTTTTTATTTTATTTTTTGTAATAAAAACTATCCTATGTCCATTCTCAAGTTCCAAACTATGTCTGTACCAAATTTCACACAAATCGGTTCAGTAGTTTAGGCGTGAAGCAAAGACAGACAGACAGACAGACAGAGTTACTTTCGCATTTATAATATTAGTTTGGATGAAATTTTATGCTGTAAAGAACATAGCATTTGCGAACCCATAGGTTTTTGTAACGTGTCGTATTTCAACGTTGCTTTCGTTATTTCACGAAAAAATCGCAATTGAAAGTTGCTAAGTGTTGACATATTGGTGCTCGTGACTGTACACCATAAGAAATTACAGAACATAATTATATTTATAATTATATTATAAAGAGAAAAAACAGCCAGGCTGAAGTGGGAGTGCTGGACACGTCTCGCGAATGCACCCCGAGAGATGGGCAAAGATCGTCACTCACTGGACGCCTGAGGGAGGACATCGCCGTCGAGGTAGACCACGGTGAAGGTGGTGTGACGATCTGATAACGTTCGCAGGGCCAACATGGCCAGAGATCGCACAAGACATGGTTTGGAAGGAAAAAAGGGAGGCCTTTGCCCAGCAGTGGGACACCATAAAGTTACCCCACATAAAGTTAGTATTTGCTCACATCGAAACAAAGTCGATTTAAAAAATATCAGTGTATAATCAGTTCTTACCAGGAACATTCCCAGCAACATTCTCGTCTGGTTTTATCCAATTAAGCCGCTGTCTCACCATCTCTTGCTGAAGATTTTTCTTCGTTATCAGAGTAATACTTGGTTTTTGTATGATTGGTGCTGCTGTAAATGTAATGTAACTATCCATTAATAGAGACAACCGTACTTGATTTTAACTACTGGTTACCATGCACTCAATATTGTAGATACTTTAGCCTAGTTTACGTTTATACATCTGCTGGTCGATTCTGTAAAAATCGCACCGTGAAAACTCAAGTGAAGTGAGCTTGTTGTGAGTTGTCAGTAGTGTCAATCCCTAGCATTATTTGGAATGACAGCTCACTTCACCTAAGTTTTCACGGTGAGATGGTTACAGAATCGCACTGCTGGTCATACACGCACGCCGGTTGCGAGTACTACGCACCTGTCCTTTCTGAAGAACATCACCAATAAGGTCACTATATTATGTCCTCTTAGCGCGTTACCACTCACATCTCCCTTGTAAATACATTTTGTTAGTCGTCTTTCATTCATCCTGTCAAACCATCTAAGCATACACTTTAACGTGACGTGTGTTTGTATAAACCTTCTTACAGAATTAAAATAATTTATAATTTAATGTGAACTCACTGGCCCCTTCCGTAGTTACAGTAGATACAGATACAGCAGTAGGAGCTTCGCTGGCTTGTCCGGTAATACTTGGTGACCCATCTTGACTGATTTCTGGTAGTGCAGGTTCCTCATCACCAACTGGAAGAACCCAGCAATCACTTCATTAAAGAAATAAATGAAATAGCTTTCGTAACATGAGATAGTTTTTAAGGCAGTTAGGCTTAATGGCTAATTGCGTAACACACAGTAGCAACGGATTTCATTTTGACAGTTCAACAACATTCATTGCGTTATTTACGTTGTTAAACAGACAAATTTTTCGAACCTAATAAGCAATGGATTAGCAATATCCTTCAAATTAAGATTGATGGTGTGTTACGTAATTGGGGTGCTGACTGTAAGGAAGATTGAAGACGACGCAGTTGTTTATCTTTAAACAGTTTAATAAAACTAGTGTTTCCATGCCTCTTTGTGTGTGCTTAGTTCTTCTAAACTACACGACGGATTTCCCACCAAACGGAACATTATATAGACATAGACATTTGATAGCCCAATTCTTGAGGAAGGTAATAGACTATTTAACATCACGCTACGACGGAACGGTGGGGAAAACATCGTGAGGAAACCGACATGTCTTAGAACCAAAAATTAGAAGACATGTGACATCTACCAACCCGCACTGGGCCCGCGTGGTGGATTACGGCCCACTCCCCCTCACCGAGAGGAGAGGAGGCCTGTGTCCCAGCAGTGGGAACATTATAGGCTGATAATAGACGACCCATAGGGGCCGAGTATGTTCCCGTGGGATAATTTCCGAACTCTACGGGCGAAGCCCTGGGCAAAAGCTAAGTACTTATGTAAATAGATTATCATCAAAGTTCAGCCAAAAGACGTACACTGCTGCACAAAGGCCGCAAGCATCGTCACAGCGACTTGTCAAGTATTTTCCATATCCAGCGATTCGCGCGACTGGTATACACCGTTAAATTTTGATCGTTTTAATCCTTCAAAGGGGTCATTGTACTCATCATTATGAACAACTTTTACTACGGGACCAACCCTGAAATCGTGAAAAAAAATCAGTTGATCCATACATTATGTCGAGTTATGCGAACATAAATCAACCAACAACAACTGATATTTTTTTCACGATTTAAATGTATGGAACAGCTAGGTAGTTTTAAATGTATGGAACAGCCTGTAAATGTATGGAACAGCTAGTTTTTCAGAACCATGTACTGAATAACACACTGGGTAACAGGTTGCGCGTCAATATCCCTGCCACCTTGTATTATGACAAATTATCTCGCACGGTCCATGGCCTTGGCATGGACTTCTAGATGAACATCAGATTACCTCAGTGTTAAGTAATTAAAAAACATAATCCTGCTGTCATGGGTACCGTTTTTGCCATTTGACTACGGAACATCAATGAATTTGAAGGGCATCTGTGACGTTGTACTGTTTGCAGATGATACCTCTCTTATTTTTAAAGTAGACAGGAATAGACAAGATTTTGACGACGTAAACAGTGCACTCTCAATAGTTACAAATTGGTTTACGTTTTACGTCAAACAAACTAGTTCTCAACGCCAAGAAAACGAAATGTGTAAAGTTCGCCTTACCGAATGTTAGAAATCTAGGACCCAACATAGTCTTAGATGAAGAGAAGCTTGAAACTGTAGGCTCGACAATTTTTCTAGGATTAACAGTAGATGCCAAACTTCAGTGGGGACCTCATATTATTATATCAAGTCTAGCAGGAAGGCTCAGTTCGGCTGCCTACGCCGTCAGGAAAGTAAGACAATACACTGACGTTGATACAGCTCGTTTTGTCTATTTTAGTTATTTTCACAGCGTTATGTACTACGGTATTCTGCTGTGGGGCAAAGCCGCACTATCACTGTTTTTAGTGTACACTTGTACACTAAAAACAGTGATATTCATAGTGTTAACACTAGAAATAAGGACAAACTACGTGCCCACCCTTTCACCGGCTTCATAAGGTTCATAAAATCATAACTCATTTGTTGGGCTTGGTATAACCTTTTATAACAAGATACCCTCTTCTTTGTTAGACTTGCCTTTTAATGCGTTTAAAGCTGATGTAAAACTCAACCTTTGTTCAAATACCATTACTACTACTGCATACTATTCCATCAACAACTACTTACACGATAAGAATAGTTGGTCGCCCTAATTTAACCAAAGACAATGTTTATGTTCTTTCTCCAGAATTAGCTTACTGACAGGTTATTGTTATTAACTTATTTATTTATTTTACTTCGATGGTCTTCTGATTTTGACTTTAAACCCTAAAATAATTCCTGGTACATAACAAAGTACAGACGCCAGCAGGTCAAGCTACCTGAAACCGTCAAATTTTCCTAATCAATCTTGAACCTTAATGCTTTAGCGATAAAATTGAAAATCTATTGAAGAAATTTGACAGATTGTAGTAGCTTGATGTGCTGGTGTCTGAACCTCGCAAGTATGTATATTTCTATGAAAAAAAAAACATTAATTAACTGCTTACCTGGCTTCGTATTTAATGCACCTTTACCAGCTCTCTTTTTAAAAAATTTTTGTTGGTGTTTAGCCCATTTCTTCTTTTGTTGATTGGTGAATCTGAAATGTTTTATATTGCTCTACTAAAATAAGTTCTATATAAGCGGCCAAGTGCGAGTCGGACTTGCCCATGAAGGGTTCCGTTTTACGATTTAAACGTATTAAAAAAAACTACTTACTAGATCTCGTTCAAACCAATTTTCGGTGGAAGTTTACATGGTAATGTACATCATATCTTTTTTTTAGTTTTATCATTCTCTTATTTTAGAAGTTACAGGGGGGGGGGACACATTTTACCACAAGTCTCCCGCGCAAACTATTCAGTTTAGAAAAAAAATTATATTAGAAACCTCAATATCATTTTTGAAGACCTGTCCATAGATACCCCACACGTATGGGTTTGAAGAAAAAAAAAAATTGAGTTTCAGTTCTAAGTATGGAGAACCCGCCAAATTTATTGTTTTTTTTTTTTTGTTTGAAAACCTTAATGCGGTTCACAGAATACATCTACTTACCAAGTTACAACAGTATAGTTCTTATAGTTTCGGAGCAAAAGTAGCTGTGACATACGGACGGACAGACACACCTTTTTAGGGTTCCGTGCCATTTGGCTACGGAACCCTAAAAAGGTGACTATGTAATTATATTTGAGGACAAAAAAGGGTTTAAACTGTTAATTTGAGTTTTTGGACTTAGAGGCAACCTGTGCCCAGAACTGCCCAGCAGTGATTGTTGGTCAAGGTGGGTTAGCCAATAAATTGAACAGACACATGACAGGCCTGAGAAGGCGGCACGCTGTGTTCTGCGCGCGGCTCTCAAGAGTGGCCGGCCGCAGAGGGTGACGGGGTTCGTTCTGCCAGGGGAGTGACACTGTTTGGTATTAGTCAATAAGACTCTAACAGACCCAGATTTGCACAAGGACTTTAAAAAAATATATTATTCTTAACTTACGTTTTCTCTGGTGGATTGGTTCCACTTGTTTCTTGGCTGGTATTTGGAGGAGGATTAGATGCATTTCCAGAAACCTGCGACACGGTAGCCTGAGCGACACCCTGCACGGTAGCCTGAGCGACACCCTGCACGGTAGTCTGAGCGAAACCATGGTCGGTAGTCTGAGCGGCACCCTCCACGGTAGCCTGACCGGCAGCCTGATTGGTACCCTGAGCGGAAACTTGCCTGGCAGCTTGCTTGGCATTCTGAGCGGCAAGCATTGCCGCGAGTCTCTTAGCCTTAGACTTCTTAGCCATTTTTCCCGAACTTTCTTTTACTGTATTTGCAGAAGGATTTTTGGGCGGATCTGTATTAGAATCCTTTGTAATACTAGGAATATATGATGAACTACTATCAACTAAATTGAGTAGCGTTCGTTTGAGTGGCGACCAAGTAGTTACCACATCAGGTACAGGTGTTGTTCCAAGTGGAATGGTTTTCAAATTGGGCACTGGTTTATCAAATGGCAGTGGTTTGAAGTTAGTATAATGATATACTATGCAAGGACGATTCTTATCTGTATATACCTCCTGTTCCCACAGTTGATTTACAAAATTTTCCTTTTTTTTCTGTTTGGCATTCACATCAATTAAATTACTGTAAAAAAAAGTCATAATTGTTAACATTGACCCTCCTAGTGGACCAGTGTTTATTTATAGAACCGTTGACCCCACACAACTGTAATAAAAATGATGAGAGAGGAGGAAAAGAGAAACAAAGCCAGTTAACATGCTGCATGATATTTGGTTCAATAGGTTTCCATATTCAAAGAGTAAAAAATCAACGCTAGCTAGATATGATATAGTATATACTGTATTATTTTGTTAATTAAATAATAAAAAAAACAGTTAGCATAAATTATACATTGAGATTAGATAGATAGATAGAATACTCTTTATCACCACCTTCACCTTTTCCTAGCACTAATCAGCATACAATGTTCCCACTGCTGCGATACAGGCCTCCTCTCATCGAGCGGGAGCGGCTACGATCTATCACGCAGGCCCATTGCAGGTTGATAGGTGTCACCTGGCTTCGAATGTTTGGTTCTAGGACATGTCAGTTTCCTCACACTGAATTGAGAACAGTGGTGATGAAATAATTTTCACAAAGTAAGGCGCTCGCCTGGGTTCGAACCCAGGACCTACAACTCGTAAGTCGGGGACGTTGCCACTGGGCCACCACTGCTCTCTAACCACACCTACAACCTCACATCTTCCTATAAATTAATATTCAAATACAATAGTCTGCATAAATGATGATCACTCAGTCTCAAGTTACTTTAAAAAAATAAGACCAATATCTATGTTTAGCTATTATCGGAATCTTAAGAGCTATATTTATTTTCACATTATCCTACAGACAGGCATACAGTTCATTATTTTAATGAACCACTCTTAATGAGAAAGGTGTCTGTGTAGAAAAGGCCTTGAATGATGGATCACTTTGCATTCTTAGAAAACAACCATGTAATTACAATTCAGGGTGGCCTGTGTCCCAGCCGTAGGAACGTTATATGGCTGTTTATTCCTGGTCAATTATATTTACAAAAAATTGGCCCAGAAATTGAGGAGATATAGATGTACACATCTTTGTCTTTCTTTTTTATTTAATTTACCCTAACCTACAAATAAGATTGATGATTCTTGATCTGATAACATTTATGATTAAAAAAAACCCTAGATATAGACTTATGTGTGTAGGCAGGCAATTACTAAACATTACCTACCTTCCTTGTTTCAAAAACACTAACTAAATATGTGGTTATAGTAAATAAACAAACAATCATGTAAATTTTACATTAGAAATTTTCTAAAGAATACCTGTATACTACTAGAAAACCCTGTGGAAACTTTCAAATAAAAAGCATTTTAATTTGTATTGGGAAAATAGCTTTTGGTTCTATTTATATTATGCTAGTTTTATTAAGATTTCAACTTGATTATTGATAAATATATACTCACGATTGAGCCATGCCACTTTTATTTTAATACTTACTACTTACTTGTATCAATTAAAAGAGTTATCGGCTTAATTTAACTATAATTATCGTTTGTTTTCTCATCAGAACATACAAAGTTTTTTAATGCATAAACGATCCAGTATTTGCATTGAGACTTTTTTAGTATGAGTTTATCTGAAAAAGATACAATCATGCAATGTTTCTCTCAGGTGAGAAAGAGACAGCTAAAGTTTTAATGCTTTTAGTTCTATAATCTCCTTTGGTAATGTTTTGACGTTGACATTTGACAGTGACATCGTGCGAGACAAGTTTTTTGTTGTTTTATTATTGCCATATTTAGACTAGCAAAGGTCTATACGCCATAAAGCCTTATTTAATAAAACAATACCATTTATTTTCCTATTGGGGTAAGGTTGACTGATCAAGGCTTGACTTGTTTGTGGCATTTTTCTTTCTTTCATCAAGTGCAATATGTGCATTCCTGCAAGGGCGGACAATTTGTTTTCTGACAAGCAAGAAGCTGAGATGTCCGTCTATATGAGATAATATCTATAATGTATTAGGGGTAAAAGTATGAAATAGCCGATTTGTACTGAAAAATAGATATTCGTTTTTTTTAAATCTATCATATATAATTAATCAAAATAATTACCATTATTATGTATACATTGCTGCCATCTAATAGGAAGGTCATTTATGCCTTTGCGATAGAACTCTCGTGATCTAGATTCGACAAACTGTGTGAAAGCATTTTGTACTGCCTCCTGAGAAGAAAACTTTTTATCACGTAGAAAATTGTCCAAATCACGAAAAAAATGGTAGTCCGTTGGAGCAAGGTCTGGCGAATACGGAGGGTGACGAATGGTTTCTAATTGCAGTTCCTGTAGAGTTAAAACGGTTTCTCGTGCTGTATGAGATCTCGCGTTATCATGGAGCAATAATGGTGAAGATCGATTCATGAGTCGGGGCTGTTTCACTGCTAGTTTTGCTATCATTGTTCGGGCAGTAGACATCTGCCGTTATTGAGATCGGAGAAAGCTATAGTGAATAACACCATGCTGAGACCACCAAACAGATACCATTACCTTTTTATTGGTAAGCTTTGCTTTAGGACACTGTTGCGGCGTTTGACCTGCAGAGTGATTCTGTAACCATCTCGCCGTGAAAACTAAGGTGAAGTGAGCGTGGAGTGCGCTGTCATTCCAACTAGGTAATGCTAGGGATCGACACTATTGACAGCTCACTCTAAGCTCACTTCACCTAACTTTTCACGGTGAGATTTTAGCAGAATCGATCGGCTGGGGTCAGCCATTTCATTTTTCGCTTACGGTTATCGTAAAGAATCCACTTTTCATCACATGTTACAATTTCGATCCAATATACCTACCTTCATTTCTGTATCGATTCAACAAGGCAACACAAGTTTCAACACGCGTTTCTTTCTGCAGATCAGCCAAATCATGAGGCACCCATTTCTCATATTTTTTTATTTTATTGATTTGACGCAAATGAGTCAATATTGTTGGTAAGGTAACGTTAAACCATGCCGCTAATTCCTGGGTAGTCTGGCTCGGATCGGCTTCCACCATCTCTTTCAATTCATTGTCATTCACCTGTGCGGGCGGTCTTCCACGTGGTTCGTTCTTGTATATATTATTATAAAGAGGTTAAGTTTGTTTGTTCGTAGGGGGTAATCTCCGGAGTGAGAGAGAGATCCAATTCTAAAAAAGTTTTCAGTGGTAGAAAGCTATATTATGTGTGAGTGCTATAAGCTATAAATTATGTTTACATCATGCATTTTAGCTGAGCTATCACAACTTTTGTTTAGCATTTTGGAAAGAAATACCTCATAAAACAGAATTATTTGCATGCGCTCATAAACTAAAGTATGCATGCGCTGCCTCAACAGCAGTGCGATTCTGTAACCATCTCACCGTGAAAACTTAGGTGAAGTGAGCGTGGAGTGAGCTGTCATTCCAAATAATGCTAGGGATTGACACTACTGACAACTCACATCAAGCTCACTTCACTTGAGTATTCACGGTGAGATTTTTACAGAATCGACCGGCAGTTGTATATAACTGAAAACTATGTAAGGCAATCTAGTCCGCCTTAAATAGTTCTACAAAAAAGTCCGCGACACCATATTTCTATCTTTTAATATAACTTTTATGTTTTAAAAAAGTATTTTTTTCACATGCTTCCGTTTGGATGAAAATATAATTGTTAATTATGAATCCTTATCAAAATAAATTATTTTATGATCACAAGGACATTATAGAGATAAGATTTGCCCTTTACAGTTTGTCAATTGGTCAGTTTCGGAGATAATAGAAAATTACTAAAACGCAAAATCCCGCTAAAACATTCACGAATACAACTACATGCTTTGTGAGAAACAAACATTCGCGCGGACGAAGTCGCGGGCAGAAGTTAGTTACTAATATTATATTTTTTTAAAGTGACAAAGGCTTACACAGACCTATATGTATTGTTAATTAATTTTATTTTATAACAAGATTTATTCTCGCAATATGGCACACGTAAGTACGTCAAGCAATATCATAGCGCATGCACCCGGCCTGAACGTTACAAAATGCAATATTGCTCGTTAAACCCACTTGACCTGCAGGTCCCGTATACACAGGGTGTTTCATTACTCCAACGTCTGTTATGAACGACGACTTGAAAAATGTTGAGTGAAAAAAAACAAAATTGTTGAGCAGCGTAGATTAATTTTCCATCTTTAGGGTTCCGTAATAGATTGCAAGCTTATGCCATGCGTCGCCGGCGACGCCGCCGCCGTTTGTCTGTATGTCTAGCTGGCTAGCCATCTATCTGTCACATACAGCTGCAACATTTTAACAGGGGGGTTACCACCAGCTCTTATAGCAGGGCATACGTAGCAAGCCAGTTGAAATTTATAATATATATAAGTACCACATATTAGAAATTTCTAATAGAATTATTCTATTAGAAATTTTAACTACAACGTAGGTATTACGTTTCTATCATGAAATGGCAAAAAAGGAAGCCCCTAAGTGACACTGTCGTGCATCCTGCACGTCAGTGTTCACAAAACCAGCATAAAGTTAGTTTTTTAAACCCAGATAATAATTTGACAGGTGTAATGTCAAACTCCTGTACTAAAAAAAACGCAAACACAAAAAATGTCAGATTAGTGTCAGGGATTAAAAAAACAACTTTAGCTGACCTAATATTTTATTGAACCACCTCAAGGTCAAAATGTTACCACCGACATGCCGTGGTCGACTGTACCTGAACAACAATAGTTTTCGTGGCACAAAACATATTCACAATGGCGCCGATTCCCTTGTACACAAACCAAACTAAATTTAAGTTCAATGCATCTTTTTCTTTCTATTTAATTTAGAAAAGGACAGAAGAAAAATATTAGTTTAGTCCTGTCAAACTAGTGAGCGCCTGACGTAAATTGACGTATTTTTAGTAGCCATGTTTTTATTCACGTCTAATCTGTCTATGGAGTATCTTAATTTGACAGGACTAAACTAATATTTTATCTTCTGTCCTTTTCTTAATGAAATAGAAAGAAAAAGCTGCACAGAACTTAAATTTAGTTTAGTTTGTTACCAAGGGAATCAGGGCCAGTGTCAATATAACAGTGATCTTTAATCTCGTCACAATAAGGTCGCTGTTGGGCTGCTGCAACTGTCAAGTCGAAATCACAGTGATCTTTATGTGGTTGTAATAAGGTTGCTGTTGCAATAAGGTTGCTGCTGCAGTGCGATTCTGTAACCATCTCATCGTGAAAACTTAGGCAGAGCCGGATCTAGGGGGGGGCAAGCCGGGGCCCATGCCCCGGGCGGCAAGTTCAGAGGGCGGCCAAATTCACACTTTACATTATAGACAACTCATCATTTACTTAACTTTGACCACGGAATAAATAATAGTACAAGTACAGAAATTTCATGGCCATATCAACTCGACCGATACCCAGAGCGCGGAGTGAGACGTGCTGCACGAACATTTATTATTCGCGAGGCGCGTAGGCATAGTTACGCGCGGCAAAATACGCGCCCGCTCGCCCGCAGGAATCGCAGATCGCGGCAGCACGCGTCTGGTTACCGTGTTTGCGAAAGAGATGAAGCTATATTCGAAACCTAATAATAATTTAAATTATTATAATTAATAATTTTCGAAATTAGGTAGGGGTAATTTTCGAAAAACTAGGGGTTTTTCGAAAATTACCCCTGACGGGCTGAAATTTAGTCATTTTTACAGGGGAGGATGTTACTGCATGGCTTGATTAACTCGAAAATTAGTATAAATAATCTTTGAGTCAAGTTATGAATACACCCTAAACGATTTTTTTAAATTTCACCCCTGTAGGGTGAAAAGCGAAAAGGGATACAGTTTATATGAAAAATCTTCTTCTAGAGGTTAATAACTTGAAACTTGGCAAGAATACTCGCCTAAGTAAGTACAGTTTATTATTATATGTTTTTCAAAACTACCCTTCAAAGGGGGATATAGGGGTGTTGAAGTTTGTGTGGAAGTAATTGAATGCGCGGTCCAATTACCTCGAAACTTCGTATTAATACTTTTGACAGAAAATAATTAATAAATTGACCCCTTTTTTTGGGTGGGAAATCATCAAATGACCTCTCCCGCTCTGGGCTGAGCGGAAGGGCGTGTCAGACTTTTACTGACTAAAACCCACCCGTGTTCCTTCAGTTGCCTGGGCCAGGGGCCACGGTATCTATTTCGAACAACCCGCAGCCCCGGCGGCATCGGCCCTAGCGGACCCCGTCAGTTCGTGCTGACATCTCTTTGAGGCGCGCGTGGAACACAACACGCCGCGGGCCTAGTCCTTACCAGGCGGCGAGCTGCCCATTGCTCGCCGCCCGCAAGCCCGCGCCTACGGTGGCCGGGAGTGTGAGGGCGTAGAGATTGCCTCTCCCTCACGCGCTCCGCCTCCTCCTTCGCGAGCATTACTGCTTCGCAGAATGAGGTAACGGCGTCCCATTCATTCTCGCTCCGTACCATGGCCTGGACCAGGGCCGAACACGAGAAATCGCCGCCGCCGATCGCCGCCACGAGGACACGGCGGTGCCCCGCCCAAGCCGGGCAGACCTCCACCGTATGCTCCACCGTGTCCTCCGGGCGATCCACACAGTGGTGACACCCTGGCGTTTCCTCCCGCCTTATCCTGAACAGGAACCTACCGAAACAACCGTGTCCGGTGAGGACTTGCGTCAGGCGGAAGGTGAGGGCGCCGTGGCGCCTCTCTAGCCACTCTTCAAAGAGGGGACTTATCGCCGCTATTGTGGCGTGCCCAGCACTGGGTTGCGACAATCGCACTCTCCATGCCGCTATGAGATCCCGCCAGAGCTCTGTCCGTTGTACCGTGATTTCTCGCGGCAGCGGAGTTACGCCCTGACGTTTTGCCTCCTCTCACCACTCCCATATGTGGGCGAGGACTTTGGCCTCCACATCCCATGGCGGCAATCCAGCAAGGAGGTTCGCCGCCTCAGCGGAGACCGTGTGGTATCCTCGGATTAGCCGGACAGCCATGACCCTTTGGGACGCGTTCAACCGGCGGGCTGGCCGCCGCCTCAGGGAACGCGCCCACACCGGTGCCCCGTAAAGGGCCATGGACCGCACGACCCCCGCATAGAGCCTCCGGCAGGAGGCGTTTGGTACCGTAACCGGTGAGAGATGTCGTGCGGTGTCCCACAGGGATCGGTCCTGGGGCCGCATCTGTGGGATAAATTGACCCCTAACTGGGCAAAAAGGGGTAATTCGTTTTTTAAGGGGAGGATTTGAACTTGAAACTGTATGTTACATTTTCACACCTAAACCACTGAACTTCTGATTTGGCAAAGAGATATATGGCATCCTGGGGAAGGACATAGTTTTTATTTTGGTAGCATGTTCCCGTGGATAATTTCCGACATCCACGCGGGCGAAGCCGCGGGCAGAAGCTAGTGCAATAATATATTTGATTTTTATTTTTATTATAAGTATTTTTATTTTAAATCCTATCCTGTGCTGTGTATAAAATATATATCCTACACGTTTATGTCTATATATTATCTGTAAATAAATAGGCTTAACACAAAGAACAGAGATAGATGCATTATTTCCGGAAGGCCTATGTAGGCTATGTCCAAATTTCAATCAATTAGTGGACATCTGATAGCTGAAATTATATGGATGATAAAGGTAAAAGTAAATGTAAGTGGGCGGGGGCGGCATTTTTCAGTTTATGCCCCGCCTAAATAAAATTGAAGATCCGGGGCTGAACTTAGGTGAAGTGAGCGTGGAGTGAGCTGATTGACACTATTGACAGCTCACTCTAAGCTCACTTCACCTAACTTTTCACGGTGAGATTTTTACAGAATCGATTGGCTGTAGTGCTCGAGTCTGACTCTCACTTGGCCGGTTTATTTATATATTGTTTTTAATTAGTGGGAATAGGTTTTATATTGCACGGTTGAGGTTTCATAGTTGTTTTAGCTTTGATTCGAGGATTTTTTTAAATGGCGAAGAATTTAACGTATTACTTACGAAACTTTAATCTTATTATTTTTTCTCTCTGATCTTTATTTTTTTTGGCAATGCTATACCTAGCTAGGTATATTTTGCCTGTTTTTAATTATGGTAATCGCGGTCATTGCCCTTTCCCTAATATCTTTCCGTATGAACCCATGCAAACAATAAACTTTATGGTTTTTCCTTATTGGAACATGTTGACGATAGATATTGATTCAGGACGTTGACGGACTTTATTTCAGTTTTTTATATAAAAAATGTAGGTGGGTCAATGACCGCCATTGCCATGCCCATAAAAGGCGACAACTTGTAGATTAGCTGGATATTTCTTATAAAAGGATATTGTTGCGAACCCTGCTGCGGGGTAATTGCGTAACACATTAAAAGTAGGAACGGCTTTCATTTTGACAGTTCAACAACATTCATTGCGTTAAATAAGATACCTACTTACACATTTTTCGAACATATGAAGCAACGGATTAGCAATATCCTTCAAAATCATTCAGTTGTGATCAATCGTGTGTTACGCATTAAGGGTGCCGGTCTGTTTCTGTGTCAAATATATTGTAGGTAGACCCTTTTAATTAGGTATAAGAATGAACGCTAATGAGATGGTAAGTTTGCCAATTAAGCAATAGCTCTGTCATCCTTTGAGTAGTTTACATTTCGAATAATCCTTGGAACCTTCAAAATAATATTATGTATGAGACAAGAAGAGATTCTATCCAAAATCGACATCGTTTACCTCAGAACAGAATTGGAAAGATAAATTACGAAAACAAACGAACCGACCACCCTGTATAAACCTGACCTCTGCTAAGGTCGTGATCTAATACGTTTATATTTTATTAGCCCTCATCGAATCATCGCGGTAATAATTAGGCAATTTGTTAACAATTCAAAATTATAATATGTCGGGTCGGGTTCAGTCGTTGCCAACGCGTGATTAAAACCAGACTTTACCAAGTCACAGAGGACATTTTTCCTTGTTTATAATTATTTAATTAAGTATAAATAAATTCAAATATGTATTTTGTTTATCTAGTGACTTTCAGTGACGTTTAGTTATGTAAATGTGTTGGTGAAAACGAAGCCTTTGTTTTCAAAATATATAATGTTATGTAGAATCGTGCATGTATCTGTCATAATCAGGTACTAATTAATCATTGTACCTTATGTGCTATTTAATTCAGAACTAGGTTTTCAGTGAAATTAGTGATGAATATGTTTTGTGGTTAGCAAATTATAATTGCGTCAGTCAATGTGCGATTTGTTTTTAAGTGCAGAGAATTTATGGACGGTATATATTAATTAGTTTGTTGATTGTGGATTACTAATTATCTCGCATAATAGTAATATTATTATAAGAGATAATTAGAACCTTGTATGTAAATAAATAGGGAGTTATTTTCTGGTAATGTTAATGAATGGAGAAGGAGAGGAAGGCCAAAGAAAAGTTGGATGGATTGTGTGAGAAATGACATGAAAGAGAAGGGAATAGAATATAAAAATCTTTATTATGTAGGTACACCGTATAAGTTACAGACATAAATATAGAAATTTTACAAAGGGTCACGCAGTGAAAAAATTATGAAGGGAAGGGAGTGAATGATAGCGTGAAGGTTGACAGGGGAGAATGGGAGAAGAAAACGTGTTGCGCCGACCACAAATAACATGGGATAAGCGTAGGAAGATAATGAGGTATTTGTTTTAAACCTTACGCTTGATGGAGTTAGTCTTCTTCGTTTAATTTATAAAATTACTTAAATATTTCACTTGATTTTGATTGATCACACGATTGATGAAAATATGTAGGAAGGTAAGTAAATACTGGTGTTCAGCTACATCCGGTTGGACTGGAAGCCGACCCCAACATAGTTGGGAAAAGGCTAGGCAGATGAAGATTTAGGAAGGTAGGTGGCTATTTTTGTTTCTCTGTGGCACTTACACAAATGCCCTTCGTGAATACGCTTTAACATTTCCCTTTGCATAGAATGTGGTATCAAACACTGTTTGTGTTATATTACACCATCTACACAGTGCAGTTCATCTCTTATAGACCAATAGTATCTTAAATCATACAGACACAATCAAAAGACATACACGTCAGCTATTCTCTGTTACTACAGGGCGACAGGGACATCAACGAGCAAACAGCAGCAGGCATCAGCGTCAGGTGGTACACTTGTGTTGTCATCTGACATTATGCTGAGCTGAGGCCCTTTTGGCATTATAATCTTTGTTTTTGTTTTTATAGTTGTAAGGTGTCATTTTGTGTAATGCCAATAAATGCATTTTTCTTTCTTTCTTTCTTGCAAACTGTAACCATGAATTCAGCACAAGAGTCTAGACTAGACCCCCTGCGTTGAAAGTTTTCGTCGGTTCAGTATCATGGTACTTGCCGAGTCCACGGTTACAGTTTGCGCGTCCATGTCCCAGCCACCCTGTAAGATCAAAGTCCCAATATCTACTGGTAGGTACAGACACCAGCAGGTCAAGCTACCCGACACTGTCAAATTTTCCCAATCAACCTTGAACCTTAATGCTATAACGATAAGTAGAAAATCTACGACAGATTGTAGTAGCTGTGCCGTCTGTACAACACAAAGGAAGGAACTCAGAATATTTCCCATTTGACACAATTATTACCGGACTGCACATCAGCAAAGACAGGGTTATATTTTTACTATAATAATTATATTTTTGATGCAGTCTTGTCCAGTTTCTAAGCTAACTGCATTGTTGGGAAGCCACTTACATGACTCATTGCTCTTCGCAAAGATTCCTTTGTACCTACACATACAGCCACGTTCATGGTACAGTTGACTAGGATATCGCCTTTATTTGCCGTAGCAGTAGGTATCACAAGGTAGATAGGTATAAGGAGCAGCAGTGCGATTCTGTAACCATCTCACCGTAAAAACTTAGGTGAAGTGAGCGTGGAGTGAGCTGTTATTCCAAATAATGCTAGGAATTGATACTACAGACAACTCACATCAAGCTCACTTCACTTGAGTTTTCACGGTGAGATTTTTACAGAATCGACCGCCTGTATCTATGTGAATTTGTGCCCGATGGTGGCAATACGCTCGTCTCCTATTTCATGGGACTTAAGCATAACTGGCGAGTCACGAGCAAAAGTATCATGTATACACTCGGCTTTATTCAAAGGCGATTTACTCCTTTATTTTTTAATGAAATTTTATGTTCTTACGAACATAGCATTTACGAACCCATAGGTTTAGGTAATGTGTCGTATTTCAACGTTGCATTCGTTATTTCTCGAAAAAATTGCAATTGAAAGTTGTTAAGTGTTGACATATTGGTGCTTGTGACTGTACTAGCTCTGCCGAACCGTCTTCCAGTCTAACCAGATGCAGTTGAATACCAGCATTTTACATGGAGGTACTGCCTATCTGACCTCGACAACCCAGTTACTAGGGGTATATATCGTATATGACAACCAGTCGTACCAACGGCTTAACGTGCTTTCCGAGGAATGGATGGGGTCTTGGTATGTAAAGATGGTCACCCATCCACGGACCAACCGCGGAAGGGTAGCTTAACCAGATTGATCGACCCGTGCGAGGAGTGTGCCTAACGAGCAATAATCGAATAAAAGCACAAAAGTTTTAATCGAATTTCGTTGCTGACTGTACAAGTTTATTTTGATATCAATACCATCTACTTATGGTATTTAATTGAGTTATTTGCAATAACAGATTAAAGGCTGTCTCCCACAGGCGCGTTATTATCGGTCGATAATATCGGATGCCTTATTGCGATAATGCGACCCAATTCCTTGCCACACAGCTGCGTTCTTATCGTCCGATATCCTTTTCACGCTAAACCACATAATGAATTTCGATAAAATTTGGCAAGCCATCAAGGCCATCTATCTCGATGGCATCCTGGAGAAGGACATAGGCTGCTTTTGGTTCCGGCAGCACGTTCCCGATAATTTCCGACATCCATGCGGGCAAAACCGCGGGTGGAAGTTTATACCTACATAAATTCACACGCCTTTTTGCCATAGTCAAAATGACAAAACACCAATTATTTTTTATCAATATTCATTGCCATATTCCTTGTCGAACACAAGAATATTTGGGTTATTAGTCGATTCACACAAATTTTCTCGCTACAAACGGGCGAATCGTTACTTTTTTTTTTTGTTTGGTGACTCGCACGAATCTAGTTTATTTGTGGGCGAGTCGACGTCTCCAGGAATATGTAGTAAGCAATTGGCACATTTTGAATTGTATGCAATGAAGTTAAGAATAAAGTAGGTACATACCTACACGTCATTTTATAATAATATTTAACTCTATGTCTTCTGTGCGCTAGTATCCTTTTTCTATAGTTCTCGACTAGCCCACAATTAAACTAACCACATGCGAGTCGCCTAACGAAAAAAAAAGAAAAAAATTTGAAGTGACAATTCGCCCGTTTCGGGCGAATAAATTCGTGCAAATCGACTAATAATTAAGCCGAATATTTAATTCATTTTGAACAGTAGGTAGTGTACCTATTGTTCTCCTGACTGACAGTCATTCCACCCATTTCTGAACACAGGCCTCTGTTGCCACGTCATCTAGTCCTGACTCATTGATTGATGTTTATTGGATCCTTGAACCTATTGGAAATATTACTTAATTGATGAAGGAGTTAGAAAACATCACGACTGTGATTCCCGAAGGGTTAAGCAGATGTGTACACACGGCTACACGTCAAGCTATACAAAACCAGTTTGTCTTGGCCTCACTTTGTATGATATTTTCTCACAATGAACGATCAGCAAATACTGGTTTTGCATAGCTTGATGTGTAGCCGTGTGTACCTTATTACACCGATATTTCGCCAGGTATGTTTAAGTCCCACGTATTAGGGGGAGATGCTATTGCCATCAACCGGATACCAAACTCCGTGTTGCTGCTGAGAAACTCCTGATGGAAAAACCTCATAACACTGCCTGATCTGGGAGTCGAACCATTGAAAGAAAGAAAGAAAAAAACTTGAGAGGTGTCAAGGGACACCCGGATGGAACGAAGTTCCTTTCGATTAATTATTACAACTTTATTATAACTTAAAAGTTATAATAATACTTTTGGAACGAAGTTCCTTATCGCGCGTTGCGAAAGGGGGCTAGACGGAAAAAATTAAGACCAAAAGTTGGAACGGCACTTTTTGCTATAGTTGAAAGCCGTGCGGCGTGCGCGTGTTTCACTGTCTGTCTCTCTCTCTCTCTCTCTTATAGAAAGCAAGCCAGTTATACTTCGTTTCATCCGGGTGTCCCTTGACACCTCTCAAGTTTTATATACCACACACACAATAATCTTGACAATTTGTATTTTATTGAAAATATTACTGTGTGTGTGTGCGGCTATAGCCTATGACCAGATGAATGAAAATAAACGAGGCTAACAGAAGTATGTACAAATCGCAGTAGGTAGTGTTCTGTAGTTTCTGCCAACCCCCATTGGAAGAAGGCGTGAGCTTATGCTACGTCATGTATTTGTTAGATTTTAGTAACATTCTATTCATCTAAATACCTGTCCAATATTCTAGCAACAGCATCATGTGTAAATGATTCAGAAAATAGTAGATTCAATGACATGGCCATAGTAGATTCTAAGACAGTGGTCAAAAAACGGTTTACCTAGCGGACATAGGGTATAGTTACAAAATTGCTCTATTTAAAGTGTCGAAGCCAGAAATTAGAAAGCGTAGCGTAGGATTGTGTAAATTAATATTAAACAAAAGTTTATATGGATACGGTCTCATGGATAAACTACAATAACGGTACCTAATGATTTTACATACCGTCATTATGTTAAGAGTTTGGAGTGACTCTAAAGCGTAGGTCGCACCGCGAGCTAAGCTAACTTACTTAGTTTAGCTTAATTCCCCAAGCAACCAAACAGATAAAGCTTAAATCTAAACCTACTAATATTATAAACGCGAAAGTTGGTGAGGATGGATATGTGGATGTTTATTACTCTTTCACGCGAAAAATAACGAATGGATTTTGATGAAACTGTACAGCTAATACATCAGACTAACACATAGGGTACTTTTTCGTGATATTCCCACGGGATCGATACTTATGCGGGTGAAACCGCGGGTCGCTGCTGGTATGTCTATAAAATATCTTAACTTTGATTTGGCCAGGATAAACTTTGCTAAAGAGTGAAAGAAAGAAAGAAAGAAAATGCATTTATTTGCGGCAAACATGACGCATAAAAAAAGGACATAAACACACAAAAAAAAAACAAGTTGGGGGTAAACATGAGTGTATTTATAAATTCAAGTCGTCCTAGAATTCAAAATAGTAGTTTTAAATACGGCTTCAGGGCTGCTTATAAGTTTACTTAGTATTTCAAAATCCATTAAGTACCTATAGACTAAATCTTAAGTAGGTATGTCCCTGCAAAATGCTACTAAAGCATTTCTCTTTCTGAACACAGAATTGTTAAAGAAATAGTTAACACTTAAATGAATTATGAATGGCTTAAATCTATATGAAGTAAAATTACTCGTACTTTATTCGTACCTGACTCTGCTCTATTTTTGACCGACTTTAGGCCTTTGGCCTGCAATGGGACAAAAATAGGTTGGTATTATTATTATTCCAACAAAGTTAACGTCCTAATTACAAAAACTGACGTCAATATCCGAGTCTAAGTTTTCAATTCGGTATTTAGAACTTTACAATGTTCTGAATAAAGTCCAAAATACAATAACTGGCTCGAAGGTTTAGGCTTGGATTAGAGTTAGAACTGGCTTTTTGATAAAACGGTTTCTGAGGTGCCTTACAGGCGTTGCGCAGGGGGGGTTCCGGAATTGGTCTTTTAAGAGGAACCGGGACCACCCCTATGTGCGGATGGTGATCACCGGGGTGGTTTTAGTGAGGTAAAAATCCCCGGAGGTCAGGTGCCTTTTGAAGGGTTCCCCCGATAAAAAAAGGTACCTACCTACACTACATGACCAGTAGAGTAATTGCGTAACATATATAAAGTGGCAGTCGATCGCAATGCCTTTCAAGTTGACAGTTCAGTCACGTTCATTGCGTTAATACATTTTTTTTATATAGCTTAGCTCGCGGTGTAGCCTCTGCTTTATGATATTATGAACTCGTTGCAACCAGGGTCAAGGGCTCTGCAATCAATTATCGATTAACATGAGCAATGCAGCATCATTAAAAATTTAACTTTAGTAGGTATGCTATTTATGAGCATAAGTGCTGCTGGCAATTTTACATTACTTTAATTAGACAATCTGAAAGCGCTATAATCACTGATGATAACTCAATAAATATTTAAGTAAAGTTGTAGTAATAAACAATATTTAAATCCATACTCAATATTTCCTATAAGTAAAGACGCCAGCACATCAAGCTACTACAATCTGTCAAATTTCTTTAATAGATTTTCAACTTTATCGCTAATGACTATTATTATGACATAATCTACTCATTTTAATGTTTTTTAATGAGTTGATTGCAATATGTGGTTAGCTACTGACCTCGACGATTGATCATATTATTATTCGTTCCTGAACAACAGGCAGCAAGTTCGTCATGCTCCCTTAGTATCATAGATCGGGTTGCCTCCGTCCCTGAAATATGGTGAGGGGGGTAATGCCTGATCTTTGCGTTATGCTTGTGAATGGGTGCTGCTTGTGGTGACTGGTCGTCTTGCTGACCATGGTTTTATTGTTGTTATTAGTATTAACTTATTCATTTATTTTACTTCGATGGTCCTAGTTTATCATTTGTGACTTCAAGTGACAGCTATGTGAACAGAATCCAGCAATGCATAAATATGTAAGCTGTCACGCCCTTTGTGCCTGGAGGCTTTTATTTAGGTAGTAAGTTTTAATTTACATTTTTTTTTAGCTTGAGTACGTATAGTTTTTATTATATTTGTTGGTATATTGGCGTGGCTAGCTGACATATGGCAAATAATTTAATTTAATGTTCTGTGTCTTGTAATGTTAATTACTTAACATACCTATTATTTTATACAATCAAGTATTTTCTAAATGAATAGACAGCTGTGCTGGCGGGGAGTTTGTTGCGCCACTTCTTCTTCCCAGCGATAGCACTAGGAAGTGGTGAAGGGCGGGCGTTTTTGGGGGACTGTCTTTTGTAATTTTGACGTCCGAAAAGTGCTGATTCTCAGCCTAATTTGAATAAATGAGTTTTGATTTTGAAAGCATTAGGTTCAAGATTGATTGGGAAACTTTGACATTTTCGGGTAGCTTGACCTGCTGGCGTCTGTACCTAATTAGATATTGTTAAAGTTTTTTTGTTAAGTTTTTAGAGGCATGAGGAACAGGGTGTAAAGTTCACTCAACCTCCATAGAAAAGGGAGGATCCTCCGACCAGACGGGTGTTGTGTCTGGCGGGCTATTGCCCAACGATTGATGTTGGGCAATTGTATCTATGCTAATTGCGCGGTAAACTCTGCTGGCGAGATGCAGGATTTGCGTGACGTCAGTATGACGCGTTGTTCGCATGTGGCGTTGTAGATACTGCTACATCACTCCCCTCCGGGATGAAAAAAGAAAGCACGGAAAGCACGTTAAGCCTTTGGTCCTGCGCCTAATCTCTCTCCGGTCGTGCCGGATTGCCGTCCCATCGGACTATGAGAGTGAGGGAAGAGGGAGTGCACCTGTGTCTGTGCAAACACTTGTGCACTATAATATCTCCCACGCCGAAGGTTAGTCTTCGTTGATATTCGGCCGCCGTGACCGAAATACGGTCTGGAGGACTTTATTGTTAAAGCTTGTATGTTTGGATGTTTGTTACTCAATCACGCAAAACCAGCTCAACAGATTTGTATGGGCACACATATAGTTTATAACCTGGGGGTCTACTCCGAAGTAGTATCGGCTGAATGTTCGGCCGTTTCCTGGGGGCTTACTCCGAAGTGCAAAGTGCGAATGTTCGGATCGGACCGACACATGGCCGAACCGAATATTATTGAAAAATGCGAAAAAAGTTCGGATCGGCTCAGTTGGGTCGGGACCATAGACAATATTCGACAGAGTGTAGGAGTGTAGGATCGGAACTGACCGAACCAAATAGTAACTTCGTAGCAGGAAACGGCCGAACATTCGGCCGATACTACTTCGGAGTAGACGTCCCTGCTACGAAGTTACTATTTGGTTCTAAATCTAGCCATATTATAAATGCGAAAGAAAGAAGAAAGAAAATACATTTATTTGCGGCAAACATGACGCATAAAAAAGAACATAAAAAAATATATATAACAAGTTGGGGGTAAACATGCGTCACATTCATGCAAAACGCCATCGCTCACCATAATGCTAAGGCCCCAAGTACTATCTGTTCAAACTCAAACTCAAATCATTTATTTCAATTAAACCATTTACAGGCACTTTTGAATTGTCAAAATTAAATAGTCGGTCAGTTAGTCAGAAAGTTGAAGCTAGTTGCCCATTCCAAAGCGTAGATCTCTATGGAGAAGAACGGGCAAGAAACTCCACGGACACTCTTTTAAAACAAGACATTTTTACAAAATCCTGGTTACATTATTCTTATTGCTTCTATATGTGAGAACAATGTTAAGAAACAAATTAAAATATAAAATTAAAAATATAAAATTAAAAATAAGCCCTGGCAGTTAAGAGATGACCAGTCTCAACAGATGGCGCCCGTTCACGAACATGACGCGTGGATCAGCACCACCCAGCTCAACCATTTCGTAGGGAACCGAATGATCCAACACACGCGCCACCACCAGTGAGACATTTAAGTGAGCATGACATATTCTCAACTGCCATACTCTTTCAAGTCAACATCAAAATATCATAAAAAACGGATCCATGGTTCTTACATTTACAAAATTTTCAAAAATGCTTCTAAATTATACAAAACTATAGTTTGCAATTTAATTAAGAGATGAGAGAAAAAAAAATTACTACCAATCATGAAGAGGTATTTAATACTGAAGTATTAAAAATTAATCCTGATTATATAAAATAAACACTAAAAAAAAAAAACAAAAAGGGGAAGCACCTCTTCCAAATATTGAAATTGTGATCAACTTGTAAACCCAACTGCCTGTGGAGCAGGACCAGCATTAAGCCAAGCATTTTTATCTACTATATACTCGTCCAACTTATAATATGCTTGTCTACATAGTGTGCGTTTAATACATGTTTTAAATTTCTTCTCATTTAGTTGAAGAATATCGAGTGGTATTTTATTATAACATTTTACACAGTACCCCATAAAAGAAGTTTTTACTTTAGACAATCTGAAGCTCGGTTGATCTAGTTTGTTCCTGTTCCTAGTGTTAAAGTTATGCCTGTCACTTATCTTACTAAAAAGATGTAGATGTTTTCGAACGTACATAATGTTTTCGTATATATATTGACAAGGAACCGTCATGATGTTAATTTTTTTAAACAGTTGCCTTAGAGTTTCGCGTCTGCTGAGATTGTAGATGGCTCTGACAGCCCTCTTTTGCAGAATGAATATAGAATCAATATCTGCAGCCCGTCCCCACAGCAAAATACCGTAAGACATGATGCTATGGAAGTAACTAAAATAGACCAGTCTTGCGGTTTCCACGTCTGTTAATTGACGGATTTTCCAGACAGCGTAAGCGGCTGAACTTAGCCGCCCTGCAAGTGATGTTAGGTGAGGACCCCACTGCAGCTTTGAGTCAAGCGTGATACCCAAGAAAACCGTACTTTCGACGAATTCAAGTATCTCCCTATTCAATACAACGTGACATTCACTACTTCTAACATTCGGTAAAGCGAATCTAATGCATTTAGTTTTTTTCTCATTTAATACTAAATTATTTACAGTAAACCAATTATGGACCATAAGCATAGCATTATTTACGTCGTCAAGCTGCTCTGCACGTCTATCCACTTTAAAAATGAGTGATGTGTCATCAGCAAATAACACCATTTGTGGTCGGGTTTTTAGTAAATGAGGTAAATCATTTATATAAACTAAAAATAGGAACGGCCCTAATATTGAGCCCTGCGGCACACCCATTTTGACTTTGACTGTGTTGGCTGAACCGATTTACGGTAGGACATGGTTATTCCGGTCGGTTCCGTTCCTGTGGGATAACTTTCGGCTTTCACGCGGGTTTTTTTTACTTTTACTGTATATCCCCCATGGGAAGAGGGCGTGAGGTTATGTATATATGTATGCCTAGAGTATATCTAAGGTCAGAACAGGACAAATAATTAGACTGGTATGTTACTCAAGCTAAGCAAAACAGCAGTGCGATTCTGTAACCATCTCACCGTGAAAACTTAGGTGAAGTGAGCTGTCATTCTAACTAATGCTAGGTATTGACACTACTGACAACTCACATCAAGCTCACTTCACTTGAGTTTTCACGGTGAGATTTTTACAGAATCGACCGGCAGAAATGATTTGAAGTTGTAATATGCATAGATAACTGAGAGGTTTGTGTCTAAGTATTATAATAACAGCCGCACTTGTCGATCGATCAGTTTAAGCTACGCTTGCGGGTTGGTCCGTGGGTGGGTAATCATCTTAACATATCAAATCCCCGCCGTGTCTCGGAAGCACGCCCGGCTGTCATTCGTGGATCTTTGGCAGTCGTTTCTTGTCGTCAGAAGCCCGAAAATCTGACAACCAGTCTTACCAAGGGAATCGTAACTGGTTTGTGGAGGTCAGATAGGCAATGGCATTAAATTTCAGATCAGTATTCAGCTGCAGTCAGTTAGACTGGAAGCCGACCCCAACATAGTTGGGAAAAGGCTCTAGGTAGATAAATGTGCTAATAACTACGAGGCAAGTCGCTGGGTAAATCAATTTCACGAACACAGAAAACATAGCAAGGTACTCCTAGACCAACTGACAATAACGTCATGTAATGATGACAGTAGATATTTACGGCAGTACAGATCCGTAAACGGGATCAACATTTATCCGAATCGTTTCAATTGCGTTTCACGACCACAAGATTAAAATAAATACCTTATTATTTAACTACTACAGTCAACAAACTTCACCAATTACTTTGTCCTTATCCCACACTGCAATTGGCCTTAAGTCGAAAAGAGACAACGATATATCACCATTCGTTTACTTGTTTCCAATAGATTTCTTTGTTGTTAATACTTTAGAAATTGATCCAGACAATAGCTAAAATCCCATGATCAATATAGGGCCATGGGAAACGCAACACAATGTGTTTTTCCATAAATGTCAGGTACTTGCACTGGAGGCTACTCAGTCGTTTCGTATTGAGGAAGCGGTTAGCTGCTCGTGCGCAGAAAAAGTATAAAAAGTTCGGTGGCAAACTCAACGTGTCATGGCGAAAACGCTGATATGGTAATTCAACTTTTATTTTTAGTTTTTAATTTTAATACTTTTCCTTATTTATTTGTAGTTTCATATTTTTAAATTGCATGCTCTGTAGCTTTATGCTGCAAGTGATGTCAGAACTTGTTTGACAGAAGAATATGTTTGTCTCTTTCACACATTGTCCTTGGCAGAGTAAGTAGAGTTCCAGTTGTGTAACTAGGTGATTATTATGTATAATATGAGTCGGGCCACCAAAACATAACAGAGGTTTCGGGCTGCGGACTCACTAACAGTAGCAATTGCATTTTTGACAGTTCAACAACATTCATTGCGTTATTTACGTTGTTGAGCAGATTTTTTTTTCGAACATATGAAGCAATGGATTAGCATTATCCGTCAAAATGGTCCAGATTGATATTGATAATTGTGTTACGCAACTAGGGAGCTGGTTGCTAAACTAAGTATGCAGCTTTTTTTGTGCATCCGCCAGAAGGGTAGGTACACACGGCTACACATCAAGCGTAGGTAGATAATACGGGTTCGATTATTTATTATCCATCGCTTAGGACGAGTTCTCACTGTTACACTGCACAAGATAGCGATACCAAATTTGTCTGCGGAGTTTCGCTAGCTAATTTAATTTGACCCTGTGTAGATCAATATTCAATTACTAAAGACTGCTACTAGTTAATTATTGGATCCCACGCGTGTAGAGTAAAAACTTGTTTGAGATTCCTACTGTGCATGATATACATATACTTATTATAGTTACAAAAAATAAACACGCTTGCCAGTACACTAAGAGTGTTTGTTTTAAAAATAATACAGGGTGGTAGGGACATTGACGCGCAACCTGATACCATGGATTCAGTACATGATTCTGAAACCCTCTGCACTGAAATGTTTTGTCAGTTATATAAAAAAAAAAACTTTTTTCTATGAAACCGCGGATTTTATTTGGGAAAAAATGTCTCGTCGATACCTGTCACCCTGTATAACGTTTGTACAAACACGACCGTACAAATTTTATAATATGCCACATTAACTTCTTTTGAATTTGAACGTCTTACAATGGGATCAACAAGGAAATATGAAAATAAAATCCGCATAATCCATTGCTTCATATGTTCGAAAAATGTGTCTGTAAACAACGCAAATACCTAACGCAATTACCCCGAATGTTGTTCAACTGTTAAAATGAAAGCCATTGCTACTTTTAGTGTGTTACGCAATTACCCCGGCGTTTTATTACTACTACTTTTTACATAAAATAATTTATTATTGTGACGTACGTTAATAAGTCTACAAGTAATGTTAAGTGGTAAGGTCTTAATTTATTCTCTTCCACAAAAAGTATAGAGCAAGCAAGTATCTCTCATTATTACAAAAAGTCATTTGAATTGTAATTATTAATACAGGATATTATTGCAATGTTTTACAAAGTTAATGAGTACATATCAACGACCCTACGTAGTGACCCATAAGAAATAATAAGTAAATTTATTAATAATCACGTTTCATATTGCATTCATCTAATTAGTGTTATCAAAGTAAGTAGGTACTACTGCAGCTTAGTTATAATTAAAAGTGTTTACCTAAGGTTTTATTTTCCTTATTGAATTTTATATTTCACTTCTGTTCTTCGTGGTACTTTTGTAATTAAAACTATATAATTATAAACGCGAAAGTTTGTGAGGATGGATGGATGGATGTTTGTTACACTTTCGCGCCAAAATTACTGAACGGATTTTGATTAAACTATACTTACAGTAATATAGCTTTATACATCAGAATAACACATAGGATACTTTTTATCCCGATATTCCCACGGGATCGACATGCGGGTGAAAACGCGGGGCGTAGCTAGTCATATTAAAAAGAGGTATAGATGAGTTTGTATGTAGGGGATAAACTTCGGAACTACTGGGGGCCTAAAAAGGACACTTTGGCAGAATCATAATAGGTTAACAATTATTAAGAAAAATATTAAAAATCGTAAAATGTTCACAAACTGACAATTCATAATATGATCTGTTTGCATTATTCATATCATAATGAAATAACATTTAAACTGTAGAAATAAAAATTAAAAACCAATTTGATTAATAAAAACTGTAATGAAAAATTGACCGATAAAATTACGGTTTTTATTTTTTTCATGCGGCAATGTTTACACCAAGTACGAAATGAAATTTTACGAAAATTAGAGGGATTGCTAATGATCTGCTGAGAATTCAGGAAATGAATAGCTTTTAGAGGTATTGCTTAAAGTGGCGTTTCTAGTCCCCTTGATCTGATTCCTAAAAATCTTACACTAATGGTACGAGTAAGCTAAGTCCTTTTGCCATGGGTACAGGAACAATAATGCTCTGAAATAGCGTTTATACCGGTTTCTCTTCTATACAAAATATTGGTATAGTAAGTCAAAATACGATAAAACGAAAAAAAAAATCAATGCTTTTTTGAGTCAACGGTTAAGGACTTTTTGCGAGAAATGTATCCATTATTCCAGTGAATAATGGAAAAAAATAACCACCATTGACAACCATACCACCATTACCTACCATTTTTCTGTAAAAAAAAGAAACTCGCTTGCGTTGACAAAGGGAAATATGATAAAAATGAAATGCTGTTCGTTGGTAATAGAAGCGCATGATCTCTTCAGAACGACTTGGCAATATTTTATTTTAAAATATTCGTTATTACGACACCCTAATTGCGTAAGACACTGTCAATTTGAATCTGAATCATTTTGAAGGATATTTCTAGTCCATTGCTTCATACTTGTATGTTCGAAAAATTTGTCTGCTCAACAACGTTTGTAAATAACGCAATGAATGTTGTTGAACTGTCAAAATAAATACCATTGCTCTAATAGCGTGTTGGGCAATTAGCCCGCGAATCAAGTTATTACGGAAATAAAAAATATAAAAGTTGCCGGGAAAACAGTAAGTGCATTTTCTTCGGGTATTTTGTATGAATTATTGATGTTTGGACAGGACAACATACTCTTATGTTGGGTCGACTAGTAGAACAATAAACAAGGCAATAGGTGTAGGTATTTATGAAATTTCATATTGTGTAACCACTTAATCTTCAAACCTAACCTAACCACCGAACTTCACATACATAAGTAATCCGGAAATACACTTTATAGACTTTAAATTGTCTCGTTAAAGTAATAAGTTGTTAGTCGTCAATCTGGAACTCTATTACTCTACAAGTAAAGGTTTTCAGGAAACAAAAACCACTAATAGAAAAAGTAAAAAATTACGGAAACCATTTTCCTGTTCGTAACAATTACTCCTGCCGGTCTATTCTGTAAAAATCTCACCGTCAAAACTTAGGTGAAGTAAACATCGATCTACATGGT
This sequence comes from Apamea sordens, assembly GCA_945859715.1. Classification (NCBI taxonomy): domain Eukaryota; kingdom Metazoa; phylum Arthropoda; class Insecta; order Lepidoptera; family Noctuidae; genus Apamea; species Apamea sordens. Next base: position 16,440,769 of record OX243999.1, read on the forward strand.
CTTCATATGATCTGATCAAGATTATGTCGGGACTTTAAAAGAGACTGTGACCTCTGGTTTTTTTCGGCCTTTCTTTTCAGACTAGTCAGATAGGAAACGCCGACCTCATCTAGTTTTAAAATATGATTGATGTGTAAAAGTGTTTGTACAAACCTACTTACAAAATAAAATCATTTATCATTTGAACTGTCAATCCCTAGCTATCCCTAGCGTCAGCAGTGCGATTCTGTAACCATCTCACCGTGAAAACTTAGGTGAAGTGAGCGTGGAGTAAGCTGTCATTCCAACTATTGCTGGAATTGACACTATTTAAAGCTCACTTCACCTAACTTTTCAGGTGGCATGACAGCTCACTTCGCCTACATTTTCACGGTGAGATTTTTACAGAATTGCACTGCTGAGATTAACACTATTGACAGCTCACATCAAGCTCACTTCACGTAAGTTTTCAAGGTGAGATTTTAACAGAATAAATCAGCTTTCATTCTATTCTGTAAAGTACTTCTCTAGACGTGATGATGGTCGGTGGCGCAATATACTAACTAAATGACCACCGATAGGCGTTAGAAAGAGCGTTGACAGATCAACATCCAGATGGGACATTAGGGGAGACTTGCGTAGACCAGGGAAGCATGGAACAAAAGCGAGGAGGGTCTTAGTAGTGGGTGGAACTAGAAACGAACAGCAATTGATTTATATATTACCGACCTATAGATTTTCATTTAAGTACTTCCACCGTGTTCCACCGTCCATCTTCACAGTAACTAGTGTCCTGTCGTACCACCCTCTAATCTATTGCACAAAAAGTGCTTGTATCGCATTAAAATGCGGAAAGGATAGATTTTTAACTCCTAAAGACTTATTTTTTTACAGGTTACTGGCCCACTCCCTGCTTTTTGGCGGGATATCACCCCAAAGACTAGATTTAACGACTACAAACAGCTCCAGGATATGCAAAGGGGAACTCATCAGAAACATCGTAGATTTGAAAAACTTGGAAGGATGTGTCGTGGTGTTGGGAAGTTTAGAAATATTTATAGAGAAAGCAAGGAAGGAGAACTTTGTCAATGTGACGTTCTGGGATCTGAGAGAGGTAAGTAGGGGGGGGGGGGGATTGTTTCTATGAATTGTTTGGCCATTTGTTTGCAAATGTTTTATTGTGTAAAAATGTATTAGGCGTAAGTTGATTTTTCATTTTATTTGGTGTGTATTTGCAAACCACTATTGTATTGGGGTCATCCTGTAAAGATAGTGTGTGTAAGTTTAATAATAAATAAATAATTTCTAGCGAAATATTATGTATCCACCTATAAACGGGGTGAATCGGGACGAAACTTTAACGAAACGTTAAAATAATATATGTAGTTTGTTGCCAAAACTTAATCGTTAATACAGTAAACACAACAGAGTTCTTTTTTTTTGTGCTTCAGATCACAGAATATCTAGTTGTTTATCGAGTCCGGGGTCTGCAATCTGTGGGCCAGCTGTTCCCGAACCTGACGAGAATTAGAGGACTGAAGCTGTTGAACAATTTCGGCTTGATTGTCTACGACATCTCGAATCTTAGAGAGGTATGTGTAATGTAGTTCTCTCATATTGAATACTGCCGTGCCGTGTTGACCAGCCGATCTACATATTCTGTAAAAATTTCACCGTGAAAACTGCCGGTCGATTCTGTAAAAATCTCACCGTGAAAACTCAAGTGAAGTGAGCTTGATGTGAGTTGTCAGTAGTGTCAATCCCTAGCATTAGTTGGAATGACAGCTCACTCCACGCTCACTTCACCTAAGTTTTCACGGTGAAATGTTTACAGAATTGTACTGCTGAAGTGAAGTGAGCTGTCAATCCCTAGGATCACATAGAATGACTGCTCACTTCAAGCTCACTGCACCTAAGTTTTCATGGTGAGATTTTTACAGAATCGACCGGCTGCAGTGTGCCAATTTTCTCCAATTCCTAAATTGAGTTTATTGCAGTAAGCTCACGTTTGGTGTAAACGTTATGCAGGCGAAACCGTCAGGCCCAGCCAGTTTTGTATAAAGTTCCAAATGCAGTGAATAAAAGAGTAGCACCCTAATTTCGTAACAAATTATCAATCATAATCTGAATAATTTTGAAGGATATTGCTAATCCACTGCTTCATAATGTTCGAAGAAATTGTCTGCTCAACAACGTAAATAACGCAATGAATGTTGTTGAACTGTCAAAATGAAATCCATTCCTACTTTTAGTGTGTTAGGTACGCAATTACCCCGCCGGTCACCAGTTGCCGTTGAACGCTCCGACTATTCTTTGAACCGTAAAAATTGTCCAATTAATTCAATAACTATGATTTGGTAGTAGTATTTTTGCCACTGGGCGATAAAAAAACTATTTGCATTTAGATAGCTCAAATGGAATTTCATATTAAATCTTGCAAACAATGGCAGCGTGGATATTTGTTTATTTTTTAAATATATTTTTAAATATTCAAACACTGAATGTACGACATTTTGTGCAATAAAGTATTCAAACAGAACTATGTTGAATTGAAACTTCAAGTGAAATCGTTTGGTATATTTTCTTCTATTTTCAGTGAGAGATAAGTTGATATAGAACCAGCCGGTCTATTCTGTAAAAATCTCACCTAGAAAGAAGAAGAAAGAAAGCAATAGTAGATTATTAAACAAGGGGATAAAGCAGTGTCTTCTGTCGCGGGTGACGATTTAAATCGCGAGCGTAACGAAGGACTCGAGGTTTACTCCCGAGCGTAGCGAGGGTGTTAAAAACTTAAATCACGAGCGAAGCGAGGGATTTAATACGAGTCCTGAGTTTAGCGAGGGATTTAAGTTCACCCAAGACTAAGACAGCTTTATCACCGAGGAAAATACTCTACTTTTCGTACCTTTTGCGAAAAAATAAACTTAACGTTTATGCATTTGAAGAAAACAAAAACGCGGCAAATTCTTAGATTATATTCTTTTGTCGGAAAAGCAAAGGCATCAAGCTCATACGGCCTCGTCGGTTTTCGTAATTTTATTTAATAATCATAACTGCATAATAAATGCGTATTCCTTTTTCAAAAAGATGTATAATGCTTTATATACAAACACAATGGTGTAAACACAGATGTAGTTCAGTATAAATTTCGGTAAAGTATTCCAAATTTAAATCACATTCTCCCCCTAGAGGATGAATGAAATTCAGTACAATTTTCTTTCCCTGTTTTTAACAGATTAAAAATGACTATTGTTATGTTCCCTTTTTGTGGCATAGAATGTCACTTTTTTGAGCAAGTGGTATGAAAAATACATTTATTTAGCACAGACTAAAAATTATTTAAAAATAGCTTAAAATAAAAATGTCAAATTTAATTTAATTTTTGATTCTCCAAACTTCCACTTCAACAGTGAATGAAACTGAACCGTAACGCTCGGGTCGGTGAAGTTGAATCGGGTATACTCGACTCCAGTCGGTCGGTTACGCTGAATCCCGTATACTCGGCGGTGAATATTGTATACTTCCTCGACTTATACAAGTTTTCACTTCTATCGTGTGCTCATAGCCCTCTTTTTTTTACCTAGATTGGTCTCTACAACCTCCTCAAGATAGATAGAGGGGGGGTGACAATGTGGGCATTGCCTCAAGCGTGCTTCGTGGATACCATTGACTGGAAGGTGCTGGCTCCGAAAGCTCGTCACGTCATCAGTGCGCCAGACATTCAGGTCCAATGCAGCATCCCTTGCACTTGTTCAAGAAATGCTTCGTTGAACCGCTGTTGGAATAATAGGTAAGATTTGGTAGTTCATCATTTTCTGTCTACCCTTGTTGATTACCAGGACGAGAGCAGGTGGCAACGGTTGCCACTTACGAATTGTAGGTCCGAAGGTTTAAACCCGGACAGGCGTTTTACTTTGTGTAAATTATTTCATCATCACTGTTCTCTAAACGGTGAAGTAAACCATCGTGAGGAAACCGGTATGTCCTAGAACAAATAAAAGCCGAAGACATGTGACATCTACCGTCCCGTACTGCCGATCGATTCTGTAAAAATCTCACCGTGAAAAGTTAGGTGAAGTGAGCTTAGAGTGAGCTGTCAATGGTGTCAATCCCTAGTATTATGTAGTTGGAATGACAGCTCACTCCACGCTCACTTCACCTAACTTTTCACGGTGAGATGGTTACAGAATCGCACTGCTGAGCCGTATGGTGGATTACGGTCCCCTTTCTCTCACAGAGAGCCTGTGTCCAACAGTGGGAATATTATAGGCTGATTATGCTATGCTTATGTTTTGACGATAAATAGGATCTGTAAGCTTCTTACAGATTTGCTCGATTTTGTTTGATACACGTGTCGGCACGTAGTAGGCAACTAAACACAATTTTTTACCTTTAGTCCATTAACACACCTCTGACCGCAACGTATTATGAACCTTATAGCAACGCCTATAAAGATCGCTGTAATGAAAAATCAGAGGTCCAAAAACTGTGAAAGGACTATTATACCTTATTTTGTACCACATTTAGAGCAATCAATGAATTTGACTTATTTTCCTCTTGAAGAAAGTATAATCAACCTATGATGTTCCCACTGTTGGGACACAGTCCTCTTCTTTATGAGAGGGAGTGGACCGTCACCCACCACGCAGACCCAGTGTGGGATGGTGAATAATTCTGGATTGAAGAAAGCTTTTGTACAATCCAGATAATTTTTCCTTTCAGAAAATGCCAGTTGTTCCTGGATGGACCAGAAGCTGATAAGTGCAATGATCAGTGCCTTGGATGCCGCAAGACTAACAAGAACATTTGTTTTGTATGCCGCCATTACACGTATCAGGGAACATGCGTGCCTCAGTGCCCATCTCATTCGTAAGTCATACAACACTATCTAAAGCAGATTATCAGACACTACATTTTTTGATAATTTTAACCGTGCCTCAAAAGCAAAAAAATACGCGACCCCTATAGGATCACTTCATAGTCCGTACGTCCGTCTATCTGTCAAAATCCTTTTTAACGATTATTTTCGAAGGACTAAATGGATGCAACGATGTTAACCAATGTAGAAGTTTAATTTATTATCTTTTTAGTAACTAGACGGCATAAAATAGCGCTGAGGCTCTGTCTCAGTCGCATCATGCTGAGCTATGGCCGTTTTGCGTGGATGTAACGCAGATTTCCCCCCAACTTGTTTTTTTTTGCGTGTGTTATTTTGCTCTGAGTCATGTTTAACGCAAATAAAGGTATTTTAGATGCCATGTCTCCCGCCAAGGCTGCGGGTTACCCTTGGCACAGGCAACTGAAGGAACACGGGTGGGTTTTAGTCAGTAAAAGTCTGACACTCCCTTCCGCTCCGCCCAGAGCGGGAGGGGTCATATGATGATTTCCCACCCAAAAAAAAAAAAAAAAAGATGCCATGTCTGAAATTGTCGTAGAGATTCTTTAAAGTCAGATATGTTAACTCTGATATTTTATCACTGTCAAAATCACTATTATATTATTTATTTCCTTTACAATAAGGTAGCTGTTGGGTCGCTGTTGTTGACAGAAAGGTAAAATAAATGGGAAAGGAATGTAGATAGTTCCCTGGAAGTTCTTTTTTTCTTTTGCAGAATCCTTCTCCCTGATAACCAGTATTGCGTCACGGAGGTGGAATGTTTGGAGCTAGGCCGATGGGTGTTTAATAATACTTGTGTCTCTGATTGTCCTATAGACTATAGGATGAACAATGCGACACTTCCCATCACTTGTGAACCTTGCACTCATTGCGAAATTGTAAGTAAATTCTACAATCTTCATCAAAGGTTTTTAACAGTAAATGCACTGTAATGCAAAGGTCCAAAAGAGTTTGTCAAACTTGTACCTAATTAAAACAATTAATCCAACAGCAGATATCATCATCTGCCTAGCCTTTTCCGAAAAATGTTGGGGTTGACTTCTAGTTTAACCAGATGCAATTAATGAATCAACTAAACTGATGGTGATTTAATAAAGAATATATGTTATATTTAATTTCAGACTTGTGGTAGTTTAAAAATTCAGTCTCTGAGCTCTATTCAAGACGCAGAGAGATGCGTTTACGTAAACGGATCTTTGGTTATACGCGTCAGAGCAATACCAGGAGCAATTGGTGATCTAAGAGCATACCTCAGTCATATCCAAGAAGTTTCGCAATACATAGCTGTTGAAGGCTCCGATATAACATCATTAGATTTTCTGTCATCACTACGAATAATTAAAGGCGAGAAGTTGAAAGATGATAAATACATTCTCGATATCAATAACAATATCAATCTTCAAACGTTATTTACTTCAGCCGTCACAGAGAATCTCAAAATGAAGAATGGTACAGCAAGATTTTACCATAATCCAGTACTGTGTACATCCAGAATTGATGAAGTGAAAAGCCGGCTCCCGGTTGAGCCCTCTTTTATCGATTATCCTGCAGGCTCCAATGGCTATAACGGAACATGTAAAGAGGTGCTTTTCGACTTTACAATAACACAGACTAACGAATCCTCGGTATTGATCAAGTTTTCACCAGTTCTGAATCACAATATACACTACTCTGCCTTACATGTGCGTTTACCGCCTGGAGTTCTTACGACGGTGGTTCCTGAAACTTGTAGCGAGTTTGAATGGCACGCTATTGATGTCCCAGCGGTATTCGATAAGGATTTTGGTGTGGCGGAATTGAATGCACTACAACCAGCGTCATCTTACGCTCTCTGTATCGAAACATATGACCCTGAGAACAATCGATTGGAAAGGAGCAATATATTCAACTTCACAACGCCTGTAGGAATTCCTGAGCCGCCTTTCATCGTGGAGTTAGTTGCGTCAGCATCCGACGTCGTTGTAGTACGATGGGTCGAACACAAAGATTATATCTTGCACATCGATTACTACGAACTAGATGTGGCCTTGATTGAAAGGGATTCAAGGAAATCTGCTGCGGTAGACTATTGTAATCTGAAAGAAGATTTACTAGATGTTGATTACACTCGTCATGCATTAGTAAGGAGGCCACCTCCAGAATATAACAGAGGCTGTGAATCAATGTGTGGCATACTCGCATCTGTTACTCCTGGAGCGATGGTAGAGGAGTACTTCGACGTTTGCGATGACATTCAATTCGGTTGTGATAACCAAGAAAGTACAATTTCAAGCAATTCAAGCTTTGGCAACTATGTGCGAACTCTAATTTTGATAAATATTACCAGCCCGAGAAACGACTTCCAAGTTGGCGGGCTGGCACCCTTTAGTGACTATAAGTTTAGATTAAGAGCTTGTTCTGGTGGCCATTGTAGTAGATCAGCAAAGGGTGTCGTAAGAACTTTCCGTTTAAAAAATGCCGACATACCTACTATCACTTACTTGTACGCGAACCAATTTGGTCATATTTTTGTGAAGTGGAACCCGCCAAATGTAACTAATGGTCCAATATTGTCTTATTCCGTCGAAGTATTGCCTAGGATTAATATAAATAATCTGATGCCTCAATCATGGTGCGTTTTAGCTGATGAAACAAGGATGTTCATTCAATCTGTGATAGTACCCAAATATTTAGTTAGAGTGTGTGTTAAGACACTCGCTTCCAGTAAATCTTGTAGTGATTGGATAAAAATTACTACCGTAACTGAGTCGAAGACGATTTTGTTGTGGGCTGGTGTGACTTGTGGAATTTTGATATACATTGCATCGTGCATAGTAGGTTGGTTTAAGAGGACATCGAGCTATCGCAGCGATGTAGTGCCATTGGTCGATAGTTCATCATCGTCACGTGTCGAGACCGAGCCGCCGGGCCTGATGCTATCAGAATTCGTGACACTTCATACGATACCTTTAGATTAATGCTGAATTGTGATACTGCTGTAACGACTAATGAAAAAATATAAGCCAAATATCATTTCGTGGAAAACTTCTGTTGTTAACGAGTCTTGACTTAATTTTTTTTTTTTACATTGTATACTGAATTTTGGTGACGTTTAATTTAACGGGACGTGACGCCAAGAGAGTAAATTGTTCTCTAAATCGTCCATTTTATTTTTATGGTGATGCTTATAATAAATTTTAATTAAATTGGTTTCATGTTCTGTACGGAACACTCGCGTCACTTCACAAAGCCTTAATGAAAGGTATTATTATTATAAAAACTTTGCTTTTTAATTTGTAAAAAAATTTGTAAAATGATACTTTTAAAATAAAAATTTTGTATGAGCGCTGTTATAATAGAAAATAAATGAAATTAAAGAAGTGAAAGTGTTTTTCTTCTTTTTCAACTGTGACCAAAACAAGTTAGTTGACAACATTTGAAGTTGTGTTTACAAAAAATTTGAAGTTGTGTTTACAAAAAAGGTCTTATAGTAAATAATAGACTATTTTACGAATTCTACTATTACATAAAGTAACATTAAACCATTTCACAACTTAAACGGAAATTACTTCGATTCTCCGAAATTATCTAACGTTATCTAAACTTTTTCACTTACAAAGTTTCTTTCCTATTTTCTTTTATAATTGAATTTGTTACCAGCTATAACTTAGTCTTTTGTGATAACCTAAGTTTTGGAGAAAGCAGTAATAGCTCGGAAGGATTGTGACAGAGATGTGACAACATAAGACTTGGAATACTTTCACATCTTTTTCTAACTATGTTGGGGTATTTTGCATGGAGCGACTGCCTATCTGACCTCCACAACCCAGTAACTGGGTAATACGGTACCCCTTGGTAAGACTGTATGTCAGACTTTCAGGCTTCTGACGACCTTCAACGACTGTCGAATGACAGCCGGAACCAAAAGCTTAACGTGCTTTGCGAGGCACGGAGGAGTAAGGCATGTAAAGATGGTTACCCATCCACCGACCAACCCCGGCAACCTGATGGATAGACCAGTGCGGCTGTTATTGCTAAGCCACGAGCCCCTCTAGAGCACATCCTATAAGAGCAAGATAATTCCGAACAGACATAGAACGTGTCCAGGCTGATTTACATTTCAATCCCGCGTTCGGATATAACATAACATCATGCCTGTAATCCCCGCTGGGTTAGGCAGAGTGTATCCATAGTACACACACATTTAGCCAGGTTTAAGTCCCTTATGATAAGTGGTGAGCCTATTGCCAACAACCGGGAACAAATGCAGCCTCCAGACTGTTGCTGAGAAATACACGTTTGATTGTCATGGTACAGACGGCAGCAGGTCAAGCTACCCGAAAGTGTCAAGTTTTTCCAACCAATCTTGAACCTTAATGCTTCAGAAATAAAGTTGAAAATCTATTAAAGAAATTTGACAGATTGTAGTAGCTTGATGTGCTGGCGTCTGTACATGGCACGTATGTTTAGAAGAATGAGTAAAATAGTATGAATGTGGATGACTATAGTCACGGTAGGGGAAGACCAAAAGAATGATGGATGGACTATGTGAAAGGTTATATGGCTAGAGAGAGGGTGACTAAAGACTGTGTGAAAGAGTTTGGAAAGCGAGTGACGACTAATAGAAAAGTATGGAAGAAGATTTGCTGCGCCGACCCCCCGTACCCCGTATAAGAAAAATCCAGGGCTTGAAACTGCATGCTGGACTGTTTTGGAAGCGTTTACACTGGTCCAGTATCGATCTAGTATACAGTGGGGATTCCAGCGCTGGAATGAAATTGATACTTCAAAATGTTCCCACGGCTGGGACATGGGCCCATTCTCTTCGAGTGGGAGTGGGCTGTAATCCCCCACGCGGGCCTAGTGCGGGTTGGTAGATTTCAAATGTCTTAGAATTGGTGCTTTTAGGTCATGCCGGTTTCTTCATGATGTTTCCTTCACCGTTTTGATACTGGATCAATGTAGTTTAGTCATATAAAAAGCATGCTATAAGTGAGACTGCCAGCTTGTAGCAATTGCATTTAATCTTAATATCTTGTGTACTTGGTTCCTTGCTTTAGCCAGCTATGGACGAAGGAATGTGTGGCGCGTCTTGGGAGAGGCCCTTGTATAGCAGTGGACTGCGATAGGCTGAGTTGATGTACGGAGAAATTGGGCATAAGCCACGTGTCCCACCGTCGGCGATTAATGAGAAGCGAGTAGAGCTAGCAACTAAAAACGAGTTGGCGAGCAACGAGCAGAGAGAGTGCGATGGCGACGAGCGATTATTCGCTGGTATGCGTATGTACGAAGTGTGAGTCTCACAGCTAGTGTTCTGCCCATCGAGCGAGCGTTGCTGAGCGAGTACTCTCTTTGATAGCTCTTGTCGCTGCGACAAACGAGTACTCGTCGGCAGTGTAAACAGTCAGTGATCAACTATTAATATATGTAGCTATCTCTTATTTACACGGGACTTGCAATCTCTTGTGGGACCTTCCGGGGACTACGGGAAGGACTATCATTTTGATTCGGTAGCATTGTATTTCTCGGAGGAACCACGGGTAAAAAATATACCCGTGGTACCTTCCAGGGATTACGAAATAGACCACGGCATACACACGGTTTCTTGAGCGTTAATAGCTAGTCGCTTCCTCGTCGGCGGTGGGGCAGGTGCTTAAGTCGAGGACCACACAGATAGTGGTTATTAATATTATTATAGAACTCGACTCCGTATAATTATAACTCTGTAGAAGGATCGTCTTTCGGGCAGGTGACACAGGTAAATGGAACTTTGAAACAGCTTTGAATCGATAACCTTTTAGGATTTTTGCTCCATTGGTACGGTAAGTTACGAAATCCATACATAGGTCGGGCTTGGTGCCAATATTCGGTGGGATCGTTTTGCATAATAATCCTAAATAACGTTTACCGTAGCTCATGTAACCTCCTCTACGGATTACAATATGGAAATCTTTGTCTCGCGCGGCCATAGTGTAGGTACATTGCTGGCAGCGTTAGAAGGAAAGAAGATCATATATCATCATAGAAAATACACAGATTCATCATTCTCTTTTGCCCTTATGATAAATTGGGTTTATTTGAGGTCGGCGTAACATGTCTTCTTCCTCCGTAGGTAACTTCTCTATCAGTCACCATCTCAGTAGTCACCTTATTCTAGCCATATTATCTTTCACACACCCTATTCATCGGTTATTTGGTCACATTCTTTCTCAAAACTTTCCACATTATATTTTCCTGATTCCTCCGCGTCACATATCCACACCATGATAACCGATTTCCACATAACGTTTCAGTGACCGGTGACACTTTACACACGTATATACGTAACAGAATAAACGCAAGTCCTGATAGTAGTTTGTTCATAATTGACTACTGAATCGATTTCAGTAACGTTTAAAATAGTTTTTTTTTTTTAAAAATGATGTATTGAGCCAAAGAAAATTTAATCTTGGCTCAAAGCAATAAGACTCAATTTTAAATGCATACGGTAATGCTAGGATCAATACCACTTTCTTCATAATAATACCTAGTTAGCATTAAAAACTTGAGAGGTGTCAAGGGACACCCGGATAGAACGAAGTTCAAAGAGAGAGAGAGAGGGACAGACAGAGACACACGCGCACGCCGCACGGCTTACAACTAGGTATAGCAAAAAGTGTCTTAATAAGGAAATAACGGACTTCGTTCCAAAAATTGTTTCATGTTAACTCTAATTGGGGTGTATGAGGTCTTGCGTTAATTCTGTTACATGATATTGTATTACACTGATTGTGGAGAAGAATAGTGGAATACCAAAGAAATGATATGAAAGGATTGCGTGAAGGATGATATTGGCTTGAAAGGTGGTGACTACAGTGATGAGAGGTGATAGAGATGTCATGCTGCGCTGACACCAAACAAATTGTGATAGATCTAGTATGATGATATTTTATTTATTTATCCTCACACTGGAACGCCATACGGAAATTACACCAATGGAGCAAAAATCACTTTATGTGCTGCTTTCAATCCATCCTGTGCGCGGTGGACATCGAACGAGTAGCGATGGTTCGGGCACGCTCACGCAGCGTGCAAGTGCAGTATTTCTCCATAGCCCCATCCCTCCTTCCATATTGCGCACATTCATTGTGAATTTTTGAAACTCAATGATTTTTCAAAGTAATACATTAAAATTGAAAAACACGGAAAATTTTGAGGTGTCATCCTGCCTGACTGATGGTGATGAGTAAACACATTATCAATTTATTAAAGGTATTAGTTACTTTATTGGGAGCAGTGGTGTGTTGTGCGGCTCCGACTTACGAGTTGTAGGTCGTAGGTTCGATCGAACCCAGGCGCTTTACTTTGTGTAAACAATTTCATCACCACTGCTCAAAGGAAGCTGCCTGCCCCGAAGAACGTCCACCTTTGCGAGGATAACTACGACTTGTATATTTCTTAATAATATACTATATACAAAGTAAAACTACAGGTTTTTAAACATGTTTATGCGTAATTTAGAGTTTTACACTCAGTTTGGTCGAAGCCTCCAGGACTCAGGAGGACCTAGGGGGGGGGGGGGCACCTGCACCACACCACACTGCACCCGTTGCCCTTTCCTCTGTTTCCGCGGTTGCATAAACTAGTTACCTACTTATTCATAAAACTGCCTAAAGCGCCTGTTGTAATATTAATAGCCATAACTTGTATAAGGTTGGCAAACAACAGTAAACTATTTGAAGATGGTAACCGTTGGAGTAATTGTAACAGTAGCAATGACTTTAATTTTGACAGTTCAACAACGTTCATTGGGTTATTAACGTTGTTGAGAAGATTTTTTTTTCGAACATATGAAGTAATGTATTAGTAATATCCTTCAAAATGATTCAGATTATGGTTGCAATACCAAGCAAATTGTCATCACTGATGTTAATAACAAGGAGACCCTCATGATCTTATTACTTATTATGTACTTATTATAGTGGCCGGCTGTTGCCGCATTAGACAAGCGTGAATTTATGTAAATATTTATTTATTTATCCATTTATGTACACACATTTATTTATTTATCCTCACACTGGAACGCCATACGGCAATTACACCAACGGAGCAAAAAATCACTTCATGTGCTAATTTCCATCCACATATAAACAGACAAGAAGAAAGGACCAGAAAAATACTTACAAAGGTGATGCTTACTTCTAAAGAAATCTCTTCCAGCATACCTGCGATAGGAGAGTAGAAAAAAGGGTCAGGACCAAATTTTTGACTACGCTTTATAAAATATACATGTCCTGCTAAACTACGTAAGGATATTATGGTCGCTGTTTTTTTTTAACGTAACCTATCATTTATAATTTAATATTAATAAAGCCTCATAAACACTAGTAATCGTTTTAATAGATAATAGCACAATGAACATCGTTATTATAATTTATACAAGGTAATATTACATACATCCCAAAATTCTTTCCGTTGTATGTTAATACTCCTGTTGTGCGACACCATTATTTTGAAACCTACAAACCTATGATAGAAGTTTCTTGGCTATTTAGTATGGCAAGATTGGCTTCAAGTATTGGCCCATAAGCCGCCATGTTGTTTTACTGTCATTTTAGCATTTTGTTTGTATCGTCAGCGTCATTCCGTTGTGATTTCCGTTGTGCAATTACGTCAAAAATTTGGTCCTGACCCAAAAAGAGATGTAGACAATGTGTGTATGAGTAGAATCGAAAAAAAAACTACATAAAATAAAAAAACAATTCTCTAATTTTAATATAAACTTGAGAGCAGTCATGGTGGCCCAGTGGTAACGACTCCGACTTATGAGTGGTTTTTCGTGAGTTCATCCAGGCAGGCATTACTTTGTGTAAATTATTTCATTGCCACTGCTCCCAAAACGGTGAAGGAAAACATCGTGAGGAAACCGGCATGTCCTAGAACCAAAAATTCGAAGACATGTGACATCTACCAATCCGCACTGGGCCCGTGTGGTGGATTATGGCCCACTCCCTCTCACAGAGAGAAAGCCTGTGTCCCATTAGTGAGAACATTATAGGGTGACTATGTGATAAAAGCATCCTATATGAGAAATACTTACATAGATACATCATCATCATCTGCCTAGCCTTTTCCCAACTATGTTGGGGTCGGCTTCCAGTCTAACCGGATGCAGCTGAATACCAGTATTTTACATGGAGCGACTGTCTATCTGACCTCCACAACCCAGTTACTGGGTAATACAATAGGTACTCCTTTGGTAAGACTGGTTGTCAGACTTTCGGGCTTCTTACTACCCGTAACGACTTTCAAAGATCCACGAATGACAGCCGGGACCAATGGCTTAACGTGCTTTCCGAGCCACGGAGGGGTCTCGGTATGTAAAGATGGTCACCCATCCACAGACCAACCGCGGCAAGCGTAGCTTAACCTGACCGATCGACCTGTGCGGCTGTTATTATTTAGCCACGGGCCTCTCAATACTTACATAGATACATACTTCTAAAATAAATATAATATTGTCAGTCCCTAATGTGAGGCGGAAAATATTGAATAAGAAATATTTTTCGGGCGGCGAATATTTTTCCTTATGAAACCTAACGGGCTTCCCGTCATTTAGATCACTCAATTAGGCGGCAAAAACATGCGTCAATGACACAAATAAACTCAAGCCGGTCTATTCTGTAAAAATATCACCGTGAAAACATAGGTGAACTGAGCTGTCAATAGTGTCAATCCCTAGCACCAGCAGTGCAATTCTGTAACCATCTCACCGTGAAAACTTAGGTGAAGTGAGCGTGGAGTGAGCTGTCATTCCAACTAAAAGCTAGGGATTGACACGATTGACAGCTCACTCTAAGCTCACTTCACCTAACGTTTCACGGTGAGATTTTTACAGAATCAATCGGCAGGTGTAATGACAGCTCAACTCAAGCTCTCTTCACTTATGTTTTCACGGCGAGATTTTAAGCCGTTCTATTCTGTAAAAATATCACCGTGAAAACTTAGGTGAACTGAGCTGTCAATAGTGTCAATCCCTAGCACCAGGTGTAATGACAGCTCAACTCAAGCTCTCTTCACTTATGTTTTCACGGCGAGATTTTAAGCCGCACTATTCTGTAAAAATATTATCGTGAAAACTTAGGTGAACAAAGCTGTCAATAGTGTCAATCCCTAGTACCAGCAGTGCGATTCTGTAACCACATCACCGTGAAAACTTAGGTGAAATGAGCGTGGAGTGAGCTGTCATTCCAACTAATGCTAGGGATTAACACTATTTACAGCTCACTCTAAGCTCACTTCACCTAACTTTTCACGGTGAGATTTTTACAGAATCGATCGGCAGGTGTAATGACAGCTCAACTCAAGCTCTCTTCACTTATGTTTTCACGTTGAGATTTTAAGCCGCTCTATTATCTATTATCTATACATATAATAAAATTGTAGAAAAGTGGTGTCTGTACAATGGAAATATATTAAAAAAAAGTAGCAGGGGTTGTTATTATATCGATACCGAACCCGAAATTGTAATTAATTTTTTTTTGTCTGTTTGTCTGTTTGTTTGTGCACGCTAATATCAGAAACGGCCTATTTGATTTATATGCGGTTTTCACTAATATATTGTAGTAAGCTTCACTTAACAGTTAGTGTTTATTTCATGTGAATCGGTTTATAAATAAAAAAGTTATGTCAATTTAAAGAATCACGGCGAACATATTTTGTTAAGGTATTCTATCAGAGTACGTACAGGCCTCGCGCCTGCGCGTCTATGGCTATATAAAGCGCGCTGAGAGCAGCGCCGCTGCCCCCCATCAGAGCAGGAGTCCCTCAGGGCTCCGTACTCGCCCCTCTCTTATTTACGCTGTTCACTAGCGACATCCCTAAAGATGCTAAGTCCCAATTGGCTCTGTGCGCAGACGACACAGCCACCTATTACACTGGTCGCAGCCATATCCAACTACGACTTCGTCTCCAAACCGCAGTCAATAAGTTGGCTGCTTGGTTCAGGAAATGGCGAATCGAAGTCAACACCGATAAGTGTCAAGCGGTGCTCTATTCGAGACCCAGACGACAACCCACCCCCCCTCCACCAATCACCATGTTCGGCAAGCCGATCCCTTGGGAAAAGCGAGCCAAATACCTTTGTTTTATTCTTCTCCTTCTCCTCACCTTCTCAGAGCACATAAAGACGGTCGGTTCGCGCGCCTCTTTCGCTCTATTGCCTTCATTCCGTCCTCAATGAATGCAGCAAGCTGTCACTCAAGTGCAAAAAGCGCCTGTACACAGCATGCATCCGTCCCATAATGACTTACGCTTGCGTAGTCTTCGCTCACGCAAAGCCCCGTCACATCCATAGGATGCAAACCCTGCAGAACCGATTTTTCCGCAAGGCCACAAACTCCCCTTGGTTCGTTAGCAATGAGATCCTCCATGTTGATCTCAAGATCCCCACTATCCAGCAGTTCATGAAACGCCTCTCCAAGCGTTTCTTTGCCACAGCCGCTAATCACCCCAACCCTCTGGTGGTCGCGGCCGCCAACTACACCCCCTCCAAACTCAGTAAAATTCGCCGTCCAAGGCATGTTCTCGACAACCCCGATGACCCCATAACCCTCCTCCAGGAGAGCGATAGGGCAACCAGTACAGTATACAAACACAAATTACCGACATTCCGACCTCGCCGCCGAGGTCCCTCGCGACGCCCCCAAGTAAATTCTCCCCCCTGACCCTTGCCCGCTGAAGTGCCAGCCCGCGTCGTAGCTGAGCCTGTAGCTTTAAATTCCCCGACTGAGACCTCTGAGTTTGTTTCGGCCTTTCCTCTCAGAGATAGTCCTAGGAAACGCCGCGCTCATCAAAGCATTAATACTACTAATTCGATCCAGCCTGTCCCCTTGCTGCCCTCTCCCAGCGACGCCCTAAGCCAAGGTTCGTACCCCACAGGGGGTGCCTTTAGCGTGCAGTCGCTTAGTCTAAGTCGCTTAGTTTAATCTAGATGTAGCCCTGGCTGGAGGCTTTAAGAATTCCTAAGGCAACCACAGGATAGTCCGGTTAAGTAGTCACGGCCTCTCAAGGAAAAAAAAAAACTGACTGCATATTTCATTTATTTATATTTTAGTGTTTGTAGGTTAAGTTCTTTTTCTTAATTTTCTTTAAAATAATTGTTTACGATAGTACGTGTTTACTAAATAACTGTGTGTTAAGTAGTAAGTACTATTTTATTGTAAGAATGCCTCGAAGAAGATCCAACCTCTCCCAATGTAGCAAAAATGCTAAAAGGATGAGATTAGTTCGATCACAGGAATCTGAAGAAGGTCGTGAGGCAAGGCTTTCTGCAACTCGGGAACATCAGGCTAGGTTTCGTGCTGCAGAAACTTCGACTCAGCGAGAATCTCGACTGAGTTCAAATCGTTCTCGAATGATGACAACTCGAAATAGGGAAAACGGGGAACAACGAAAGGCACGTTTATCTGTCGATCGCGAAGCTCACGCGCTATCGCGTGAGTCTGAGACTTCTGCGAACCCCTAATGCTTCTTAGAAATTTAAGCCCCCCAAAACTTTGCAATGGTACCAGGTTAAAAGTGACCAATTTACAACGAAATCTGATAGAAGCAGAGATTTTAACAGGGTGTGGAAAAGGTGGAAAGTGTTTTCATTCCTCAGATTCCTCTCATTCCAAACAATTTTCCATTTAGTTTTAAACAAGTCCAGTTTCCAGTCAGCCTATGTTTTGCGATGACAATTAATAAAGCAGATCTAAGTATCAGCTGTTTCTCGCACGGTCAGTTGTATGTGGTTCTGTCACGGGTTAGCAATCCTAGGAGCCTGTATGCTTTTATCCCCGATGGCCATACGTCAAAAATCGTATACAGAGAAGCGTTACTGTAAAGTAATTTTTTTGCTACCCAAACGACGGTATATGTAATTCAAAATATGCTGCCCGAAAAGTCACTATTCCACGCGGACGAAGTCGCGGGCACAGCTAGTACATATAATAAAATTGCAGAAAAGTGGTGTCTGTACAATGGAAATATATAAAAAAAAAGTAGCAGGGGTTGTTAACCCGAAATTGTAATTAATTTTTTTTTGTCTGTTTGTCGGTTTGTCTGTGTGTTTGTGCACGCTAATATCAGAAACGGCTAATTCGATTTAGATGCGGTTTTCACTAATATATTGTAGTAAGCTTCACTTAACAGTTAGTGTTTATTTCATGTGAATCGGTTTATAAATAAAAAAGTTATGTCAATTTAAAGAATCACGGCGAACATATTTTGTTAAGGTATTCTATCACAGTACGTACACGCCTCGCGCCTGCGTGTCCGTGGCTATATAAAGCGCGCTGAGAGCCGCGCCCCTGACCCCCCGACCCTGGCCCGCTGAAGTGCCAGCCCGCGCCGTAGCTGAGCCTGTAGCTTTAAATTCCCCGACTGAGACCTCTGAGTTTGTTTCGGCCTTTCTTCTCAGAGATAGTCCTAGGAAACGCCGCGCTCATCAAAGCATTAATAATACTAATTCAATCCAGCCTGTCCCCTTGCTGCCCTCTCCCAGCGACGCCCTAAGCCGAGGTTCGTACCCCACAGGGGGTGCCCTTAGCGTGCAGTCGCTTAGTTATAATCTAGATGTAGCCCTGGCTGGAGGCTTTAAAAATTCTTAAGACAACCACAGGATAGTCCGGTTGTAGTCACGACCTCTCAAGGTCAACTACGAGATGATTCATAAAAAAAAAAAACGCGCCGCTGCCATAAGGATTCAGTTATTCGTAGCGAACACACGTATCCTGGAGAGTATAGACGAATAGTTGCATTCGATTATTGCGATTCACTTGAATACTGACTGTTTGCATATTTCATTTATTTATATTTTAGGGTTTGTAGGTTAGGTTCTTTTTCTTAATTTTCTTTAAAATTTTGTAAATAAATATTGTAAGTATTTGGTATAGGTTAGGCGGTTTTTCCTTGATTTTTGGTATACTTATCTTAATTTTTATTTAGGGTTTGTATATAAATATTATAAGTATTTGGTATAGGTTAGGCATTTCTTTTCTTGATTTTCTTTATTAAGTATAAGTTCATTAGCTCAGGTTAGTAATATATTTTTCTAGCAATTCTTTTGTTTTCTAAAGTTATTACGTTTGGTTTACACGTCTTAACACTTATTACTTAAACTGTGATAATTTTAGACTGTACCTATAATAATCTGTAAGTATTTATAATTTAATTGTTTACGATAGTACGTGTTTACTAAAAAACTGTGTGTTATGTAGTATGTACTATTTTATTGTAAGAATGCCTCGAAGAAGATCCAACCTCTCCTAATGTAGCAGAAATGCTAAAAGGATGAAATTAGTTCGATCACAGGAATCTGAGGAAGGTCGTGAGGCAAGGCTCTCTGCAACTCGGGAACATCAGGCTAGGTTTCGTGCTGGAGAAACTTCGACTCGGCGAGAATCTCGACTGAGACAAATCGTTCTCGAATGATGACAACTCGAAATAGGGAAAACGGGGAACAACGAAAGGCACGTTTATCTGTCGATCGCAAAGCTCACGCGCTATCGCGTGAGTCTGAGCCTTTTGCGAACCCATAATGCTTCTTAGAAATTTAAGCCTCCCAAAACTTTGCAATGGCACCAGGTTAAAAGTGACCAATTTACAACGAAGTCTGATAGAAGCAGAGATTTTAACAGGGTGTGGAAAAGGTGAAAGTGTTTTCATTCCTCGGATTCTTCGCATTCCAAACAATTTTCCATTTAGTTTTAAACGAGTCCGGTTTCCAGTCAGCCTATGTTTTGCGATGACAATAATTAAAGCCCAAGGTCAGACGCTGACAGTTGTGGGTGTAGATCTAAGTATCAGCTGTTTCTCGCACGGTCAGTTGTATGTGGCTCTGTCACGGGTTAGCAATCCTAGGAGCCTGTATGCTTTCATCCCCGATGGCCATACGTCAAATATCGTATACCTCTGTATACGATACAGAGAGAGAAGCATTACTGTAAAGTAAATTTTTAGCTACTCAAACGACGGTATATGTAATTCAAAATATGCTGCCCGAAAAGTCACTATTCCACGCGGACGAAGTCGCGGGCACAGCTAGTGTAAAAATATTATCGTGAAAACTTAGGTGAATAGCTATCAATGGTGTCAGTCCCTAGCATCAGGTGGCACGAGAGCTCAATGCAAGCTCACTTCACTTATGTTTTTACGGTGAGGTTTCAAGTTGGTCTATTCTGTAAATATATCACCGTGAAAACTTAGATGACCTGAGCTGTCAATAGTGTCAATCCCTGGCGAAATGACAGCTCAATTTTAAGCTCACTTTAACCTATTTATTTAAGATTACATGCACAACCTTACAGAATTGAATCCCAAGACGTTGTATGTTTTCACGTTGTATGTTTTCACGGTGAGGTTTTTATAGAATAGATCGGTTGAACAAATACATCATTGTATGATTATAATTAATTAACGTAAAATACAATTTAGTGAGTAACTAAAATACCCATTATCATTAATGTTTGGAGTGGATAATCATTATTGCATGCAGTGCGGTCTCTGTGAATTAGTGTTGGACCGAAATTCATTTTACATTTCGGTGTTATTAAAAGTAGGCTACTTTGACATAATTTCGTAACACTCTCAGTAGCAATGGATTTCATTTTGACAGTTCAACAACATTCATTGTGTTATTTACGTTGCTGAGCAGATACATTTTTCGAACATATGAAGCAACGGATTAGCAATATCCTTCAAAATCGTTCAAAATTATTCAGATTGTGAATGAATATGTGTTATCCAATTAGGATGCTGCTGCTTAAACTGATAAAAGTAAGATTTTTACGGTAGGTATCAAGAATGATGGCATATATTATATGATGAAGTCTTCAGGTATGATGAACGCTAGTGAACTAACAACCAACAACTGCTGGGAATACACCTCCTTTTTGTCCAACCATTCTGTTCCAAGCATCATCATGAGCCAATACATGTTTGTTAAATAATTACAGAATTGACACATTTTCAAGACAGGTGCTGTTAATAATAATAGGTAATAAATAAAACCGAAAATTATGAAAGGAACTTACAAAAATGGTCGGATTGTCAACTGTCAGTTTTAAAATACCTCTAAGGGGCCATTCTCAGGGAACGCACCTCACGCCTCAGCCGCCGCGGGAGACGCTCCGGGCGTCGGGAGCCGTGTGACGACTCCCGGCCACCGTAGACGCGGGCCTGCGGGCGAAGAGTAATGGGTAACTCACCGTCCGATCAGGACCAGGCCCGTGCCGGACGGCGCGTATGTGTTCCACGCGCGCCTCAAAGAGATGTCAGCATTAGTGACGGGGCCCGATAGGGCCGATCCTGCCAGGGTAGCGGGATCGTCCGAAAGGGTTACCGCTGCCCTGGAACATAAAGGGCTAAGGAAGGAACACGGGCGGGTTTTAGTCAGTAAGAGTCTGACACTCCCTTCCGCTCCACCCAGAGCGGGAGGGGTCATTTGATGATTTCCCATCCACAAAAAAAAGGGGGCCGTTCTCGTGATTTTAAGAACGTTCAGTCTGATCTCAGTCTCAATCTGTCAAATAATACTTATTACTTCTAATTTCCCTACATTTTACGTTTAAATTGTTTACGTTTTTTTCGTGTGAATATGTAAAAAACAAAAAAAAAAAACAATCATTATGACCATTTTTTAATTTATTTAATCAAACTCATATGTGGGTTAAAATCCGGGAAAGTTTCATATGACTTTTCAATTCAGAAATACTTTTCCGAGTTTATCTTAGATATTATTGACAACGGTGAAAGAAAAAATCGTGATGAAATCTGCCGGTCGATTCTGTAAAAATCTCACCGTGAAAACTCAAGTGAAGTGAGCTTGATGCGAGTTGTCAGTAGTGTCAATCCCTAGCATTATTTGGAATGACAGCTCAGTCCACGCTCACTTCACCTAAGTTTTTACGGTGAGATGGTTACAGAATCGCACTGCAGGGCTTATAGTTAATAGACGTCTGAAATCGCCAACCCGTCTTGAGCAAACGTGGTGATCAATGCTCTTGCCTTCTCTGAGAAAAGATCTTTGCCCTGCAATGGAACTATAATAGGCTGGTGTTAAATACGTGTAACTAAGTATTGTAAACTACAATAACGTCTAACAAGATGATAACTCGGTTAATAGCAGAGTCTGATTGAAAAGATCGGTGCGAAATACTTAATTAACATCGTTGTTCTAAGATAGTATTTATATCTAACGATACGATTGCGTGACGACATTGTAATTTCGGACTGTTCTAAAATGTGACCGAGCTTTTGGTCTCGGCCAGACTGACTACCCTGGCCATTCAGGTCAGGGTAGTCAGTCAGGTGCGGCGCATGTACAAGTATCTCCCGGGCCCCCGACTGATGGTGCTAGAAGGAACAGTTGGGTTTTAGTCGGCAGGAGTCCGACATAACCCTTCGTTCTTCCCAGACGGAGGGTATCAATGAGGATATCCCCAGGGTGGGTGAGGTATGGGGTCTTCTTCTTATGGGGTGTTTTTCTATCTATAATATGTATGTATTTACAAAAAAAAAAAATGTATATAAGTAGTTTATCAGCCATCTTGTTACCATAACACAAGCATTAGGTTGCTTAGCTTGGGACTAGATGGCGCTGTGTGAAATGTCCAGGGATATTATTATTATTATTATTTCTGTGCTTCTGCACAGAAATACGACAGCTAGATCTTGCTAGGTATCATGTTACCTAGTAACTGGGTTGTAGAGGCCAGATAGGCTATCACTATATAAAATGTAAAATACTTGTATTTAGCTGCATAAAAAAAATACATTTTTATATCCGGTTAGACTGGAAACCGACCCTAACATGGATGGGAAAAGGCTAGGTAGATGATGACTTGTTGTAAAAATTACACCGATACTGTATTGAAAGTTATAAATGTCCAGTTTCTAGTGTAATCATCGATGTGTACTTGTTAGCTGAAAACTTTAAGGAAAACTTAGGTGAAGTGAACTTGAAGTGAGCTATCAATAATAGACTGGCAGGAATGTGTAACCCAGTAACAGTAACCAGTAACAGGTTTGTGGAGGTCAGATAGGCAGTCGCTTCATGTAAAAGACTTTACACTTTTTATTTAATCTTTTTTTTATGTGTATCTGTTAGTTTGTGCCAAATAAAAGAATTTTCTTTCTTTTTTTCTAAAATACTGGAATTCAGCTGCATCCGCTTAGACTGGAAGCCGACCCCAACTTAGTTGGGAAAAGGCTAGGCAGAGTAAGACCAGCAGGACTGGATTGAAATTATGCTGTGTATGCGGTGTACAGACGCCAGCACAACAAGCTACTACAGTCTGTCAAATTTCTTTAGTAGATTTTCAACTTTATTGCTAAAACATTAAGGTTCAAAGTTGATTGGAAAAGTTTGACAGTTTCGGGTAGCTTGACCTGCTGGCGTCTGTACGAATTAGTCTGTCCTAAAAGACCTTTGCGGTGGACTGTCACTAAAGTTGCAGCCTTTTAGATTGACACCTGCGATTTGAGCTTGGTCAAGAGGCCCCGACATAGTCACGTTAAGTTGTGAAATGTGTGGCAAAAATATAAAAGTTCAACCCTCAATCAAAGCCTTTTAAATAACCTGGGGGTCTACTCCGAAGTAGTATCGGCCGAATGTTCGGCCGTTTCCTGCTAAGAAGTTACTATTTGGTTCGGTCGGTTCCGATCCTACAATCCTACACTCTTTCGAATATTGACTATGGTCCCGACCCAACTGAGCCGATCCGAACTTTTTTCGCATTTTTCAATAATATTCGGTTCGGCCATGTGTCGATCCGATCCGAACATTCGCACTTTGCACTTTGGAGTAGGACCCCAGAGCGACCGCGACCACATTCTGGCGCGCATCGCAAACGCTGACCCTGTAATGTAAAGTGATCTAGTATAAAAATAGCAAATCATTTAAGAAAATGGCGTCGGTGTCACGCCTACACACCAAATAGGCACCAGACAACAACCTACACACCGATAAACAACGACTATGCAAAATAAGGGATCTTAACGTAGGCAGTTCAAATCAATCAAGAATCGTCGTCTTGAGCCGATAGTGGGTGGGAAGATTAATTATCCTTCCTGAATATTGGGGTTGGAATGCTTCTTAAAAAACACCCGGTGTATACTGTAAAAATCTCACCTTGAACACTTATGCCAAGAGAGCTGTCGCAGCATAATGCTGAGCGATAGCCGTTTTGCGTGGGTGTGACGCATGTCAACCATTTCTTATTGTTTTTGGATCGAAGTTCTTTATCGCGCGTTGCGAAAGGGGGCTAGACGGAAAAAATTAAGACCAAAAGTTGGAACGACACTTTTTGCTATAGTTGTAAGCCGTGCGGCGTGCGCGTGTTTCTCTGTCTCTCTCTCTTATAGAAAGCCAGCCTTCGTTATACTTCGTTCCATCCGGGTGTCCCTTGACACCTCTCAAGTTTTTTTCTTTATTTTGTTTTTATGTTCTTTTTTGCGTCATGTTTACCGCAAATAAACGTATTTTCTTTCTTTCTTTCTGTCATATTTTATCTGGTTGGTAAAATCCATGGTAACAGGTGGCGCGTCGATGTTCCTGCCGCCCTGTAAACTAGGGTCTTTAAAAGAATGGACGCATATCTGCTGATAGATCATAACTAGCCTATAATGTTCCCACTGTTGGGACACCTCCTGTCGGTGAGAGGGAGTGGGCCCTTAATCCACCACGCGGGCTCAGTGCGGGTTGGTAGGTGTCACATGTCTTCGAAGTTTTGGTTCTAGGACATGCCGGTTTCCTCACGATGTTTTCCTTCAGCGTTTAGAGAGCAGTAGTGATGAATGACGCCTGATTGGGTACAAACCCATGACCTACACCTCGTAGGTCGCGGCCGTTACCACTGGGCAACCACTGCTCTCCATATTTTGTTTCATCATCTGCCTAGCCTTTTCCCAACTATGTTGGGGTCGGCTTCCAGTCTAACCGGATGCAGCTGAATACCAGTATTTTACATGGAGCGACTGCCTATCTGACCTCCACAACCCAGTTACTGGGTAATACGATACCCCTTGGTAAGACTGGTTGTCAGACTTTCGGGCTTCTGACTACCCGTAACGACTGTCAAAGATCCACGAATGACAGCCGGGACCAACGGCTTAACGTGCTTTCCGAAGCACGGAATCTCGGTATGTAAAGATGGTCACCCATCCACAGACCAACCGTGGGAAGCGTAGCTTAACCTGACCGATCGACCTGTGCGGCTGTTATTATTTAGCCACATTTTGTTTTTTCATTTTTTCTCCATATTTTGTTTGTTTGTCGTAAATACAAACGATGAATATTGCATAAAATCCAGAACCAATTTTGGGATTGGGAGAACACACTGGCTCCCGTTACACAGGTGTTGTTACCTAGCGCAGTAGTCAAGGCTTCACTTTGTTTGTACACATTTTTTATGGCAATAAATGATTTATAATCATTTATTATTATATTTGCCACCTACATTTTTACAGGCAAATACTATAATTATATAAAAGAGTTGTCAACCCTAGTTGCTTACATTTATTTATTTATTTAAACTTTTCGCACAAAAAGGTACAAAAGGGCTTCTCTACCAGTCAACCAAGGGTGGTACATTAATTGTGTCGTAGTGCGAGTAAACGGTGACACGCTTGTTTTGTATGGAAAGTGTCTACAACACCCCCCTACAGCCATCGCTGAGGTAACTCCATACTCATCATCAATCTCCTGACATTATGCCAATTTATTTAGGGTCGGCGCAACATGTCCTATACTTCCATACTTCCCCATTACCTTTGGTCTTTCCCTAATCTTATAAACATCCACGAGGCGAATCCTTACTCTAAGGTACTTATTAATTCACCATGAAACCGGTATCGTCACTCTAAAATACCTCTTGAATTCACCTACAGAAAATTTAATAGCATTAATCTTAAAATGAACATAATATTGGAGTTTTGGGTGTTTGTACAGTCATTAGCCGTGATTAAATTATGTCGCAATTATCTTTTGGAGGCCATGTATATTGACAACGGTATCATTTTAAACGACTTTGCTTTGATACATATTTTAATGTCAGGTGCAGATTTTTTATAATAATAATAATAATATCAGCTTTCTGAACCCCTCGGTTTCACCCGCATAAGTTCCGATCCCATGGGAATATCGGGATAAAGCCTATATAGTAGCCTATATGATAATCCTGGTTACAAACTATAATATCTGTGTGCCAAATTTCATGCAAATCAGTTCAGTAGTTTTTGCGTGAAAGAGTTTGTAATATTAGTAGGATTATGTAATGTTTGCGAACTCTTTTCATTATAATGATAATCTTTTATGAAGCTAATTTTGTTATACTTACAGTAAAGTCATTACGTTTTTTATGCGTCCTGTAAACTTGTTATTTAGAAATTGTGTTCAATTGGCGAAGTTTTTAGGCTACTGGGACCGTATCATGAAGTATTAATGTCATCATGATGCCAGTCTAAAAGAGGGATGGGTCTATCGGTCATGTATACTACCCGTCTCTCTTCTGCACTGAAATCAAAACGGCACCTGAAAAGAAAATTAAAATATATTGTATAGAATGAAGAAAAATATTACAAAATCATACTTTCGACAACATTCAGAGTGTTATTTATGTCGAGCGTCGAGCAGACGATTTTTTTAACCATATGAAGCAATGGATTAAATATTTAAGGGTGTTACGCAGTTGGGGTGAGGCTCTGTGATAGATTAAATAATTTCATACCTACTGACCTGATAAACAAAAATTCCCAAATATGTCTAGTTCTACGATGACACGTGTAAGTAATAAAAAGTACAATATTTTGTTACAAAATATGAATGCAAAACATTCCTTTCGATAAAGAATCAATCACACTATTTGCCATGGGGGATGATGTATTGCGTTATGTTTATATTCCTCAAAATACTGCAGATAGTGACAGATAGATAACCTTTAAAATGATTATCATCACGCTATACCTTTATGGGGCTAATCAGTTAATCACGACATACATAAGAACGGCTATTTTATTTATTGTAGCTTGGCCAAGCTCCTTCACTTGGCCTGACTTGACCTTGGCCAAGCTTGGTAGCTGGCTTGTAGTGGTTATTTAAGTATATTGTGCAGCGTTGCCACGTTAGATGCTGCAATGCTGATTCTTTGACTTAAAGATAGCCCAGCTGATCACGTGGACAGTCGACCAACCGCTTGGCGATGTCCCGAAATGAAAACAAAATATTGCAGAAGGTTGTTTTGTTTTGAATGCAGACTGAAATTCCAAGCTGATAGCGGAACGGGGACGGATGCGGAGGCAGATGTTTTTTCTACGTCGGATTTCCTATTGCGCTGATGCCGTTCCGATGTTTTCCCGCGGTACCGCTAACATCCGGCGAACTAACGTAGTTCAGTTAGTTTACGGACAAGCTGTTGATAGAAATAGTTATGTATTTACCAATCAAAGCATTGTAGAACAGATAAGGCATTCAGTGCAGTATCGCTGTGACAAAAGACAAAACAACTTCCGATCTATTCTAAAAATAGCACTGTGAAAACTTTAGTGAAGTGAGCTGTCATTCCGTCTGATGCTAATGATGATGATGCTGTAATTATAACAATTAGTAGGATAATTAAAACTAGTTAGACGAATTGCTGCTAAGTGATATTCATCAGGCGTTTTAACATGTTAAGGCGCCTTGAGAGCGACCGGCGTCCAGCAGTAAACTGAAGCAGACTGATGATGATGATCCAACAGGGATTGACAGCTAATTTTAAACCCCCTTTTTATAGAATAGACCGGCTGATAATTACTAAATGTTGTCATCTTTTCATCTAAATTGTCACAAAAAATATTCGGTAGTTCCTTTTTGTTTTTTAAATGAAACGTTTATTGCTTACTAGCTGCGCCCCGCGGTTTCACCCGCATAAGTTTCGATCCCGTAAGAATATCGGGATAAAAAGTATCCTGTGTTAATCTTGGTTATAAACTATCTCTGTACCAAATTACATCCAAATCCGTTTAGTAATTTTTGCATGAAAGAGTAACAAACATCCATTCATCCATCCATCCATCCATACAAACTTTCGCGTTTATAATATTAGTAGGATACTTAGTAGGATCTACAAAAAAAAATCAACGGGTTGCACTCCGGGAGTGCCGGCAGAAGTGAAAACTTGAATAAGTATTAACATTATTAACGTTGTGCATTTTTGATATTTTGGATTGCGGTCTACTCTCCCTCCGTCTTACGTATTTTCGATCAGGTCACGTGTACTGACGCGAGTTTAACATTTTTTACCCATTACAACAAAAGTGCACAACGCCGCTAAAGAAGTTTTCACTTCAAAAATATTGTAAGCAAAAGTGAACAGGCATTTTCTGGGGACGCTTGTTCCATCATAGACCTCATCCGTCACTTTCCATTAGGTGCGATCGAGGATAAGAGCAGGCCCATTCAGCGAACCTAGACTCGGCACAGCACACGCTCGAGGAGTGCCCTGCGTGGGCTTCTGAGCGGCAGGTTTTGGTCGCCAGGATCGGGCGAGACCTGTCTCTGCCTGCAGTAGTGAGGGGTATGCTGTCGGAGACAGTAAACTGGAGGGAAGTTGCCTCCTTCTGTGAGACCGTGATAGTCCAGAAGGAGGCTGCCGCTCGGAGAAGAAGGCGTCGAGCAGGCAACCGCCTCGATGCCTAACACGCGGAAACCCCGCCTGCATCATCTAGGCGTCACAAAAGCGGGGATTTGGGGTCACTGGCGATTAGAGTGGGGACCCTGTCGGCCCACTGAGTGACCTCGGGGAAGGCGGCGCACAGTGGTCGTGTGCTGCCTGGCAATTGGCATACTTAAACAGGCTTCGGGGAGACCCCTTTACAGTCTCCCCAGAGATGTTTGTGCCCTAACAGGCGTTGCACAGAGGGGGCTCCGGATTGGTCTTTTGAGAGAAAACGGTGCCCCTTCCATGTGCAGATGGTGACCACCGGGGTGGTTGTAGTGAGGTAAAAATCCCACACTCCCTGGTTTTATCCCCAAAAATCAGCACCCTAATTGCGTAACACACGATCAATCGGTATCGGTTTCATTTTGACAGTTCAACAACATTCATTGCGTTATTTACGTGTTGAGCAGACAAATTTTTCGAACCGAAGCAATGGATTAGCAATTTGCTTCAAAATGATTCTGATACCGTTTGATCGTGTGTTACGCAATTAGGGTGCAGATTGTCCTACTGTTATTATACTGTTATATATACCTTATGGCGTCCTTGTCTTTTTTTCTGAGAACTCACACTGTCAAAGCTCTCCAAAGTCCAAAGTCCCTTTTCCGGCAAAGGGTATTATCCTAAGCACTTATCACTTAACTACTTTGAAGTTTTGCCACCTGGTTTTAGCTGTGGCTTTTTACTTGGGTGCCAGGATTAGGTTACCTTTACTTTGTTGTACATTAAGCTACACGTAGGTGGTAAGAAATCCAGTATTAGCTGGCGTCGTATTTTGTTGAACTCCATACTACGCTAGGCCAGCACCCTAATTACGTAGCACACTCAACCACAATCTGAATCATTTTGAAGGATATTGCTAATCCATTGCCTCATATGTTCGAAAAATGTGTCTGCTCAACAATATAAACAACGCAATGAATTTTGTTGAACTGTCAAAATGAAACCCACTGCTATCGAAAGTGTGTTACGCAATTACCCCGCAGCTCAAGGTCAAAATTACCTACGTGCAGTGTACTAGCTGTACCAAGTGGTGTAAATAAAATGAAACGAAATTGATTATTCTGTAAATAGGATTTAGAAATCACTTTAAACCGTTACACGTCTTAATATATTTAAAAAAAAAAATAAGCTGGATGAGGTCGGCGTTTACTATCTGACTACTCTGAGAAGAAAGGCCGGAAGAAACTCAGAGGTCACAGTTTCTTTTAAAGTCCAGACATAATCTTGGTCAGATCAAGTGGAAGGCACCTAACTATGTAGACCTGCTGATGGACAGACATGCTATATATCTGGGTAAAAAACTATAGGTACACACACAGAGCCAACGTATAAAAAAGCTATAATTCTGTGGTCAACATAAACTCATTTTTAACAGACTTTTAAAAAAGGAGGAGGTTATCAATTCGGATGTTTGTATTTTTTTAATTTTTTTTTTGTTTGTTCGCGCTTTACTCCGTCGCTTGCCAACCGATTTGAAAAATTCTTTTTTTGTTGGAAAGGGTATTATACCTACTTCCCAAATGGTCCCATAGAATTTCATCAAAAACGGTTCAGTAGTTTGGTTTTTAAACCAAAATTACTAGTAAAAATTACTAAGTTGTAATTTTTAAAGTGAAAAATAAAAACTTTTTTGCAAAAAAAAACAACCGACTCGACTTCCAAAAACGACACTACAAAGTGAAAAATAACTTTAATTTCGGAAGTCGGTGGCAAGCAACGAAAATCCAACGACACCGACTTCGGAAATTAAAGTTATTTTTCACTTTTTAGTGTCGTTTTTGGAAGTCGGTTGTTTTTTTTTTAAACAAAATTAACGATTTTTTTTTGCTCTGCCTGTTCCTAGGCAAATGCCCGTTTCACTTCTTCCATTTTTTTATAAATCCTACTAATATTAAAGTTATAGTACTCGTATACTAAAGTTTGCATGGATTTGAAAGAAATTTGGCACACGGATAGTTTATAACCAGGATTAACACACTTTTTACTCCGATATTCCCACGGAATCGAAACTTATGCGGGTAAAACCGCGAGGCACTGCTAGTACAAAATATTTTTAGTTATTTTTATTCGATGATAGGTTTTTAAAACATTTTCTGTTTTCTCACCAGAGATTGAGTTTCTAAAACGTTTATAATAACATTACTTATTTCAACACGAAAGTCTATCTGATATAGTTTTGAGTAGGGTATGGATTTATAGTACCCATCTGAAGTCCTTTGAATCTGTACTTATTATCAGCTAATTCTACTGACCTTTGGGGAGATCCTCATGGATTAACGTCTGCCCGGGCAAGCATAAGGTTTATGTGCCACTACCCTGACTTAGTTCACCTCAGATATCAGTCAGTCTGCGTCTCAGGCCTCCTGTCTGTGAAGTAGCGGGCCGTAGTCCCTAGATCCAGTGCGGGCTGTTGGATGTCACAAGTGCTTGAACGCTTGGCCTTAAATCTCATTATACGTATCGTTTCATTGTCTTCAAATACGTCAAATAACACTTATGTGGTTAGGGTTGCCAGGTCGCCAAACCTATTAGCCGGACAGACCAGCCAGTTTGGCCGGACATTTGGGTAGAAAGGCCGGACATTATTGAGGATTTTGTGTCTCAGTATTAATAGGTACGACAAAAAAATTGTATGTAAAATCAAGCTATTTGATTATTGTCATACCTAATCAGTCATCGGCGCTCGCTCGTTTGCGAAATGTAAAAAGCCTGACAAAAGCCGGACAAGCCAGACACCGTTTATTTTGGCCGGACACGCAATCAAAAAGCCTACCTATGTCCGGCTTTATCCAGACGCCTGGCAACGCTATATGTGGTTCTACAAATGCAACGTCATCACCACTCTACTGTCCTTTTCACAATTAATTTGGGGTCGGCGCAACATGTCATTTTCTTCCATCGTCGTCGTCGTAGTCGTCATCTCAGCAGTCACCCTCTCTCTTACCATACCATCATTCACACAGTCCGTCCATCGTTTCTTTGGTCTTCCCCTACTCTTATAGCCATCGACATAACTACAAATGTAACGGAAAAAGCAAAAAATATGAATACCATAAAATCAAATCATCAATTTAAAAAATTTCACGCCGCAGCAACCAAACCTTATTACAAAAAACCACGAGCCAAATCATTTCCCTAAGGTACACAAAAAACGTTTACTTAAATACATACTTTGCCAAACAAAAAATTACGTCTTCAGTTTAATGTACAATATTCTCTGAAGTACGAAACACTCCTAAAGTTGTGAGGGCTTCTTGAAAAGTCAATTTACAGCCACTCAATAAGGATTACAAAAGAGCACCTAAAACTTAAGTGTTGTGTGATAATCTTGCTATCTCTTTCTTGCCTAAGGGTCGTCAGTTCAAGAGCGAGAGTTCAGATGTATGGTCAATGGATGGCGCGGGAGCGCGGCAGTGTAGTATTCATGAGTATGCAAGCGTAGTTTCAATGATAATAGGCCTGTAACTGGCCTCGTGCTGGGCATACAGATTTTGATTTCAGGGCGTTTTGTCTAGGTCTGGAAACCTTCACAAACTACTACTACAAGCCTACTACTACTATTGACTATGTCTCAA
This sequence comes from Apamea sordens, assembly GCA_945859715.1. Lineage (NCBI taxonomy): Eukaryota > Metazoa > Arthropoda > Insecta > Lepidoptera > Noctuidae > Apamea > Apamea sordens. The sequence goes on from OX243999.1 coordinate 16,472,922, forward strand.
TTAAATACAAGGCAACCACAAGCTGCATTAATTTCTACGTGAAAGGTACTCAAAATCATCCGGTTAGGTTGGAAGCCGACCCGGAAAAGTCAGATTGATTGAAGGTGCTCAAAGTCATGGGGAGCTCAACATTTTATTCTGACATCGTACTATTCATCACGTGCAGGTCAGTACAGTAAGGCACTTTGTACACGGCACGGTTTCTTAACGTTACAGCGCCGGCGTATAAGCCGCGCCTTCATAAAAACGTGTCCGTCTACAAACGTCCATAGTGATCCATACACTGAAACCGCGGGGTGTAGCTAGTTAATTATAATTCAGGTTTCCTTATAATTTTATCCTCCATCGATGTCAGCTTCGATCAATAATAGTAGGTAGGTACTAGATTAAGGATCAGGAACAAAAATCAGTCGCTCAAGTGGCCACGTTTGCACACACGTAAACATCTACATTTCTTAGAAAAAAGTTTAATAATATTAACAACTTCAGTTTAATATAAACCTTTAATGCTTAAACATAAAGTTTAATTACCATTGCAAAATATATTTAAAATGTCGCTTGAAAATAAAATAATGCTATTTTTAAATTTTCAGTCATTTATTCTAAAATGAAACTTAAAGTCTAAGTAATAAGGTTAAAAACATATCTACTAATTTGAAATAAGACCACAAAAGTATTTGTGGTCTTATTTTTCGGGCCGTTTTTGAAGCGCTTATCGGGAATTTAATACTATTATTGATCGAAGGATGTCAGTGATAAACTCATATTAATCACAGTATCAAACAAGAACCGCCTTATCCTTTCCGTCTACACCTTCTATAGGGCCAACATCTTTGCAAACCAACGAGTAATCGACATTCTGTGTTCTTCACGCATAAATATTGTATGAGATGGAAACAGATAAGATGTGGCCGGCTCTGGAATATTCTATTCTAAGATAAAGCTTCAATGGACCTGGGTGGGGACGTTACAGCTGGGTGAATGGCTAATAATGGTAACGTTGGGTTAAAAATGGATCGTTCTAGAGGATTAAGTTTGGGGAACTTTAGGTGGCTTTTTGTAACTTGAAATATCCTGTTTTAGGGGCTTTTTAGGGGTTGATAAGTTTATTCAGCTTCTGTGTATAATATGTCTTAAGTACTATAGACCAACAATGGTCTCGGTCTTACACAGTCGACAATTATCTATACTAATATTATAAAGAGGTTATGTTTGTATGTAGAGGGTAATCTCCGGAGTTAATGATCCAATTCTAAAAATGTTTTCACTGGTAGTACCTAAGCTACATTATGTGTGAGTGCTATAAATTATCGCTCACACATAATGTAGATAGGCTATAAATTATGTTTACATCATGCATTTTAGCTGAGCTATCACAACTTTTGTCTAGGAAGTCGGAAAGAAATATATCTTAAAACAGAATTATTTGCATGCGCTGTCTAAACAGTTGTATATAACTGAAAACAATGTAAGTAAGGCAATCTGGTCCGCCTTAAATAGTTCTACAAAAAAGTCCGCGACACCATATTTCTATCTTCTACATTTTATCTTTTAATATCACTTTTATGTTTTAAAAAAGTATTTTTTTCACATGCTTACGTTTGGTGAAAATATTTTTTTTTATTAAGAATCCTTATCAAAATAAATTATTATATGATCACAAGGATATTACAGAGATAAGATTTGCCCTTGACAGTATGTCAATTGGTCATATAGTTGCGGAGATAACAGAAAATTACTAAAACGCAAAATGCCGCTAAAACATTCACGAATACAACTTTCATCAACTTTGTGCAGACGTTTTATCCATTTACACATAGATGGCGTTGTACAAATACGTCATTTTTCTGACTCGCGGTGTTCATACTTTACGCGGATTGATGACATTGTCGATATTGTCATTGGGTGATGTAAATTGGTTGGACGTCGTTCTATTGGTTTTGGTTGTTTTAAATACACGAGGTATTTACGTCCTTCTTCTCTTCGTAATTCTGGTTTACGATTATCTCCAAGTTGAGGTAATAATATTAATAAAGCTGAAGAGTTTTTTTGTTTGAAACAGACAACATCAACATCAACATCCCTGGAACTACCAGTCTGATATTATTATAAAAAAAATATTTCTGCATTTGATTGATAGCCCAACTCTTGAGAAAGGCTATTTAACATCACGCTACGACTCTTCGGAGCCGAGCAGAAATAAAAAAAGTCCGAAAGAAGAACGAAAGCTAGCGCGGGCAGGCGATGGGAGCGGTGAATGCCTAGGCGAATCCCGCACCCCCTGCTATAGGCAGAGGTGGAACCGCGGTGGTTTTAGCCGGTAAGAGTCCGGCATACCCCTCTACCACCCCCACGATGGAGGAAGTCCATGAGGATTTACACCGCGCAACAAAAAAGAACCTGAGAGGTGTCAAGGGACACCCGGATGGAACGAAGTTCAAAGAGAAAGAGAGAGACAGACAGAGAAACACGCGCACGCCGCACGGCTTACAACTATAGCAAAAAGTGTCGTTCCAACTTATGGTCTTAATTTTTTCCGTCTAGCCTCCTTTCGCAACGCGTGATAAGGAACTTCGTTCCAAATAAAAAGGCGACGGAGGAACCAAAAATTCCACGCGGACGAAGAAGCTAGTACCTACTATATAATGTGTTTTTTTGATATCCCATAACTACTACTCTATAGGGGGTCATTGTACACACGGCTACACGTCAAGCTATACAAAACCAGTTTGTCTTGGCCTCGCTTTGTATGATATTTTCTCACAATGAACGGTCAGCCAATACTGGTTTTGCATAGCTTGATGTGTAGCCGTGTGTGCTTATCATTATGAACAACTTTTACTATGAGACCAAACCTGAAAGCGCGAAAAGAAAATCAGCTATTCCCTACATTTATGTTCGTATAACTCGTCAAAGTAAGTGTAAATCTCGTCGTAATACTCGTCAAATGTAAGTGCAGCAAGCAATTGTTATTTATATAAATAAATAATGCGTTGTAATTTGGTTTGTATGTACTTCAAGTACTTGACGAAAGAATCCTTCCATTTTAAATGATTACTATTTGAGAAAAATACGAATGGACAAGTATTCAAAACCCAAGCAAAAAAATCTGCCTAGTTTTCCCTAGTTGGGATCGGCTTCCAGTCGAAAGCTGAATACCAGTATTTTCCATGGAGCGACTGCCCATCTGAGCCCGACAACCCAGTTACTGGGTCACACGATACTCCTTGGTAAGACTGGTTGTCAGATTTTTGGGTTTCTCACTACCCAAGCGATATTCATAAAAAAACTTGAACTGCTCTTTGTGAGCATAAAACCCCCCATTTCCCGCCCCGGTACACGAGTTTCAATATAATGACATCATACGGAAGGTAACGACAATGCATGTGCATAAAATATGCGCAGGTGCTCCGACCACAAAGAACAATAACTGTCTAACAGCAGGTCTTTAGGTAACAAGAGATGAGATGCAACTTTGAGAGTATTTGTAGAGGGGAAACTTATAGCGGAGTTGCGACCTTAAAATATTAACTTGGGGCAATTTCTGCTCGGGAACAACTGGCATGAATAAATCATTCTACTTTCATTATTGTTTTAGGTTTCTGGCAAAACCAAAACCAATTCGGAACTCAACGAAAAAGATGATGTTTCTAGTTAAAAGACTTTGTTTCAAAATCTAAATATTTTATTCCACATACAATTACATCAGCACTTATGAAATGTCAGAAGCTAGGTTCTATTTGGTCGTTTCCTATGGAGAAGAGCCTGCAAGAAATTACACGGAAACTCTTTTACAAGTTGGTTTTTAGGTACAGACGCCAGCAGGTCAAGCTACCCGAAACTGTCAAATTTTTCCAATCGACTTTGAACCTTAATACTAAATTTGACAGATTGTAGTAGCTTGACGTGCTGGCGTCTGTACAATATTTCCAAATTCATAGCAGTGGAGGTCGAGGATAAAGGTTGCAACTTACGAGTTGTAAGTCGGAGGGAACCCAGACAGGTGCTTTACGTTGCTTAAATTATTTCATCACCACTGCTCTTAAAACGGTAAAGAAAAACATCGTAAGAAAACCGGAAAAAACACTATATAAAAAAAAAAAAATGCGACAGCATGTGACATCTGTGTCTTTCTGTTTTTGTGTTGTTTATGATTGTGTTTAGTTTAGTTGTTTGTGATCTTCCTGTACGAGTCACAATAAATACATTTTCTTTCTTTCTTTACAGTGCTAAGGTACTACCACCAGACAGCTACAATCATTACCATTGTAGCTAAATCTTTAAAAACGACATACCGACATAAATTTTCACTTAACTTCTAAACAAACTGCTAAGTACTGAATCATGAAATATTTTTGTCACTAATGTGATGGATTGCTAATATATAATCAAGTCAGATGGTTTTCCACACTACGCGCGACGTAGAGGTGACGTCATGCATCGTTTGGAGGTCGTCTTTGGCAGTCGTACGCTCTACTTTCTGATGTTTATGATTGTTATCATAATCGGTATTTCCAGTATTTATTTATTTAATACTTCAAGCACATACATGTACAGTCACGAGCACCAATATGTCAACACTTGGCAACTTTCAAATGCGATTTTTTCGTGAAATAACGAATGCAACGTTGAAATACGATACATTACATAAACCTATGGGTTCGAAAATGATATGTTCGTAACAACACAAAATTTCATTAAAAAATAAAGGAGCAAATCGCTTTTGAAAAAAGCCGAGTGTATACATACTTTTGCTCGTGACTGTACAGAGGCGGATTTAATGCCATAGGCATTTTCTACCAGTCAACCTTTGGGTGATGCACAGACAAACAGTGTTAGGTGCAATCATGAAAAATGAAGAATAAATATTTTAAATATAAATAAACTTGAGAGGTGTCAAGGGACACCCGGATGGAACGAAGTTCCTTTCGATTAATTAGTGAAGGAATTGTAATAATTTTTATTTTTATTTGTAATAATATTTTTTTTATTATTAACAAATAAAAAACACAGACAAAAAAAACTAGCTTGCTTTCTATAAGAGAGAGAGAGAGAGACAGAGAAACACGCGCACGCTGCACGGCTTACAACTATAGCAAAAAGTGTCGTTCCAACTTTTGGTCTTAATTTTTTCCGTCTAGCCCCCTTTCGCAACGCGCGATAAGGAACTTCGTTCCAAAACTATAAATATAATATATACCTAATTACATAATATAAATATAAGCACAAATAAATATTATACTAAAAAGAAATAAGACAAACAATGAGAAAATATTACCATTGTTATGACACTGCCTACTTCTTGCGAATGTGCTCGCGAACCCATTTATATGCAACCTTATCTTTAAAGGAGTACCTACTTATTGTTTGTGGCTTGTGGCTGTTATTATACAGGAACAGTATCACCACAATCCATCTGTAAAGCTAAAGTTTCCTTGGAAAGTGGTTCCTTCATTTTACAACGGCCGTCATGAAATTCTGTCATTTACACCAGGTTCTTTTTCCTTAATTTGACATTAAGGAAAGAAAGAAAGAAAACACATTTATGTAGCACAGATTAAAATACACACAAAATACACCAGATAGGTACATACATCAGATAGCAACAAATAAAAAACAAATAGAAAGTATAAAGACCGATGTAAGAAAATACCAGCAGTGCGATTCTGTAACGATCTCACCGTGAAAACTTAAGTGAAGTGAGGTGTGGAGTGAGCTGTCATTTCAATTAATGCTAGAGATTGACACCTTTGACAGCTCACTTCACCTAACATTTCACAGTGAAATTTTTACAGAATCGATCGGCCGGTCGATTCTGTAAAAATCTCACCGTGAAAACTCAAGTGAAGTGAGCTTGATGTGAGTTGTCAGTAGTGTCAATCCCTAGCATTATTTGGAATGACAGCTCACTCCACGCTCACTTCACCTAAGTTTTCACGGTGAGATGGTTACAGAATCGCACAGTGGAGACCTGCGGGGTAATTGCGTAACACACTCAACTCAGCCTATCGTAGTCCACTGCTGGACATAGGCCTCTCCCAGACAGTGCCACAACACCCTGTCCTCCGCCTTCCGCATCCAGTCTACCCCAGCCACCTTCTTTAGGTCGTCTGTCCATCTAGCGTAGGTAACACACTAAACAGTAGCAATGGCTTTCATTTTAACAGTTCAACAACATTCATTGCGTTATTACGTTGTTGAGCAGACAACTTTTTCGAACATATGAAGCAGTGGAATAGCAATATACTTCAAAATTATTGATGGTATTAGATTTTGATTGAAAATGTGTGTAATGTACTACTTTTCAGAAACTGAGTGTTAGAAGCTCAAAAGTATAACAAACTTTTTTTTGCATTCTGTGATTGAGTTATGGAATTCAAACTGTCATTGGCGCCTAGATAATGTGTCTGGTACCCAAATTAGTACTAACATCCAAATTAGATTTCGCCAAAACAGGGAAGTATTTAAGAAATCGGCCATTAATTAGCATATTGATTAGCACTGATCTTTATTGAATCTGTAAACGTGATTCAGGAATACCTCTGCAAAATGATGATATAATGCAAAAAAAGATCTATGTAAACAGAACACCGGCTTATCAGCAGACATTGATAATGAACAGTATCCACTGTTTAGTAACGAATTATTGTAATTTACACCATTATGTCAACTATTAAAGAGTGACATTTGTAATTTGATGATAAGGACAATCTAAGTTGGTAGAACGGATACCGAGGGATATGTCTTGGAGGCGTGGCACATGACAGAAGACCAATTCTCGTAATTTAAAACGTTCAAAATCTAGTCGCAGTCTCATCTCAGCGACAAACAAAGTCAAAAACTTGTCAAAATGTAGGGAAATTAAGGTTTTTTTGACAGATTGAGACTGAGATCAGACTGTGAACGTTCTTAAAATTACGAGCATTGCCCCTCAGATATCTATGGTGGGTAGTGCTTAACAATTAATTTGATAATTTCCCTTCCTTTTCTCATTGGACGTGCCCACAGAAAATTTTAAAGAAAATGATAAATCGATATAAAAGAACATTAATATTACTTTCGTTTTCAATTCATCCGGTAAACATGAGCATGGAGGACTCCTTAATACATGGTGTATCAGCATCGAACATCTGTGATCAGTTGATCACTCATGACACCGTGCCTTAATGCCAACAGTCTCCCAATGTCATAACAACAACAATTTGCACTAAAAACCTAAATGAAACGCTAATTGCTCAATCATGAAACACGAACGTTTGACAAACGTTCAACAAACGCTACACAAACCCAGTTACGTAACATAAATAGTTTTGTTTACACAAACACGCCGACAGATTAGTTAACGCTCGCGTTGAGAATGGCTGTTTTGTGTTTTGGTGCACATACGCACAATTTCTATTTTCGTTAAAGATGGAATTGGGAGGTGTCTTTGTGTTTACGCTTCATTGCGCGTAGGGGATAACTGTTATTATCTATCTATCTCATTAGTACTGATATGAAAATAAATCTATGGTGTCCTAGAAAAGCGGTTCCGTCATAATATACAACGGCTGTCATGAATATTTGTCATTTTGACATTAAGATGTCAAAAACGCTCTGTAATTGGGCCGCCGTTTACCACTGTCTTAGGAAACCAAAAAGCTTTAGCGTGGCCGTAAATACATACCGTACATGAATAATGTCCCTTGATATCTATAAATCTATCATCAGTTACAGCAGGACATACTCGTAAGCCTCTTCAATTTCACACTGCTGAGTTAAATCTTGTGGCTCTCTTGTCCGGATGAACTGCAACAAAGTGGCTGGTAGTCGATACTACCAGCAACTTTGTGACTATCTTTGCTCTACTTCAGCAGCTGTGTTACAATGATGGCGTACAATATAACATCTTCTACTTCTATAGGCAAATACCTATAACATTTGCCATTTCGTGGTCTCCCTTCAGGAACACCTCGGCCCTAGTGGCAAACAGTTAGACGGCTCGTAAGTATAGTCAATTTGTTTATGTAGAACTACGTGTTGCCCGTGATTTCTTTTGCGATTCAGGATGACAAGCAGCTATATATGTCCGTCTCTAGGTCCCAGTTCGAGTGAAATTCTGTATTTTTTTTAAGTTCACACATTGTTGCACCATGTTTTACAAGAAACTGCGAGGTTCATGAATATCTTAACCAAAACACAGTGCACCAGGAAGTGAATAATTGGGCAGAACGCTACAGAGCACGCAATTCAGAATCATCCAAATCCTCTGACGAAGGCACTTACTAAGCCGGGTCATAGAAGGCGGCTGAAAAGGTTAGCTGTGGTGGACCTTGCTAATGCGAACTAGGACATGCTGCCATAAAATATTATGAGGGAAATCTCGCTCGAGAAATCACTCTGCACTATCAAATCCAACAACAAAAATGTGCTCATAGTCCAGGGACTGATAAGATAAGAAAAGATAACAAATATTTAAAAAAAGTTCACACATTAACCCTTCGAACCGCCCTCTTAACATGACAACAGGGGCCAATCCCATAATTAAAAACATTCAAAATCTAGTCGCAATCTCATCTCAACGACAATGTCAAAAATGAAGAGGAATTTTTGTATTTTTCACAGATTGAGACTGAGATCAGACTGTGAACGTTCTTAAAATTACGAGAAACTGCCCCTCAGGGCATTACATCGTTATGTTTCGGTGCCAGAGGCTTGTTGTGTTTGGAAAACATGAAATTGTCATATTATGAAAACCACCAGAAGGCCAATCTCGTAATTTAAAACGTTCAAAATCTAGTCGCAGTCTCATCTCGGCGACAAGCAAATGTCAAAAAATTGTCAAAATGTAGGGCAATTAGAAGTATTTTTTGACAGATTGAGACTGAGATTAGACTGTGAACGTTCTTAAAATTACGAGAATTGCCCCTCTGGTCTAATGTTTTGCAACAATGTGGCTTAAAGAACAGTCAGTTATTGTAGAATTGTTTACAGAAAAAGTTTCTGTCGATTGTTAGGTACCAACACCCTAATTGCGTAAGATTCACTACTAATCTCAATCTGAATCATTTTGAATGTTGTTGAACTGTCAAAATGAAACCGATTAAGATTGATCGTGTGTTACGCAATTAGGGTGCTGAATCATTTTGAATGATATTGCTAATCCGTTGCTTCAATGTTCGAAAAATGTGTGCTCAACAACGTAAATAACGCAATGAATGTTGTTAAACTGACCAAATGAAAGTCACTGCTACTGATAGTACATGTGTTTGTCTAACTCAGAATCCCTTCAGCGATAGCGATGGTGGTTAGTTAGGCTGTCAAAAACAATGCTAAAAAAATAAAAGGGCACCGCTGAAGTCAGGATGAGGTTGTTATCCGTTGATTCGGCACATAGATACTAGTAAGGACTGAAATTAAAAATCTATACAATTTTTATTTAACACTCGCTACCTATTGTCTAGTACATGCACACATAGTTAGGAAAAGGCTATGCTATGCAGATCATGAAGAAATATTTTTTAAAAGTGGGCATTGTCCAAAACGAAATATAACGTCGAACAATAATGCGGTCTCTACAACCTCTAAAGTGTAAAATTATGTGTACAAAATATGCTTGCCTGCACATTGAATATAATAATACTAATATAATAAATGGGAAATTATTACTAATTTGACGGCACGGTTGGCGCAGTGGTTAAGCGATTGGCTGCTGCGCTGCGTGTCGCGGGTTGGATTCCCGCACGGAACAAATATTTGTATGGCCTACAAGTAGTTGTTCCGGGTCTGGCTGTTTGTGTATGTGAGTTTAAATGTATGTAAACGCACCCACGATACAGGAGAAATTCCTAGTGTGGGGTAATGTTTACAAAAAAAAAAGTTCGTATGTCGGTTACCTTTTCACGTCTAAACAGTTGAACGGATTTGCATGTTTCGACATAGGTTACAACGCGGGCGAAACCGCGTTCTAAATCTAGTAACTTATATTTCAGCATGACCGCCACGTCCATGTTCCACAGCAACGTTTTTATTCTAACCAACTTTAAAACTTTGAACGGGCGTATAACTCATTCTGCATGAAACTTTATTTGTTGTGTCTGGAAACAGGAAAAGAATTTGAAGTTTTCTGTTCTGTTTGCTAACGGTATCAATAGGCTGTGAACTGTTTTTGAAGTGAAAACTTCTTTAGCGGCGTTGTGCACTTTTTTGTGATGATGGGTAAAAAAATGTTAAACTCGCGTCAGGACACGTGACCTGATCGAAAATTCGTAAGACGGAGCTCGCGTCAGGACATGTGACCTGATCGAAAATTCGTAAGACGGAGGGAGAGTAGACCGCATTCCAAAATATCAAAAATGCACAACGTTAATATTCAAGTTTTCACTTCTGCTGGCTTTTTTTTGTTTGATTCCTTATTAGGTACCTATGTATTCTTCTTGACTTGCAAAAAATACCTACCTATAGGACCTACATAGTTCCTGGCTAAGTTTTTTTTCTTTCCAAAAACTAAAGCGATAATGCACATAAAGAGCTATTTCAATTCTACGTCGTGTTAGGTCGTGTTGTGTGGTGTAGTGCTACAGTCCATTCACTATTATTTTGCTTATGATTTTGTATCTCTGTCAAAATCACAGTGATCTTTATGTTTCTTGTAATAAGGTTGTTATTGGATTGCTGCTACTGTCAAGTCTGTCAAAATCATTGTAATCTTTATTCTCGTTACAAAGAGGTTGTTGCTGTCAGAGGTAAAATAACTGTGAACGGACAACGGACTATAGTGCTACTTAGTTATTTCATTTTTTTTTGGAAAAAATAATATGGATTCAATCAACTCTCATTCCACTTTTATTTTCTTTGATCAGATAATTTGAACCGAATGAGGTTTTTTAAAACATATTATTTATACAAAGAAGTCAGACCCATTTTAATCTAACCAAAAAGGACAAAATGCATAAAACTTCAACGTCCACCATTTTAAAAGCTTTTACTTCATTCTCAATTAAAACCCCAAAAATAGACGAATTAATTTTAGTTCCCAACTTTGCTCCATGCATTAAAGTGAGTGATGTGCCTAAACGAACTAAAACAAAGTCCATTTGAGTAAGTCACAATAGGCTTTTAAACTGGAAACGGGCGGAACAAACCGGATGATACTGGTATTAGTTGGACGGCGCCGGTTAAGGGAATGCTTCCATTTGGTGAGGTTGCATCTTATCGGATTTGAATTTTCTCTGGATGTACTGTAAGACATACATCTGCTAATCCTTGAGAGATTTATAGTATAGAAGTTTATTTACAAGTCATTATTAGGCATTAGGAAAGGGATATGTATTTAAAACATAATTCTGGCTCGTGGCTAAGTAACAGCCGCACCGGTCGATCGATCAGGTTAAGCTACGCTTGCCACGGTTGGTCCATGGATGAGTGATCATCTTCACCTACCAAAACCCCTCCGTGCCACGGAAAGCACGTTAAGCCGTTGGTCCCTGCTGTCATTCGTGGCTCTTTGACAGTCGTTACGGGTCGTCCGTAGCCCGAAAGTCTGACAACCAGTCTTACCAAGGGTAGTATTACCCAGTAATTGGGTTGTGGAGGTCAGATAGGCAGTCGCTCCATGTAAAATACTGGTATTCAGCTGCATCCGGTTAGACTGGAAACCTGAAAACTGGAAAAGGCTACGAAGATGATGATATAGGCAATATCCTTCAAAATGATTCAGAACCCTAATTGCGTAACACACGATCAATCTTAATCGGTTTCATTTTGACAGTTCAACATTATTCATTGCGTTATTTACGTTATTGAGCCGATACATTTTTCGAACATATTAAGCAATGGATTAGCAATAGGTATCCTTCAAAATGATTCAGAACCCTAATTGCGTAACACACGATCAATCTTAATCGGTTTCATTTTGACAGTTCAACATCATTCATTGCGTTATTTACGTTGTTGAGCGATACATTTTTCGAACATATGAAGCAATGGATTAGCAATATCCTTCAAAATGATTCCGCATCCTAATTGCGTAACAAACGATCAATCTTAATCGGTTTCATTTTGAGAGTTCAACAACATTCATTGCGTTATTTACGTTATTAAGCCGATACATTTTTCGAACATATGAAGCAATGGATTAACAATATCCGTCGAAATGATACAGATTGAGATTGATAGTTTGTTACGCAATTATGATCGCGAATGGCTCTAAAACCTATTTTTTTCCATAAAATGTAAACGAACAGTAAATAGAAACGAATATATTTACATCTATACGGTTTCTGGTTCGCGCGGTGAAGACTTCCATTAGCCAGTTGATTGTTTTGTTTACTGCACTTACTCTAGTTATTTGTATGTGTCTGTTTTAATGTTTATTGTTCGGATTTCTGGTGTTTACTGTAGTTTCTCAGGCTCAAATATCTGACTAGCTAAAATTATCCCATAGCTGGGTCTCTCTCTCCCTTTTCTACACACCTGAGTCGAATATTCCCGATCAGTTACACCTTGTCGTCAATACTGTTGACGATTGGGAAAAAAAAGTGTCATTCGTTCATAGTGTTGAGTGTTGACGAACGGATTCTTTTTCCCGATCGTACAAATGCTTAGTTCAAGAGTCAAGGTTTAGAAAAGTGGCTTTAATTATGATTTTCAAAGCAAAAAATTAACATCAAAATAACTTGAACTAAGCATTTTTACCTACTTTGTTAACTTAAAAAAAAATCCACTCAGTGGGAACTTCCCTAAGGCAGGGTATCAACGCAAAACGTCAACAAAAACAAAAGAATTAATCACAAATCAAGTTCATTTCGTTTGAAACAAACAAATAAACAAATTGTTTCTCGTAACACGGCATAAATAAACCAAGTGCAAGGGCGTTCGATTCGCTAAATGGATGATAAGTACCGACAACCGATGTTGATGTGGGCTTATATGCATCTTTTCTAAATCATAGTGGGGGACAAAGATGGAGGTATTGCTTCGAAATCGGGATGTTACGGCAGTTTCTGGACTGCGACTGATTTTATGTTTGTAGAATAACTTATCCCTTTATTTACCTCTCAATTCGAATGACAGTAAACACGGGTTTGTGGCCTTTGCTGAGAGAGCAGAGATGAGAAAGGGGGAGAGATTTTGGATTAGAGATTGGATTTTTATGCTTACTCAAAGACCTTCCGGGATTTAATATGGTGATTTTTTTACTCCTTTCGTGGCAATTATTGTGCTGAAAGTTGTTACAGCTAGTCATGAACCTAAAGAAGCTAGGCTACTGCATTAAGGCCGAAAACGGTTTTTTCTGGAGAGGGGAAATGGCACAGAAGGAGGGTTCCAGAGAAAGAAATATCTAAGAAGTTTAAGAAGCCTCGATCTCGATGCCGTTGGTTTTTTAGGCCCACTAAATGCATTCTACGTTAAACCTATGTATTTAAAACATAATTCTGTCTCTGTCATCTTCAAATGATTGACAGACATAGAACGATGTTTTTAAATTCATTACTTCTTTTTGAGATTAGTGACGCAAGCGTTTTATAAAATAAAATAAAAAAATGTTTGCGGGCCCAAACGTTTTTTTTGTAATTTTTTGCAAAGGTATATGTATGTATATCCAGCATCTGATGCAAATGATAACGTATATCCTTCCTTCCTTCTTTCCTTTGATTTAGAGATCTATATAATGACAAAGACTTTGGGTTAATGCTATGTATGTGTTTAGTGGGTAAGTCTTTATATACATCAATAAATATACCTACATGTTTAGGAAAACATAGGTACTATTCATTCTATAAAAAAAATCAATGCACAACAATCGTTAATAAATTACGACTATTCTAGTGTTCCTCGGAGTACACAATAAAATAACGCATAGACGAACGTTTAAAATTTAATGAGAAATGTATTTGTGTAGTATTTTAGACTTAGATCTGGCAACGTGTGTGTTACATTACAAAATCTATTTGTATTATTTTTGAACGGTCACAAAAAATATTTCGGGATAGAATAGTAATTACTGAAAAGTGTAGGTAGTCAGTGCTTCGCACTCGAACAGTTTACATAGCGATTGGAATAGAAAAGTAGGCATATAGTCAAAGCTGTGTTTAAAAATATGGGAAGTACAAGAAGTTTTGTTGAAGAACTTGTGAAAAATGGACAATTCAATAAAAAACTTTTAATATACAGAGTGGCAGGGAGATCGACGCATAACCTGTTACTTTGGAATCAATACATGATTCCTCAAAAATGATTCGTCATTCAAAAATGAATCGGTCTCGCCCATGAAGGGTTCCGTTTTACGATTTATGACGTATTAAAAAAAAACTACTTACTAGATCTCGTTCAAACCAATTTTCGGTGGAAGTTTACATGGTAATGTACATCATATATTTTTTTTAGTTTTATCATTCTCTTATTTTAGAAGTTACAGGGACACACATACACACACACACATTTTACCACTTTGGAAGTGTCTCTCGCGCAAACTATTCAGTTTAGAAAAAAATGATATTAGAAACCTCAATATCATTTTTGAAGACCTATCCATAGATACCCACACGTATGGGATTGATGAAAAAAAAAATTGAGTTTCAGTTCTAATTATGGGGAACCCCCAAAATTTATTGTTTTTTTTTCTATTTTTTTCTGAAAATCTTAATGCGTTTCACAGAATACATCTAGGTACTTACCAAGTTTCAACAGTATAGTTCTTATAGTTTCTGAAAAAGTGGCTGTGACATACGGACGGACAGACAGACAGACATGACGAATCCATAAGGGTTCCGTGCCATTTGGCTAGGGAACCCTAAAAATCTGCTGTTGTTTCCTACGCGGTCTAAATGTATGGAACAGCAGATTTTTTTTCTTAATAGCCAACGCAAAATGTTAACACCAGGTGGGTCCAGAATCTTGTATCATCAAGAATCATCAAGGTAACAGGTTGTGCCTCGATGTCCCTGCCACCTTGCAATCCGTTCCACTGTTTATATTTCGGATACGCCCAAAATGGAGTGCATTTTGGAGCATTTCATGCCGTGTAGTAGATAAAAGTGTTATCAACCATAAAACGACTAAAATCCAAAACATTTTATCGTCATCTCACAAATCGTTTAACACAAACATTATGAGTTTATGACGTCACAAAACAATGTGTATAATTCGTGATCCCAGCATTTAGTAGGAAGTATTGAATCGTCGTTTTGTACACATTGCTCGCGACATGGCTAATAGTAAATAGTTGATGAATGTTTGACAAACAGGGGCTCGTCAAGTGTAGCGGGTGTGTCGGACGATCGCAGCCGGGGACTTCGCACGTCAAAGAGGTATGCTGTGTTTTATTATGATGATTAGTAGCTCATTTATTTTTTCATGAACGTGGGAGATAGTGGATTGTGGAAAGATTTTAAAAGTGTTGGGAGGCGATTTTAATGTATTTCTCTAAGAAGAGTAGGAACACTCTTTTAAAATTACGACTTATGTTTTAGTTGTAATATTCTCACGAAGTGCATTATTAGTATAATAAAGAATATTATACAATAAATAAAGTAAAGTAAGTATTGCGAGTAAAGTTATCTCAAACCACAAAACTCAGTACCTAACATAATTTTCTAGATAAACAATGCTTGGATCTGTTTTGTTATAACATTCATTATTAATGCTGCTATTATTTTTTAATCCATGTTTTTTCTTAATACTGTAGGTAATTATGAGTTCCGAGACTTCAGTTTCAGTTTTCTATGTTATGAAATAGATAATGTTCACTTCACTTTGAAGACGTTCCTTTCATGATGGAGAGTTTGTTGCGCCATTTCTTCGTCCCAGCTAAAGCACTAGTAAGTGGCGAAGAGCGGGCGTTTTGGGGGACTGTCTACTGTCATTTTGACGTTCAAAAAGTGCTGATTCTCATCCTAGTTTAAATAAATGAGTTTTGATTTTGATGTCGAACTTATTTTTTTCTTTTTTATCGAGAACGTTTTAGAGAATAAGAAGTGGCAAACATAACTAAAAGCCTCAAGGTTAGAAAGATAAACGGCAGATTTTTTTATCAATCAACAGTTAATCTTGTTACTATGACTAGAGGCTGATTTTTTAATCGACAAATAATTTTTATACGTAGAATAAAATTGACGTCTGACAGATTTTGTATGGAAGAACTGTCAAAAATTTAAATTATTCCTCCGACAAAATTATCTGGCGTTAGAAAAATCAGCCCTTAGCTGAGCAGCCGCTTTACTTTTTCATCCGCTTCATAAATATGGAAACCATTTCACGCCGACCAAAAAAATAAAATTGTCACGCCATTAAAAGGCACACAGAAACCTAATCAACCACCAATCTGAATACCTAACAGTCAAGAAGAAACTTTACGAACATTTTCCAATAGAAAAGCAATCAACGATAGTCCTATTCAAATATTTAACATCCTTCGAATAAAGCGCTGGGGCATAAAATGTGAAATTTTCATTGAATTACGTAGGTACAGTGCAACCAATTGCATAATGACGCTCGATCGTTCAGTGACCGTTTAGGCAAATGGAAATCGCGTCTAAAACTGTCTTTAAACGGTTATAACTCTGATTTTCTTTTGACTTTGTATTAGTAATAGGTTTCTTTTCATAGGTTTTCGTTCGTGCCTTTTCCGGCTCAGAATAATTATCTGGGTTAGAATGGAGGCCTGATGGAATGGGGTGTGGCTAGTAACAACAGCCGCATGGCTCGATCGATTAGGTTAACCTACACTTGCCGTAGTTGGTCCATGGATGGGATATTTACATACCAAGACCCCTCCGTGCCTTCGAAAGCACGGTGGATCTTTGACAGTCGTAACTGGTCGTCAGAAACCCGAAAGTCTGACAACCAGTCTTACCAAGGGGTATCGTGTTTAGTAATCTGTGATCGTGTTACCCAGTAACTGGTTTGTGGAAGTCAGATAGGCAGTCGCCCTATATCAACTACTGGGACTCAGCTGCATCCGGTATGACTGGAAGGCGACCCCAACAAAGTTGAGAAAAAGCCTGGCAGATTATAATAATAATATAATAATCATTTATTTATTCAGACTACAAATGCGGTCCATTGTGTTAGTAACAATCTTACTTAGTCTATGTTAGTACTTAATAACTAAAACAGATCTGGTTCGGTCCGCTAACGCCCACACAAGCGGACTATCTTCCCGGGCAGCGATCGCATGCAGAATGATGTTGGGACTGTCACGCAACCTGCGAAGTAACGAGGCTGATTTCTTTCGCCATACTGCGTCAAAACTGTCAGCGCCGCTGCAGATTATGAGTTGACCAATTGCTTAATCGTTCAGCGACCGTTTAGGGAAATGGAAATCGCGTCTAAAACTGTCTTTAAACGGTTATACTTTTGACTTTATTTTAGTAATAGTTTTATTTTCATCGGTTTTTGTATGTGCCTTTTCCGGGTCAGAATAATTTTCTGTGGCTCTCAGAATTTCTGAAATAGGGAAGTACTTACTGCGGTCAAATAAAATAGTGTTGCACAATTTGTGAATCTGAATTCTTGTGTTTGAATGAAGAAAATGTCGTCAGGAAAGTTTTGGGTATGAATGTGGACAATAGTTTACCTTTAAATCATTATTTAATGTGTTACTAACATTCCCGGCATCACTTCATCATCATTATTCTAATGCCTTTATCACAATTTATTTGTGGTCGGCGCAACATGTCTTTTTCTTCCATACTTCTCTATTAGTCGTCATCTCGGTAGCACTCTCTTTGTAGCCATATCATCTTGTATACTAACAGTCCATCCATCGTTTCTTTGGTCTTCCCCTAGTCAAGACATCCACAGGGTGACATTTATAGACTTCGACGTGCAACCTGTTCAGAAACCATGACCATGGATTGAGTAAATGATTCTGAACAGTGTTGAAACCTCATTTTGAAGTTTTCGTAGTTTTAAAGTACAGTAATTGACCTCGAGCTGGCCTACCGTAGTACTGACTTCTAATAGAATAAGAGGCCAGGTTATAATGGTATTGATACCATCGACGCACTGCCTAGCCTACTATACCTATAGGCGTATCAAAACATCATTGTACTTACACTTTAGCAATATTGTAATGAAACACGAACTACTCGTATCCAAGAACTATAACATTAAACAATCATTATGGAAGAGACACAATGATTGTGATGACTGATACAATACAGTACTAATTACTTCAGTTTAGGAGATCGTGGGGCATTAGCCAAACAAGAACGTACGATTTAAGGCGCGGTCATCATTGCCTAGCCTTTTCCCAACTATGTTGGAGTCGGCTTCCAGTCTAACCGGATGCAGCTGAGTAGCAGTACTTTACATGTAGCGACTGCCTATCTGACCTTCACAACCCTGTTATTGGGTAATACGATACCCCTTGGTAAAAACTGGTTGTCAGACTCGGGCCTCTGAAGACCCGTAACGATTGTCAAAGATCCACGAATGACAGCCAGGACCAACGGCTTAACGTGCTTTCCGAGGCACTGGCGGGGCTTTGGTATGTAAAAATGGTCACCGGCAGATTGAATACAAACTTAAATTGTCCGTATATTTAAATCGCAACTGTCATTCTTTGACAGTTGTGTGAAATGGCTACAACACGGCAAATTGACGTTGGGTGTCAATTTGGTTGACAATTAATTTCCTCGACCGTATTAGAGAGGGTTCTCGAGTAGGATATGAACTCGTGACCCCTTTATCGCAGATCAATGCTGTAGTTGTAACTCTGTTAATTGTCGTTGTTATTATTTAGGTATTTATTTTGAACACTAAACGGAGTACTATACACGGCCGTAATAATGATCACACCATAATCAGCCTATAACGTTCACACTGCTCTGGGACACCGGCCTCTCCCTATAATCCACCACGCAGGCCCAGTGCGGGTTGCTAGATGTCACATGACTTCGAATTTTTGGTTCTAGAACATGCCGGTTTCTTCTCGATGTTCTCCTTCACCGTTTTGAGAGCAGTGGTGATGAAATGAATATTTATAAAATATAATTGCTTAAGAATTAATTTCATTGACTTTACATGCATTTAGCTCAGACCAAATAGCAGGAATATAATATAATATCATATTGCTATACTCCACATAGGGGCATAATCTTTCGCTTTTAGAGGAGGATCACTTGAAGCTGTCAACTGAGATAATTCAAGTAGCTCTAGTGGCAAGGGGAACATGTTCAGACGGGAAGCCTTTCATATAAATTTTAGATATTTCTTTATTATTCTAGACATTTGTAATTACCAAGTTTTCAAAGGGCATGATTAAATATTTACCAGACATTACTGGGCCCGCGTGGTAGATTATTCGTGTTGCTTCTACAATGTGTCACTTAAATAATGCATATATGTCACTAAATCGATTTCGGCCATATTTAATATAGGTAATTTTTTGTCCCAAAAATAATGAAAACTACGTAAATTACAGTTACACTTCCGCTGTACAGCCAGAACGAACCAAAACGGACGAAGTACCATCTACGCTAGACCCTTATACAAGTACAACTGTGTGCGTGCGTAGATTTGTAATGTGACCACAATTTTCTCCCACAATCATAACTAATTTAATAACTAAACAATGGCGCCGATTCCCTTGTTCAAAAACTAAATTAAATTTAAGTTCAATGCATCTTTTTCTTTCTATTAAATTTAGAAAAGGATAGAAGATCAATTTTAGTTTAGTCCTGTCAAACTAGTCAGCGCCTGGCGTAAATTGACGTATTTTTAGTAGCCATGTTTTTAATCACGTCTAATCTGTCTATGGAGTATCTTAGTTTGACAAGACTAAACTAATATTTTATATTCTGTCCTTTTCTTAATGAAATAGAAAGAAAAAGATGCATAGAACTTAAATTTAGTTTAGTTTGTGAACAAGGGAATCAGGGCCAATGTTTTATACATCATAGTAAAAAATCTGTGTAGGTATGTGTTATGATTATAACGTAATATTCTAATTGGGGTGTTTGGTGGTGTGCGATAATTCCAGGACATGTTGTATATGTGTAACAATATGAAAAAATTCAAAATATAAGAAGTCTCAACTGACGCGGCCCGTCCACAAACACAACGCGTGGATCAGCACCATTCAGCTCAACCATTTTGAAGGGAACCCAATGATACTACACGAATACTACATAAAAAATAAAAACCGATGTGTGTTGCCGACAATGTAATCCCAGAGATGTAAAACGTAATAAGACTTGAATCATAAAAAAAGTAATTAGTCGTTATCAAAATCTCGCCAGAAGTCGTAAAAACTCTGCCATGTTCACAAATGCTAATCACGTTATGTCATTATATTTTATGGAGTCTATGGAGAAAATAACACTTCCTTTTGCCACCGGTTTCGCCCACCTGGAGGCCGGATATTATCTCACGGCAACATATTCCCGGGATACAGTATCCTATTTTATTTATTTTATCATTTTTGTACCCACATAAACACAATTAAATTTTGATCGTTTTAATCCCTAAAAGGGGTCATTCGTACTCATCATTATGAACAACTTTTACTACGGGACCTACCCTGAAATCGTGAATAAAAAATCAGTTGATCCATAGATTTATGTTCGCATAACTGGATATAATATATGGATCAACTGATTTTTTTTGTTACAGGTTTCCTTTCCAGTTAAGCCAGTCAAAGTGGACATTTCGGGTAGGCTTTATTCATCCTTTATTAAAACTTAAAACATAACAAACATAAATATTCTGAAATCTGCCCGAAAGAGGTTAAATTATGGAAAGTCTGAATTCATAAAAGGGTAGGATACATTTCGTGTTCTTGTTTTGAGTCAACCTCTTTGATATCTGGAAACCGGACAAGCGCGACTAAGACTCGCGCCTGGAGGGTTCCGTCTCAAAACAGCACCATAATTGAGTAACACACGATCAATCAGAATCGGTTTCATTTTGACAGTTCAACAACATTCATTGCGTTATTTACGTGTTGAGCAGACAAAAACTTATGAAGCAATGGATTAGCAATATCCTTCAAAATGATTCAGATTGAGATTGTTTGTGTGTTTCGCAATTAGGGTGCTGTGCCTGGCTAACTTCACTCAAGTGACACTGCCTACGAATTTCTAATTCCAGATAAAAGGACAAACTTAACTTTACTTTTGAAAAGAATCTCCTGTTTACATAATTTTAAATCACAGTCGATGATCCAACGGCAAAATTTTAGTTTGTAATCGCAAAACTAATATTTTTATGTGACATTTTATGGCACTAAAAAAATTAATGAATACGATCTTTTCTATTTATTTACATAAGTAGTTATTAGTTTATACATAGATCAAAGGAATACGATTTTTTTTTATAAAAACGGTTAAAAAACGGTTCACATCAACGGGGGTTGAATCGGCACAAAAACAACTATTTAGTCCAGCATACTTGTATGATAGAGGTCAGTGGGAACGGAGCTACGGAACCCTAAAAATTTAAAACAAAATGGGCGTCAGACTCTTCTGCCAAACAGACATTTCAGCAAACGCGTAAAAATTGGAGGACTGTCCTATTTGTGTGTTTGCTTTTAATGTATTTATTTCATTAATGCATATAATGTAGGTTAATATATCTCGCTTTATCATTATCGTTTAAATGGACGATTTCACCCCGTAAGTCTTTAAATATTTTTTATTTGTTGAAATGAATACGATTTAAATCCTGTAAATTAACGAAATGCATTATAACATTAACCTGCATTTTCCGCGTATTCGGAGTTAAGTACCTACCACAAAAATTTTGCGCGATATTTAGTCACTGTCAGAAATTCGTATTAAACATTAAAAATGTGTGACACAACCGATGGCATCCAGTGGTCGATTTCTCCACCTCGTCCCGCCATCGACCAGGCATTCGGCTGTGAATTCTACTTATCTTATTTTTAAATTGTGTACGTTTTTTGTTTCAGATTAAAAGATAATAAAAATTATGATGAAATCAAGTCGACTCAGATATGCACCGTTGTTGGTGTTTCAAATCATACTTATGGTACTGTACATGGTGTTTACCACGTATGGGGATACTAAAGATGCTCACCTTCTAGGTAAGTTCTTCCTTTACATGTTTTAAGGCAAATAAATATGTTCTACCTACTAGCTTCGTGGGGTGCTGAGTTATCTGCTACTGAAACGTGGGGGGGGAGGGGGTGATTACGTAACACACTATTAGTACCTAGCAATCGCTTTCATTTTGACAGTTCAACAACATTATTATTTACATTGTTGAGCAGACAAATTTTTTGAACATGAAGCAATGGATTAGCATTATCCTTCAAAATGATTCAAATTGTGATTAATTGGGTGGGATTACGCAATTTGGGTGCTAATCGACGCTGCGCCCATAAATGTCCGTCTTCTAGGCGCCGATGACATTGACTTGTTGAACTGCATACTAGTGCAGTTTCAACGAGCGACCTAATTAATGTACATAATCCATCTCTATCTCAATAATAATGCTCGACGTGTTCAATTAATTCATTCGCGCTTCCTCTGTAAATCCATATGCGTTGCTCTAATTATTAAAACAAGGATGTACTGTTGTAACGAGTTGAACTAAAACTCTCGAGTTTTATGCAAATGTTATTAGTCCGATGTAGTTTTGTTATTACTTGTAGTTTCAGAAGATTAATTATTCATTTCAGTTGGTTATTCAATATTTGTAGAAATAATAAAGGAATAACTAATCTTGGAAGTGGAACATAATATTTATAAAGGTTTACTTGGAAGAATGAATGAATAAGATTATGTATGTGCATACTTTACAGATTTATCATACCTTTGATTTGTATTATGTTCCATGTTGCCATCAGTACATTCACCTAAACATGATCCAAATTACAATAGACTAGCTTTTGCCCGCGGCATCGCCCGTGTGGATGTCGGAATGGGATAAAAAATATCCTATGTCCAGTTATAAACTATCTATATGCTAAATTTCATCCAAATCCGTTCAGCCGTTTTTGCGTGATTGTGTAACAAATATACAAACATACAAATCACTAATACATGCAAGAGATGAACAAAAAGCAATACGGTATCGCGTTACACACTCAATTGTTAATGTCATCGCGAGCGTTGTCAATTAAAATAATGCTCTCCGTGTGAATAAGGACTGGCGTACAATTAATTTGCTTGAAATTCCACATTAATCCAGAGTGTAGTCGAGGCCGGTAACTGGTAGGTACGGATACTGGTTAGGGTTGCCACTCCGAGAACAATAAATATACGCAAAAAGAAGAATAATGTGCCTTCAGGAATAATTATCTACCATTATTTTATTTATACAGTCAAATTAAATTAGCAATTGAAACTTCGCAGATGTGATGGATAGTGATGGGTGCGGAGTTTCGCTAGCTTATTTAATTTGACCCTGTATATACTTTATTTTACACCAATAAAATACATAATAGAACATAGATAGAACTTTACAAAATACCATGGGCGGCCTGGTGACCATTGGATGTGGCGACCATTACCTATATATTTTTATTTTTTAATAAAAGCAGTTAGTTTCATAAAGTCCCTTTTTTGCTAGTGCTGAGCATGAGGTCCTGGGTTGGATTCAAAGTGCAAAGTGACAAAAGGGCAAAGTGTTATTGCATTTTCCATGTCAATTTTTTTGGAGTGAAAACTTCTTTAGCGGCTTTGTGCACTTTTGTTGTGATGGGTAAAAAATGTTAAACTCGCGTCAGGACACGTGACCTGATCGAAAATTCGTAAGACGGAGCTCGCGTCAGGACACGTGAACTGATTGAAAATTCGTAAGATGGAGGGAGAGTAGACCGCATTCCAAAATATAAAAACTGCACAACTTTAATATTCAAGTTTTCACTTCTGCCGGCACTCCCGGAGTGCAACCCGATTTTTTGTGGAGTCTGGGATTTGTGCCCAAAAGGCTTCTATATCAGTATGATGCTGCGACATTAAAAAAATAAATGTCAATAATATAATGTATGGTTTGTGTATAATGTGTGCGTTTGTACCTATGTGTGACGTCTGATTATGATGATACAAACTTAGCGAGTCTTAAATCATAATATTTACAGATATATTCCATAGAGTTAAAATAACATGATGTTTAAATGAAGACCTCGTTTTGCTTTGTTACATTCACGAGCTACATTTTATAATGATTATACCTTCCTGCTATTGTTTCAAGTATTATTCTTTCATTTAACCAATACTAGGTGCGCCCCGAGGTTTCACCCTCATAAGTCTCGTTCCTGTGGGAATATCGGGATAAAAGTTAGTTTGTTTTGTAACTGGGTAATTGCGTAATACACTAACAGCAGCCTACAATCTTTTTTACGGTTACTGAGCGAGAAAATGGTTAAATAAATTAAATCTGTGATAGCTAGTTTCATCTGTAACTTGTACCTACTTTCTGTGCTAATAAAGAACTATTCTATTCTATTTCCCGTTGGTATTGGGATAGGTGCCTATTTAAACCAACGGGTGACAATTTTATAAGTGTCCTTCATAGATTTAGTACTTTACAGCACATCGTGAAAATGTGTAATTTACGTCAATATTTGGTATTTATGTCGCATTGTCTGTTATATGTATTATTATATTAAACAGGTAAAACTAGGTTTTACCTGCAAAAAAACCCACGGTTCTTTACATATATATAGGTCATCCGCCTAAGGCGGTGGGACAGGTCCCTTACGTTTGCTATTGATGGACTATCCCCTATCTTCGAAAGTTTCGAAAGGGCTTTGAACGTCCTTGGAATAACTACCGGTGCGCCATTTTTTTTTGTCAAAATGGCGGCCTCACGGTGATCTATATAAATCGATAGCTGACTTAAATGCAAACAGAAAATAAAATAAGACCAAACTCCGCCATTTTGAAAAAAAAAAACAAAATGGCAGTATGGCAGGTATGCTAAGGCTCCTCATAAAAAACCTTCAATCTCCTTTGAAGTTGAAAATTTCCAAAAAATATTTCGTTATCATTTAGGCTCACCCCTACCCTTCCGACTACCGTGGAATGTACCACAAATTGAATTCACGACATATGAGAAGATTCTTATTATAAATTCTACGTCTCATTTACTGAGTCTCTGAGTACGGTGACTGTATTACCTTTATTGTTATTGAATTACCTTTTGCCTCTTTATGTGTGTGAGAGAGAGAGAGAGAGAAATTTTCATATTCTTTATTATACACACAAAATTAGTGCCAATGAACGACAAGAATAATAACAAACTAAGGACGCTGCCGAAAGTTGTTTTGTTAAAAAAAAAATCCCCAGATTTTGTGTGAATTGAATATGATTGCGATAGGTTATTGCAGAATGATTTGTAGGTATTTTGAAAAATAAAAGCAACCAGCTTCTTCCCACGACTTCTTTCGCATGAAATTCGAAGATACACAATGTAGCCATATTTTTTTTAAAATTTTCGGCCCCCGGTCCACCCTTTCGCATCGCATCGCGCGCTTGGCCTATTATTTCGTTTTCAGTAAGCGTTCCTTTTGACATCTTTTTGCTCGGTACATACACAATGTACTAAAATAACACCCACATTTCATAAAAAGCGAGCAGAAGCCAGTTGCTTCTACTATTGAAATTACAAATCATTCTGCAATCGGCAAAAAAGAATTTCTCTAATTCTACTGGTAGTTCCAAAGATTAGCGTGTTAAAACAAACAAACCATTCAGCTTTATTATATTAAGGGCTGATTTATCAATCATCTGAAAACTTTATTCAAGGAATAATTTTGAAATTTTGACAGTTATTTCATACAAAAACTGTCAAACATCAATTTTATTCCTTGACTAAAAGTTATCTGGCGATGGAAAAACCAGCCCTAATTATAGATAATACAACACTGTTGATAGCAGACATACAGCCCTGAGAGGAAAGACCTAACAACGATCTAACGGTACAATGTGAAACGTCCGAACCAATTAACGCAATAGTATGCTTGTGGTCTGAGATTGCAGGAGCGGAAAGCGAGCGAAATAATTTGACAATGCCGTTTGTGGCTACACAGTTCTAGTCGCTGTAAGCTTAGCCGTCGATCATTGTCTCGAAACGAACCCTGAATTATATGGTGGACTTTCTGGAATCGGATTAATCGATATTGAACTTAGCTTTGATAAGTTCAAGATACTACTCGACTCGACTCGATGATAGATAGATAAACCATTTATTTGGCGCACACAAAAGACAGCACAACACACAAAAGTACATGAATATAACAATAGGTGCCGATATAAAAACAAAAACAAAAACATACATATCGAAGTAAAAGTGACAGACACTATGATGGATGATGGTGATCATAAAGAAATATATGAAGTCATCGTACTTTTGAGAAGATAGATATTGATCTTAGCTTTTCTTTTAAGACGATATAATCATTTTAAGATAGTGCACTACTGACTTCGCGCGTTTCTTTTCGTACAATAAAGGAAATGGCATCTAGTTCTTCATTCATACTGGAATCTCGCCCCAAAAAAATCGAAAACTTAAAAAGATGGTAACGCGATTAGCCTTAATATCAGGCAGCTCCCAGGCAAAACTTAAATTCCGGATACAATATTTTTTGAAAACTAGGTACATATAATATATTATGTTATAGTTTTCAAAGAAGTTATTATATGTATATATTTTTTTAACTCAGACTGTCCTACTGCTGGCAACGATCCCCATGCTCTCCCATTCATCTTTGTCTGCTACTCTTTCCGCTCAATCAATCATGAACAAGTCTAGGTCATCGCGCTAGCTTTCAACTATTTACCCTTGGGTGCAATTAGGGAGGCACTGGTACATCACGAAGTACCTCCCTACCTGCAAGGCATTGTCGGGGCATACCTACGCGACCGGCACATTCGCTATGTGGGCCGGGACGGTAGCGTTCAGCGGAGGGAGATTACGTGTGGGTTCCACAGGGGTCCGTTCTAGGTCCTCTCTTGTGGAATCTAGCATACGACGCGGTGGCGCGGCGGCGCGGTGGCGCGCTCGAGCGGTGGCGCGAGCGGCTACAGCAGCCACATTATTCGCGCAAGCGCGTTGTCGAAGCCGTTCTGCCGTACTTCGAAGCCTGGCTGAAAAGAGGGGAGCGCATCTCCTTCAGGCTCACCCAGGTGCTCGCTCACCGGACATGGTTGCTTCGGTGAGTATCTGAACAAAATTGGGCGTGAGGTCACGGCAAATTGCTACCACTGCGGACGCAGCCCAGATTCCGCACAACACACGCTCGAGGAGTGACCTGCGTGGGCCTCCGAGCGGCGGGTCCTGGTTGCCAGGATCGGGCGAGACTGTCTCTGCCGGCAGTAGTGAGGGCTATGCTGGCAGAGACAGAGAATTGGATTGAAGTAGCTTCCTTCTGTGAGACCGTGATGGTCAAGAAGGAGGCCGAGCGGGATCGGGGGAGGGCTAATCCTGCTCGGAGAAGGAGGTGTCGGGGAGGCAACTGCCTTTGCGGCTAATACGCCGAAACCCACTTGCCATTCAAGGTAGCTGGACCTTTGGGGTCGCGGGTGAATAGAGTGGGGACTCTGTTCGCCCACTAAGTGATCCCAGGGAAGACGGTGGCACAGCAGTCACGTGCTACCGTGCATAGCGAGGCTCAGGAGAGGCACCTTTACAGTCTCGCCAGGGATGTGCCTTACAGGCATTGCACAGGGGGGGTTCCGGAATTAGTCTTTTAAGAGGAACCGGGATCACCCCTATATGCTGATGGTGATCACCGGGGTGGTTTTAGTGAGGTAAAAATCCCAAACTCCCCGACCTCTCTCCCCAGAGGTCAGGTGCCTTTTGATGGTTTTCCCCCGAAACAAAAAAAAAAAGGTCGTCGCGCTAGCATTTTGTAGTGACAAGATACATGGCAAAAATAAAGTAGTATCTGAAACTCATCGACTGCAGTGCAGACCGGTTTCTCATTGAATTGATATCGGCTCGTTGTTTTGAAATTGAACAAACGGAATCAATACGATTGTGTTTCTGTGTCAAGTGTGAGTTGTGTCTGTTAATTGGAAAGCATCCACATAACAACATTGTGCTATTCAAGCTAATAGATGGTTAATGAATTGTTTGTGACGTCTGAAAAAGCAGGACATATGCGAACATACACAAGGAGGATTTAACCATTTTTTGTTTATTTTACTAAGCTTCAGAACATCCACGAAAACGAAAGTAAAACAAATTTAGTTTCTGCCTACACCCATGGAAAAAGTAGAATATGCTATGTCAGCATCTGCCTAGACTTTTCCCAACTATGTTGGGGTCGGCTTCCAGTCTAACCGTATGCAGCTGTATACCAGTATTTTACATGGAGCGACTGCCTATCTGACCTTCACAACCCATTTACTGAGTAATACGATACCCCTTGGTAAGACTGGTTGTCAGACTTTCGGGCTACTGACCTGTTACGACTGTCAAAAATCTACGAATGACAGCCGGGACCAACGGCTTAACGTACTATCCGAGGCACGGAGGGGTTTTGGTATGTGAAGATGGACCCATCCACGGACTAACCGCGGCAAGCGTAGTTTAACCTGATCGATCGCCCCGTGCGATTGACTTAGCCACAAGCCCACGCAGAATACGCTACATGTACACCATATAAATTGACAGATATAAATGTAGAAATTTTACAACGGGTGACGTAATGGGCGGTCTTATCGCTAAGAGCGTTTTTTTAAAGACAACCTTTGGATGGATTAAAAAGGGGAAGGAGAGACAATACTGTAGGTAATCTGTGGTGTAACTACCATTTACATAATACAATAAATACATAAAGCATAAGTAGTTAGTATATGTATGATAACATTGGTTTCCAAAACCCACTTCGCAGATGTTATTGAAAATAATCAGCCTACAATGTTCCCACTGCTGGGACACAGGCCTCCTCTTTTCGAGAGGGAGTGGGCTGTAATCTACCACGCGGGCCCAGTGCGGGTTGGTAGATGTCATATGTCTTCAAATTTTTGGTTCTAGGACATGCCGGTTTCCTCACGATGTTTTCCTTCACCGTTTTGAGAGCAGTGGTGATGAAGTAATTTTATTTACACAAAGTAAACCCCCAGGCGTCTGGGTTTGAACCTACGACCTACAACTCGTAAGCCGCGGCCGTTACCACTGGGCTATCACTGATCTGCATTGATAATAATGCACTATTAAAAAAAACAAACCAAAAATACTAGAAGCTTTAAATATGAAATGTTTCATATATCATGCAAGTAAATGTCTTAGATTAAATTGGTTTACTTATCGTAGCTCAAGGTTTAGCGGCAGCAATTTGTCGCGACTTGTTTGCTAATGAATTCTTTAGTACCGTTTACCTGGCTTCAGCATAACAGTAACTGGAAACCTTTCACGAAAACACTTACCTTCTCATTTCTGATAATCGGCTTGCTATGCATATCCGTGCCTCGGAAAGCAAGTTAAGCTGTTGATCCCGGCTGTCATTCGTGGATCTTTGACAGTCGTTACGAAGATGGGTCGTTAGAAGCCCGAAAGTCTGACAACCAGTCTTACCAAGGGGTATCGTATTACCTAGTAACTGGGTTGTGGAGGTCAGATAGGCAGACGCTCTATGTAAAATACTGGTATTCAACTGCATATGGTTAGACTGGAAGCCGACCCCGATATTGCTAATCCATTGCTTCTTGTGTTCGAAAAATGTGTCTGCTCAACAACGTAAATAACGCAATGAATGTTATTGACCTGTCAAAAACAACAATAACGAAACATATTGCTATCTTTAGTGTGTTACGCAATTACCCCGCTGGGTAGTCAATTGCGCTATCATAACAACCACAAGAAAATAATCAGCCTATAATGTTTCTTCCTACTGCTGAGATAAAGATCTCCACTCTGTAAGGTAGAGTGGGTCGTATTCCACCACGCAAGCCACGCAAGCGGGTTGGTAGATGTCACATGTCGTTGAATAGGCTAGATGCCTAAAAACATCTAATAAGTCCGTACGTTAGATTATCAAAAAATATTGAACCCGTATTTTTTGCTTTTGTCAATTATATAAAAAATTATGAAGATATCGTCCGTTAAAGTTCCGCGTGACGTCACGCCTTGCTACACTTTTTAGCAAGGCGTGACGTCACCACGACCCCCTACTCCCAAATTTTGACGCGCTTTATCTTTGTAATTTTTTGTTTGATTGACAAAAGAAAAAATACGTGTCCATTACTTTTCGATAATCTAACTGACGGACTAAATATAATAATCATTTTTTTGCCCAGGCAACTACCCAAATTTTGGTTATAGGATACTCAGGTGTCCTCAGGATGTTCCACCGTTTTAAGAGCAGTGGTGATGAAATAATTTACACAAAGTAAAGCACTTGCTTAGGTTTAAATTCGAACCCACGACTTACATTGGTTTGGTTATTTTATCATAAAGTAGATAAATCAATAAAATCTATGTTAGTCTAAGTAAAAAATATCTACGAGATACCCTTATAGGTAGGTGCGAGGAACAGGGTATAAAGGTCACTCATCCTCCTTAGGAAAAGTAGGATCCTCCGACCAGATGGGTATTGTGTCTAGTGAGCTACTGCCCGACGATTGTTCTCGGGACGTTGTATAATGCTAGTCGTGCGGTAAACTCTGCTTGCGCGATGCAGGATTTTGCGTGACGTCAGTGTGATGCGTAGTTCGCATGTAGCGGTGTAGATAAACAACATAACACACTGTAACAATACAGTTTACTTTTAACTAATTTCTATTATTCTTCCAATTCGACAGATTATTCTCGTTTGTTTGATGTACAGTACAATAACCTAACCCGTTTCGATTTCCTTTCCGATCACTTCTAATTAGTTCATCAAAACAAACATATCTTCGATTTCACCGTAAGCACCTTCGCTGAAACCGAATCACTCGAGTGTCATGACCTATCACGTGTGTTTCTTAGAATGAATTGTATGAGAAATCAATGAACTCCCAATATGTAACACAAATTACTATTTGACCTTCCCACATGTAGGAAGATAATTCTATAAGCTTTGATTAGTTAAAGGTCAATGATCGCACAGTTGGTGGTTGCCAATTTTCATGATATTATTTTCCATTCATCCCATGTGGAAGTTTGGAGGTTAAACACCGAGTATTTTATCTTCGTCATATTCACAAAATAATGCCTTGACCTTAGCCATTGGCGTTGAACGGTGAATGAAAACGTTTTTAGGAAACTTATACACTCTTATAACTTTACAGGCGAAATATGAAGTTCCATGCGAAGTGTCATGCAATGTTCGACCTTGTACGATCAGCTTACACTCTCAGCTGATCGATTCTGTAAAAATCACACCGTGAAAACTTAGGTGAAGTGAGCTTGAAGTGAGCTATCACTAGTGTCAATCTCCTAGCATCAGCCGATCTATTCTATAAAAATATCACCGTGAAAAGTTAGGTGAAGTGAGCTTAGAGTGAGCTGTCAATAGTGTCAATCCCTAGCATTAGTTGGAATGACAGCTCACTCCACGTTGCAGGTGGAATAACAGCTCACTTCACCTATGTTTTTACGTTGAGATTTTAACAGAATAGAACGACTGATTCCTAAATCGAATCACCGTGTTAATTTAAATGTAGGTATAAAGGTCTAAAACATAAGTAATTATATTTTCGAGCCGTTTGTGGTTGAAACCGTCAATCTTTGGGATCCAAGTGCTCATGGTCTCTTTAAGGAAATCCCGAAACAGCTGGTTGACACTTTCCGCGACCCAAGTGCTGGCTTTTACCTTGGTCAGAGGCTAAGCATTACCACGCGTGCCATGCGTTGCATTGCTGCGATCCTGTACGTGTCGCAATAAATACTTTTTCTTTCTTTCTTTTTACACAACGTGGTAATCCCGCCAGTTTATTGGATACATTACCAGCCGACAGTGATGCGGATGAATTTTTCGACTATATAATATTTTAGTTTGTGAAAAGTTTTAGTTAAGCTAGGATATAATTTTGTTCTTTTTTAAATTAGGTATTAGTTGTTATTTACGTACATATTATTTTAATTCTTGACTAAAACATAAAAAATAGTTATAAGTCAAAAAAAGTTTTTTTTTGTGGTTTTGGAACCGATATACTGGCCAAAATTTTGGTGTCATCTTTGATCAAATTTGGAATTCACGACCATCTAAAAAGTTACAGACCTTTATACAAAAATATATAAAAAATAAAGTTCAAACACTTCACACATTGATAGATTGATTGATTGAGATTGATAGTACATACCTACTATCAATCTCAATCTGAATCATTTTGAAGGAGCTTATCCATTGCTTCATATTTTATGTTCGAAAAATTGGTCTGCTCAACAACG
Organism: Apamea sordens; assembly: GCA_945859715.1. Classification (NCBI taxonomy): domain Eukaryota; kingdom Metazoa; phylum Arthropoda; class Insecta; order Lepidoptera; family Noctuidae; genus Apamea; species Apamea sordens. The sequence continues at coordinate 16,505,196 of OX243999.1, forward strand.
TAAATATCGCAATGAATGTTGTTGAACATCACGACTGTTAAAATGAAAGTCATTGCACTACTGATAGTGTGTTACGTAACTACCCCACTGCCTCATCAACCGTTCTTATTAACACGCAGTAAGTTACCGCCGTAATCAATGCTCATTCATTCTTAGAACGCAGAGGCTTTCCCATATTGTAATTAAAAAACCTATAATGCAACTTTCTTCTCGAGTAGGTAAACTCGAGCATGTTTCCATTAAAACCCGGGTAAACAGATATATCCGATGCCGTGACGCAAGCAGACCCCATTGACCCGGATTGTGTTCAGAACCGGTTATCAATAAACGTGTCGGTGACCGACGTTCTTAGTGTATTTCAATTAATCGGATTATTTGCTCGTAGCTGGTAGGTAGTTGTTGTTATGCGGGAGAGTTAAGTTTAAATTAATATTATTATACTCCTCATACCTAATATAACGTTACTCCGTCAATTTAGTATGTTCTAATCTTTTAAAGTCTTTTCTTTTTAAAAAATCTTTTCTTTTTAATCTTTTAAAGCATGTAAATCTCGTATTAGCACGTTATTGTTGTTTTTTATTTTAATTTTAATATATTTATAATTTAATTATGTATTCAGAGCATGTGTACTCGATAATGTAAGCTGTGGTTACCTGTAATTGAGTATGCATTACAGGATAATGTATAATAATACAAATTATATAATGGTTAAAGATAATTGTAATGTATCTCGTTGGTAATCCTTAAATAAATAAATAAATAAATTCTATATAATTTGACTGCTTTATTGGCCTAGTGGTAACGTGGTTGTGAGATAGGCAGTCGCTCCATGTAAAATACTGGTATTCAGCTGCATCCGGTTAGACTGGAAGTTGACCCCAACATAGTTGGGAAAAGGCTAGGCAGATGATGATCATTAGTCTAGCGGTCGCGAGCGCTTTTGCAGAGTATGAGGTCCTAGTTTCGATTCGCAGGTCGGGCGTAGCGTTATAGCGTTTTTCCGTCATGAATTTCTCAGTATGTAGCAGTCCGGTGTCTTTTTGGGTCCCGTTGATGGCATAGTGTCGCCCCCTATAACATGGGACTAAATGATAAATAAATGATAAATGATTTTATTTTGTAAGTAGGTTTGTACAAACACTTTTACACGTCAATCATATTTTAAAACCAGATGAGGTCGGCGTTTCCTATCTGACTAGTCTGAGAAGAAAGGCCGAAACAAACTCAGAGGTCACAGTCTCTTTTAAAATCCAGACATAATCTTGATCAGATCATATGAAGACTATGTAGATCGATGTCTGAGATGGTTTTTTGAGGAAAGAACCACACAGATTGAGAGGACCTGTCCAGTCAGTGCACGCATTTGTCAGAAATCGTGCAGCTCAACTCAAAACTTAAGGAGCTCGACGATTCGACGAACAATACCAAAGAAAGGACATTTGGGTAGGCCACATTAATTACTCAAACTGCCAGACCATGACAAAAACTAACAGAATAGAGAGAGACTCAAACGTAATACGGGTAGGTACACATCTGCCTAACCCATCGTGGAATACAGGCGTTATGGTCATTGTTATCAGGTCCTTAAACCTTCATATCACGTCACGCCGTCAATTCAGAGCTAAATAATTTGCGGTTCCCAAAGGACGATACAGAGGAAGTTGACACTCATAATCAACACGTTGTTGATAGCATTCTGCAGGGGGCAGAGCTGTATGCTGTTAGAATTAGCCATTTATCGCCATTAATTTGTTACACTCCGGTCGATACCACAGCAGAATACAGGGTGGCTGGGAGATCGACGCACAGCATATGTTACCGTGGATTCAGAACATGATCACCCACACCTAAAATAAGTTGAAATTTTTCTTAGGTTATTAAAAATAAAAAAATGCTGTTTCCTTGAAAAATGGTTCCATCAATCAACTCGGCTATCTTAGTCCACTTCTGGACATAGGCCACTATCAGGCTGCGCTACACCAGCCTATCCTCCGCCTTCCACATTCAGCCTGTCCCAGCCATCTTCATAAGGCTCTCGGTCCATTTAGCTTGGGGGCGACCCACACTACGCTTGCCGATACGGGGTCTCCACTCTTGGACTCGTCTGCTTCAACGGTCATCAGTCCTTCGAAAAACATGGTCAGCCAACTGCCACTTCAGATTTCAAGCTATGTCTGCTACTCCGGTTATTTTCCGGATAACTTCATTCCTGATTTTATCTTTCAAGGAAACTCCGAGCATTGCCCGCCCCATAGCGTGCTGAGAGCCCTTGAATTATGTCACCTGCACGGTTAAAATGTATGGAACAGCAAATTTTTTTTTACATCTGGCGAAAAAATTTCATCTCCAGGGGTCTAGTACTCCGCCAGGGCTGCGGGTTATTCGAAAGAGATACCGTGGCCCTTGGCACAGGCAACTGAAGGAACACGGGTGGGTTTTAGTCAGTAAAAGTCTGACACTTCCTTCCGCTCCGCCCAGAGCGGGACCCATTTGATGATTTCCAATCAAAAAAAAAAAAGGGGTCTAGTACTGAATCTTGTACTGAATCCATGCTAACAGGTTGTTTAACGATGTCCCTGCCACCCGGTACAAATAATCAGCCTATAACGTCCCCACTACGGGGACGCAAGCCTTCGCGAGTAAAAACTAGTAATAAAAATAAATTGGTAATTACAGTCGACAGCCTGCAGCATTAATAAAACATTTAGCAGCAATTCATCAGGGAACCGAAATATTATAAATTAAGTATTTAACTCAGAATATGGTAATTTAAATGATTTCACCTGAAAAGCGGACTGTTTGCGCAAATATCACATCATTATTTAACGTTTATTAAATAAAACAAAGGTTGATTGAGTAATGAGTATTGTATTGAAAATTTTCCAATGTTTAATGCATTTACAATTTAATTTTAATGAAAATCTTCTGGCGGGTCCAAACTTGGCAGACATCAATTATTATTTGTAGTTTGTATTGAAAATTTTCCAATATTTAATGCATAATATAATTTTAATGATGACGATGATTTTTTTTGGCGTATCGTATTACCCAATAACTGGGTTGTGGAGGTCAGGTAGGCAGTCGCTTCATGTAAAATACTGGTATTCAGCTTCATCCGGTCAGACTGGAAGCCGACCGCAACATATAGTTGGGAAAAGGCTCAGCAGATGATGATGATCTGTAATTTATAGGGTAAACATAATAACGAGCATTCTATTTCTGAATAAGTAGAAAGAAGCCATATACAATCATTTTGAGTCGGTGCCAATAAAGACATGTCTTTACGATCATAGCCAGCATAATTTATTATTTCGTCAGCTTATACCGTCTGCCTTGATAGAATTACATTGTGTACTATCGGATGATCTAAAGAGATAGTATGAGATGATTGTTCTCGTGACAAAGAAGAGATTTTTGTCATTGTACAAGAAATATGCTAACGTAAGTACAAACAAGAATGTTGGGGTTGCCATCTGACATTATGCTGAGCTAAGGCCCTTCTGGTAAGACTATTAGACTATAAAAAAAATACTTTTAAGGTGTTTTATTTGTATTTATGCCAACAAACACATTTCCTTTCTGTCTTTCTTTCTTAAATACACATAGTTTTTGACAATTTTCCGAATAGGTTCTCTCGTGAAGTATTTAGTAGTTATTTTTGTTAGGACTATGTGGTAAATATACCTATATATTTTGATTCGGCTGGATTATAGAATAGCATAGAAAACTTTTGTTTCAGACAGGAGTCCAACAATTTTAAGTTGGCAACAATTTTACTACTACAGTTCTACAATTAAAATTCAGCGTATATCTGCATCCACCTCCGCAACATCGGGGAATCCCTCCGATCTGCGAACACACTGAGAACACTGTACCTACTGTTATAGCTTCCGGTTTAGATTAGTAAACTACTTAACACATTTAAACTTTGGTGTGTCTTAAGCCCAGGACGCACGGGCGCGTTTATCCGCGGCGTTTTTGTTTAGCGCACTGGATTTTCAACGTACATCTTAGCGCCGAGAGTTGAAAATACAACAGTGTGTTTTTCTGACGCGCCAGAATGCGCTCTGATGGATTATCAATGCTTGGCTTAACACCGAGAGTTGAAATTCCAGTGCGCGATAAAACCCCGCCGCGATATTTTTACGTCTGTGCGCACGTGGGCTTACGCGATATTCCCTAAAGTGTAATTTAAGTTGCATAGAAGTTTCGTTCGTAGTAATCGTACCGCTTTGAGTTTTTTCCGTCTATGTCTTGTTTAATCTTTTCGACTTTAAAAGGTGACTATGGAATGAAGCCAGGAAGAGTCTTCGGTAGAAGTTCTGTAATAATAAGATAACATAATATCACTATATTATAGTTTCTGCATAGTCTGAAAAGAGTATTACAAAGTGGACGATCTGATACACTACCTACGTATCGTAAAAAGACCTCTGATAAAACAACATAACTGTTTCTTTAGGTTTAAGATCAATTCTGTAATTTACTTAGATTATTAATAACCAGCTTCTACCGCTTCTTCTTCAGTTGGTTCCCCGCGACACCAACGCGTGTAAACCAACTATACCATAAAATAAATCACTTGGCAATACTGTGAAAGCGGTCGTAACCGCTTTCACATTTAGGCGATTTTAGCAGCGCGACAGTCGCGCGGCAGACGCACGACCGTCGCCCAGTTAGAATCGGCCGCTGCGTGCACTCAGTCGGCGATGAGCAGGCTGGAGTACTATCAAAAGCAGGAGTCCATTTTTGAAATGAAGTAAACCATACTGATTTAAACTGCGGCGCGGCAGCTGCGCTGCTATCGCGCGGCTGTTCTTAGAACGTGAAAGCATCTGCTTCTGCCGCGCTACTATCGCGCTGCTAACGTCCTTATGTGAATGCGGCCTAACTTTCTATCAGCGCAAGAATGTTCGGTACCTAACAGATCAATAGTTGCGAAGATTACCCCCTACATACAAATCACAAAATTTTACCTCTTTGTAATATTAGTATGGATGTGATGTGATCTGAGGGGCAATTCTCGTAATTTTTAGGATGTTCACAGTCTGATCTCTGTTTCAATCTATCAAAAATACCTTTAATTCCCCTACATATTTGGCAAGTTTTTTGACATTGATTGTCACTGAGATGAGATTTCAACTAGATTTTGAACATTTTTAAAATCACGAATAACGGGAATTGGCCTTTAGATGACGAAACGAGCCATGTCGTAAGAAAAAACTAATCACATATTTTGATTTATAAAGTTGGAACCTCATACGAGTGTTATCTTTGTCTTCTTTCACACATAAGAAAAGTGATTCAAAGCTGACACCAACTTCGTTATAACTTTTTCATATATTTATGTAAATGTGCAGAAAAGGCTGAAATGGAATAGAAAGAAAGAAAGAAAGAAAAGAAAGAAAGAAAGAATATTTTAATATTCGTTTTGCAAAGGAGTCTTAGCTAAGCTGCAGGTACTCTCTATACATCTCTCAAACCAATGGTACTTATGCTCTCAAGGGATTAAATCAAGGTATAGAAGCTGGAGAAAGGAGCTTAGGCAACATGCATTCCAATCACATAACATACACATCTAGGTTTAATCCAGGTATTTCTTGTCATGTTCTTAAAGGGGTTCTAAGGTCCGTTTCAAAATGGCGCTTGTAAGCTAAATTCAAAGAACAGATGGTCTAATCTGTAAAATTAAAATGTGTTCATAAAACGAAAACGTGAAACCGTATACGTGTGTTAAATTAATGTCCCTATTAAAGCGGCACGTTGTACCTAATTACCTACCCTAGTACTAGAACATATTTTTAAGGCTGACTGTACTTATACAGTCTCTCTAGTACAGCCTTAATAAAATGTAAACATTTAATTGCTTTCAACCTTTGTTCCACACTATTGTATAAATGTAAAGCCACAAAACATAACACAAGGGATACTTTAAACGTTTACCTATTAAAAATTAAAATAAAATGTTAATAAATAATAACGTATACTTAATTGATTATCATCATCTGCCTAGCCTTTTCCCAACTATATTGGGGTCGGCTTCCTGTCTAACCAGATGCAGCTGAATACCAGTATTTTACATGGAGCGATTGCCTATCTGACTTCCACAACCCTTAATGAATTAATAATTTACTTAATTAATTAATACAATGAAAATATAATTTACTGTAAAACTATTAACAAACTAAAATATGGCGTTGAAAAATTCCACCGCATCGCTGTCGACTGGTAATGTATCCAAAATGCTGGTGGCATTACTACGTTGTATGGCAATATGGGTTACTTAATTGTATACAACATTATTATAGAACACAAATTGTAGACAGCCAAATTATCTCTAATCAATGTCAACTTTTTGAGGACGAGTGTTACTAGTAAAATTTTGCACTAGCCAAGATTCCAATTCCAATTATTCTTTTATTAATTGGAGTGTCCCAAGATTCCAGGCATCGAGTAATAATTGTTGTGGAATAATTGGAACAGTAACAATATAAATGTATTTTATTTGTTTGTTATTGAATTTGAGTTGCTTTCAAAGCTTTTGGCAATTTTAGTAGCACTAAGTAATTAATGCAGTTTGGCTAATTGGATTTAATCGTTTATTTATTTTATTAGCCGCATCGTTTTATTTCATTTGGTTAATGTAACAAACCTGGGTACAAAATAGCGCCAAAAATAAATAGGCGTAAATAATTTTGTAATTTTGCGACCTTCAGTTTTTAACTTTTGTTGCTATCATCGTTTCCATTGTAATATGTCAATTTGTTTTTGTTTCAAAATAAAAGACGTTTACTTTTTACTTTACCTTGAGAAAGTGGCTGTGATAGACGATGCGGAAGGCGGAGTACAGGGTACCAAGAATGACATGTATTTCTTCCTCTAAAAAAATCATGTGGTCAGTCATGTTGTATCTCCTCAATTGCCAACACAGGAATTATAAAAAGCAAACCAGCAAAAAAAGATTAGGGCCATAAAAGAAAACATAATAAAGTATAGGTACAGGTTGATTTTTTATCAAGCCAGATAGATAGATAGATTCTGAACTATCCCATAGAAATACGCTGAGAGTACCATGGGCTTTTTACAGAAAATTAAATTGACATCATTTTGATGTCAATTTAATTTAAAAGATAAAAAAAAACCATGGAATGTTTGGTTAAGGTAAATAAAAACAAGTGCGAGTCAGACTCGCGTACCGAGGGTTCCGTACAAATTTGTAGGTATGTAACTAAAAATTTACGGTTTTCGCAACTTTTCCTTTATCTGTGTTATAAGACGTTGCTTCGTACACACGGCTACACGTCAAGCTATACAAAACCAGTTTGTCTTGGCCTCACTTTGTATGATATTTTCTCACAATGAACGGTCAGCCAATGCTGGTTTTGCATAGCTTGATGTGTAGCCGTGTGTACCAAATTTCAAGATTCTGAGTTCACGGGAAGTACCCTGTAGGATTTGATTCCCTTGCGAGTGTCGAACATTTGCGGAAATTTGCGGCATAAACGGCTGTATCTTTTGATTGCGTTGGCTTAGAAGTATGATTTTTTCACAGCTCCAAGGGTACTAGGGTACGGTAAGACTTGAGTATTTGATATCAATTCCAGCTTGATACCTCCACGCGTTCCTGAGAAAAAGGGTCTTGACAGACAGACGGACGGACAACAAAGTAATCCCATAAGGGTTCCGTTTTTTCCTTTCGAGGCACGGAACCCTAAAAACCATGGAATGTTTCATTAAGTGAATTGGTTTTGATTTTATGTATTTTATTTTTCTTTTACAAATGCTGTCTACATCTCTTTATCTATTCTCCTATCGCAGGTACGCAGGAAGAGATTTCTTTAGAAAAAAATAAGCATCCCTTTGTGCCTATTTTTCTGTTCTTTTCTTTTTGTCTGTTTTTATGTGTATACATAAGTAGTTAAATAAAATAAATATAGCTACAAAGAAAATTACAGTGGCATTATCGTATATTTTATGTAAATGTATTTTTTATGATTTAAAAGAGTGTCCATGGAGTTTCTTGCCCGTTCTTCTCCATAGGTACCTACGCTTTGGAATGGGCAACTAGCTTCATCTTTCTGACTGACCGACCCTTTGACAATTCAAAAGTGCCTGTAATTGGTTTAGTTGAATTAAATGACTTGAGTATTGAGTTTTTGAGTTTAAAAAAATGTGTAACTGTACTTCGCACAGCTTTTATAATCACAGTTAAGGTAAATGTAAATTAATATTTAAGATGACTTCTAGAAACTTTAGATCTATGTCTGCTTATGCTTATGATTTAGCTTGTAATGTGATGAAGGCAGAACATTAAAAAAATCTTCGAAAATACACCTTTGTCCAATAAATTCTAAACTCACTTTTATTTCCTTTAAAATTGAGCTCATGGCTACTTTCAGCGTTTTCTCTATGAGCTGAAGTTTAGAAGTTGCCCAACCACAAAATCTAAAGATTCATTGTGTATTTCTTGCAACCTCTGTAACTTATTTCTTGTGTCATTTTATATTTCTGTTTATATAGTTTGTTACCACTTAATTTTTATACATTTCCTTCTTACTTTAGGTTATCACTGTATTTGAGAATGTTGGTTCACCTGTTATTGGCAACTGTAGAAGCCCATGACTATTGTTATTTAATATTTTGTATACAGAAGCTGTTGATGTACCTACCTTTATAAATAAATAAATAAATGGCTGGGCACTGGTTGGGCAGAAAAATCACCCCTTATAATAAATAGTACACAACCGTTTCACGTTCTATATATCCATTTAAAGTCCCATTATCCTCCAGGGCTCCATTCGGTGGCAGAAAACAATGAAATGTGTAATTTCATTCGCAATTTTTCATTTGACATTCTAACAAATACTACTGGGGAAAAATATAAACAGATAAAAAGGAGATATATAGGGTCGATGTATTGTTCTCTTTATGCGTGATGAAGTTCGTAATGGGTATATTTGGAGCGTTTAAGCAATAAATGATTTAAAAGTTCAATAGGAGTTGTTGTTTATCGCCCATTTTATTTTTAGTGTTGAGTGTTTTTGAATGGAAAATGAAAATTCTGATTGAATTATTTTTCTGGCGAAAAAATTTATAAATTAAACAAAGTCGGGTTAGTTAGACCATATTTTATAACTCAAGAACGGCTGGACTGTTTTTTTTTAATCTATGATTTGTTGAATTGGTCTCCAGTCTGAATAGCAGAATAACTATTAACACATGGGAAAAATTACGACAAAAAAAATTAAGTTAATTCATTTTCTCATAGGTGCTTCTTGATTCTGAGGCGGTACGAAGTTCGCCGGGTCAGATAGGTAGTTAATCATAAAGGATAAATGTAAGCCATTTAATTGAAAATAACTTCTAGTGTTCAACTATCTGCTTACCCTTTTCCATGGTTATGTTGAGGTTGGCTTCCAGTCTAGCTGGATGCAGCTAAAAACCGGTTTTGTACATGACCGACTATCGGACCTCCACATGCCAGTAACTGGGTAACACGATACCCCTTGGCTTACTTTTGTTGTCAGACTTTCGGGTTTCCGACTACCCGTAACGACTGTCAAATATCTACAAATGACAGCCAGGACCAACGGTTTAAGAGCCTGTACAACGGTCCACTAGCGTCACTCCTTTAAAAAAATATTATCTCGTGACTGAGAAGGAATTATGAAAATCTGCTCAATCAGCGACCTCGGTAAGGGTGTCTAGAATTTTCCTTTCACCTTTACCTTTTACCTTTAACCTTTTATTAAGTTTCATATTGAGACACGAAGCAACTAAATACGACATATAGGAATGTGGCCGC